>BSBK01004170.1:560000-1160000 GCA_027943335.1 Chamaecyparis obtusa
AAATGTATTTCATAAGACTCCTAATAGATTCCATCCTCTCACAAGGAACTTTCATATTAGTGCATCTTTTGTGGGCATCATTCCCACCGTGGTTTACTCTTTGATCAAGAGGTTCCCTAGTCAACATATCTTGTGTCATTGTGTTATTGTGCATATATATCTTTCTATAGTTGTCGATTACATTGCTTACATGGTTAAAATCTATTGAAGTTGATAAAATTTATATTTATCTGATAAATGATTCACCCCCCCCCCCCCCCTCTCAGTTATCTTGGTGGACTTTACTTTCTAACAATTGGTATCATAGTGGCAGGTCCTTGAAGGAAAAGTTTAATAGCTTAAGGAGATCCATGGTGAATCATTTCAGGAAATAAAGCCCTAAGTTTGATGGAGTAAATTTTAATAGTTGGAAAGAAAAGATGAAGACACATTTACTTTGTTTAGGACCAGGTTATTGGTTAATCACAAAGAATCAAAAGACTATCATTGATGAGGATAAGATTGAAGAAGGCACTAGTGAGGAAAGAGATCTATTCATGTGTAACATACTTGCCAGGGAAGCACTCTTGTCAGCCCTTCTAGAAAATGAGTACAATCAGGTAAAATATCTAAAAACATCTTATGAAATTTGGTTATCTTTAAAATCTACTTTTGAAGGTGATGAACAGGCAAAGAAAGTCGGATTACATAATTGGATATGTGCATTTGAAGATATAAGAATGATGGAAGATGAATCTATTAGAAGCTATATTGGTAGAATTGCAAAGATTGTTGCGTGTGTGAAAATTGTACCTAGTTGCGGACACAATACTTCAATAAAACATTAGAGGTTAGCAAAATATAAATCTACAAATAAATGAAATGAAGCTAACCAGGTGATTTAATGCCTTCTAGTAGGTGTGAGTATGGTATTCTCAGATTAGACCAAGATCAGTGAGAATGCAACACCTAAACAAAGGATTTAAAATGATGAAAGTAATGAAATATGAATGCAAATTAATCTCTTTTTTTTTGGATTTTTTATGCAATAAGATGAAAAACTTGATATGAAACTAATCTAGAATGAATTGAAATGATATGAAATTAATCTAACAATGTTATGAAGATGAATGAAAAAGTATGCAAAAGCTATGAAAAACTATGAAATGATCTCACAAAATTGCCTGTCGCAAAAGCTTTGTTCTTCAAGTTGTAAATTTGCCAGAGTAATTGTGCAAATTCGAGAGATAATTTGTGAAGAGCTGAGCCTTGATTTTATAGAAATCCAAGGCTTGAGGATGCATTGAGAAAAGCCATAAATCACTCTTGATAAACTTAGGTTGATTTTTGAGTCAACAAGAAATTAATAATAAACAAACTCGTAAAATCATGCAAAAAATTGTTAGATTAGGTGAAATACTAATCTCCCAAGAACACCTGCATGCATAACCCTGTCACATGGAAGAAGCAAAGAACAGAAGCAAGAAAAATCTATGGAGGCCAAAAAGCTAGAGACATCTTATGGACATGTAAAGAGAAATTGTATTCCAAGATTCTCTCAAAAGAATGTACAAAGGGTTCAACCATATAGGTGAACAATAAAACCCTAAAGCAATAAAGTAAAAAATAAAGCTAGGTTGCACATTATAATTAATAAATATATTAATTATAATGCACCTAAAAGATAGCTTAAGTAAATAGAATAATAAATGACTTAATTAATTAAACCAAAGTGATTTAATTAATAAGCATAAAGTATGATTACTCTAACACCCCCCCTTAAGCGTAGCTCAAGAGGGAAGCTAACCTAGCACAGCTATGAAAGAAGAAAATGGGTCCCGACAACAAGGCCTGATTAGGTACCCAGTACAAGAAATAAACTAGATGAAGGAAACAAAGCCTCCAATCTAGGGAATGTCCTAGAGAAAGGAACAAGAAAGAGCATGAAGCATCTCTGAAACATAAAGCTGCAAACACTGTCAGAAGTAACTGCTGGAACCCCCACTGAAATAGTGCATGATCAGGTAGAGAAGACAAAGTCTGAAGAGCTGATCAATCGAAGAGGTGACCTCCAAAATAGGAATGAACGAGTGTCTATATAGTAGATGAACCATCTCACCGAAATGCATAGGTGCCTAGCCACTGCATCCGCCTAGTACATAGGAACAAAAACTTAATACGTAGATCACTCAATCGAACCAAGGAAGCAATAGAACCAACAGGTGAACCCCCCCATAATGCTAAACAAGGAGAGGGGTGACAAGAACACTAAAATGCAATGCCAGAAACATTTGCAAGAAGAAGAATCAGGAACACCAACAGTGCAACAGAAGTACAAGCACAGGATAAAGGGTGGTGTCACAGACACACATCATGGGCTAATGTCATGGAAGGTACGCTCACTTGACAAAGGTGGATGTGCACAAAAGGTAAAAACACCATAACCCCCCATGGCACTTTATAATTGAGTGCGAGTACAAACAAACACAAGGCGTACAAGATCCCACATATGCAAAAGTAGGCACTTTATCTCAGTGCATTTACAAAAAAAAGAATACAATAGAAGAGAAGCATACAATGCTCAGAAGTCAGAAAGAAGAGTGAGCCAGAAGAACAGAAGAAGAGATCCCAGGACCTGTAGAACCCAAGTAATCTACCAGAGTGCGAAAGTGCAAAACTTAGAGGAGAGAAAACTTGGAGTAGAATCTAGATAAAAGAACTTTGCAACTGAATAACTCATAGAACCAACTTTCCAACGATATCTCGTTTGCCAAAAACAAAGTCCGGATGAGCAAGATATGGCTCTCGGAAGGCAAAAAAAGACATCAGACTTTGACAGAAAAAAACATCATCAAAATAGAAAAATTAGAGAATCAAACCTCTACCATTGGATCAAGCTCGGAAAGAGCTTTCCAATGATATAAAGAAGTTGAAAATTCGATACCGTATGCTCAAGATATGAGCAAAAAACAACAAGCTGCTCCAGAGAACAAAAAAAGCTAAAAAACACATGCAAAGTACCTCGGGATGTGTGCCATTTTTTCTCAAAAAATGCACCGAAAAGTAAAAATGACATCTCAGGATGCATTCCAGATCTTGTCTTGGGATGCGTGCTAAGAAAAAGTTGCATCGGGAATCATGTAAAAAAAAAATATCATAGTTTTGAAAAATGTGCTATTTTTTTTGTCTCGAGATGCGTGCTAAAAATAAAAAAATCATCGCCTCGGGATGCATGCCAAATCTGTATGGCTTGGGCCCAAAAAAATTTTTGCCTCAAATTGCAAAGTTGTCCAATATGGACAAATTTTATATGGATTCTAAGGTTTTTGGGTGCTTTGAGCGCAACGGTGATGTCTGTTTGAGCCCAAAATGACCAAAAAAAAAGTCCCCCCTAAATCCACATAAAAAGGTTCTAAAAAATATAGAAAACCTCCTGCTTCTGAAACACTTCAACAAAACATGAACAACGAGTAGCAAGATGGCTCTGACACCATGTTAGATTAGGTGAAATACTAATCTCCTAAGAACACCTGCATGCATAACCCTGTCACATGGAAGAAGCAAAGAACAGAAGCAAGAAAAATCTATGGAGGCCAAAAAGCCAGAGACATCTTATGGACATGTAAAGAGCAATTGTATTCCAAGATTCTCTCAAAAGAATGTACAAAGAGTTCAACCATATAGGTGAACAATAAAACCCTAAAGCAATAAAGCAAAAAATAAAGCTAGGTTGCACATTATAATTAATAAATATATTAATTATAATGCACCTAAAAGATAGCTTAAGTAAATAGAGTAATAAATGACTTAATTAATTAAACCAAAGTGATTTAATTAATAAGCATAAAGTATGATTACTCTAACAAAAACAACTTTTATCTCAAAATAGAGTTTAGTTCTCTTTTTCAACTCATCATTAGATGTTGAGTTTAGAAAGTTAACAAATTGAAATTGAAATTTGATTTAAAGTTAATTGCTTTTTTTGATTCTGCATGATTTAATATGAATGAATTTAATAAATAAAGTGATTTATTTTCCACTTAACTGATTTTGAATTAAAACAATTGATTTATGGGTTAATCAATTATTAAACCAAACTTTATTCTAATTAAATAATTAAATTTGACAACTTTGATTTTAAATCAATTAAATAAATATTCAATTGATTGATTGTAAGAATTTTGATTTATTGTCAAAATAAAAATAATATTAATTAGGAATAAATACAATTAAATCTAATTAAATAATTAAGTGGCAGAATTAAATTAATTAATTAAATATTCATCATATTCAATTAATCAACTTTATGATAAATAATGACATTTATCACCAAACAATATTCAATTAAAGATAATTATGATAAATTAGGAATATTCAAGGAATATCCCCCGATGCTGAATTAAGATAATCAATTAGGTTTTTGATAAACTGATGTGTAGATGTGCCTTAGGTTAGGACTTTGATGTCAATTTCGATTGAATTGTTGATGTAAGAGGTTAATGAACCTATAGCCCATTTTTGGGGTATTACATTTTGCCCCTCTTTGAATCACTATGCGAAGTGTAGTGGTTCAAAGAACAGTCTGTGTCTGATAAAGATGCAGACTTAGTTATGTGGTGGAAAAACTGATCCTGAGAGAATAATCGATTCCGAGATAGAAACCAATTGAAATATTTGAAGATGCTAGGTCCTGATTGACCAAAGATGATGTTAACTATAATAGTAATGAACCAGTGATTATGAAGAAGTATCAAAACACCTGATTCTGAACCTTATGATTACGAAGAAGTGAGTGACCTGATTCCAAACTTGATTTTCCAAAGGAATCGTAATTGGTATCACATCTGAACCCTTTAGTTATGAAGAACTAAGGAAATAACACTAATGAATCGATGGTTACGAAAAGCTGATATAGTTTACAAGATAGATTAGGATACTAGATTGATATGGATCTCAATGAATTTGATATGCCCCAAGCGACGTGCCCTATGCGATGAGGTCTTTAGATGAATCAGAAACTAGATGTGTTTATTATCTTGATTACTAAGAGAAGATTTGATTTACAGATTTGAATGATATGCGATACCATGCCCCCTTCGAGATGAAAATCAAAATCTGACAACAAAAGTCAGCATTGAATGGTTTAGAAGCATGTTAATTGATTTAAGAAGTGATTGTGAACATCTAGAGACACGTTCTGCATTGTTTGGAGGTCCTGTAGACCAAGTTTGACTAGGTTTGACCATGAGTTGACCATAGTTGACCAAGTTGAAATTTTAATAGTTTGATGTGAGATAATCAATTAAGTTGAAAATTGGATTTCTTTGCTATTTAAAAGGTCGATTATGCAAGCAGTTGGCTGTCCTGGGTCCAAAAATTTGAAATAGCAATTTTGACAATATAAATGATCTTAGATTTCAATGTTGATCCTGAAAATGGGTTCAGAACATTGAAATTAGCCAGGGGTGCTTTCTTGGTGATCTGTTAAGAAGACCTTCGTGCGATACTCAGTCCTTATGATGTGTTTAGCATAGTTTTGAAGAATTGTTCGAGTGTCAAGCTGATTTAGGCAATCATGAGATAAATGCAATCATGTAAAGTGAAAAATGAGATGCAAACCTAAGACCTAGGACCTAGTCATTGATCATGTGTCGGTCATTTTCATCATTGAATTTTTATTAGGTAACCGGATAAATCAATACAACATCCACTAGTTAGAAAGCTATGAATATATGAATATTGATTTGTATGCACAAGAATCAATACAACGCCCACTAGCTAGACAACCATGGACATATGAATATTGATTTTGTTTTTAGAATGTTAGATTAGATAAAAGCACTAAGGCACAAACACCAGGATGACCTGAATATCATGTCCATTTTGATATAGAAATTTGTATAAGCATCAAAGCATAGACGTCATGATGACCAGAATACACCTTGTGAAACAAACACATCAAGCAGTCAAGAGATCATTCTAAATCCAGTGTGAATTACCCGTAGTGACCCTTTATCATTCACATCCTTAGGTAAGATCATGTTTCATAGTAGGAGTAAAAACTTTCTAAAAAAGACAATAGTTAGATCAAACTTCCTTGAATTTTTTAGGTATCAATAGTTGAGGTACGCATGGCCATCCAATACAAGATAGAGGATCTTATAGAGGGACACCATTTCAATCTAGAATTTCCAAAGTTGTTAGATTTTCACATACAAGAAGAAAATAAAGAAAATATTATGCCTCCATTCATCACTCTCGAAATCCTGTAAAGGACATCATCAAAGAGCTCGAAGGGCCACAATATGCAAAAATCTCAATGTGAATCAATAAGCATACAAAGAGATAAAAGTATGTAAAAGCATAGATTGTTTTCAATTTGTGTTGATGTTTGATTTCGTTGTTGTAGATTCAAAATTCTTTTTGGAGAGGAGACAGACAAACAGACTCAAATGTAGCTTCAAAGGACTTTGACTAGATATGATTCATCTGAGATATTGAGGACTATAGGATATGACTTTGATTGCCCCCAAGTTTGAACATTGATAGGATACAGACATTTGAGTTGATTGGTGCACAGATCGACTTTATTGAAAATAGGAATGCGGAAACAAATCGGGAGGTATGTACAAACTAAAGCAAGATTGAAAGTTGGGAGAGACCAAGATTGCGCTGATAGATGGAGTGTTTTGAAACAAGTGGAGCCCATTTGCTAGTTTTTCACCATCTTGATAGAGATTTTATTTTTTCTACCAAGGTGCCTGTTTCCAGGTTTTCACCAAGGCACTTTTTCTCATTTTTTTGTATTTTTCATTTTAAAAAATTATTTTTTGTATTTTTCCATTTTTAAATTTTTTTTTTTACTTTTTGATATTTTTTATTTTTTTCAATTTTGTTGTGAATCATCAAGGTGCCTATTGCTAGGTTTTTACCAAGATATTCATTTTTTCAGGACTTTTTGAGATTTTTATGATTTTTTCAAGACATTTTTGAATACTAAATGCCTTAGGCGTAAAATTTCTTTAGATAGAGAACGTTGATTGGTTCTCAAAGCTGTTCTCCTTTAGTCATTGAGAGTTGATAGGCTCCAGAGCCAAAAGTAGTAGTGATTACAAAGGGACCCAACTAGTTGGGTTCAAACTTCCCCTTGCATTCTCTATGTGATTGATTTTTAGAATTCTCTCTCAAGAATAGATCGCCAACCTGAAATTCTCTATGTCTGACTTTCTTGTTGTAACCTCTAGACATTCTCTTCTTATATACTCTGAGATGATCATACACTGCTTGTCTACAGTCATCTAGTAATTCAAGTTCTTGCAACCTAGACACTATGTAGTCATCATTGGTTACTAGACCACGCATTCTGATTCTTAGTGATGGGATTTCAACCTCAATAGGTAGTACCACTTCACACCCATAAACTAAAGAGAATGGTGTAGCCCCAATGGGTGTTTTGATACTAGTTCTATAGGTCCAGAAAGCTGGATTGATCATTAGGTGTCAGTCTCTTCCTGTTTTATTAACTATGCGATGCAATATTTTCAATAGATTCTTGTTTGAAGCCTCTGCTTGTCCATTCCCTTGAGGATAGTAAATAGATGACCAATGTTGTGTAATCTTGAATTTAGCACATAAATCATCTAAGTCTCTATTCTTGAATCGGCCACCATTATCTATGACTATAGAATGTGGAATACCATACCGACATATGATGTAGTTCAGAATGAACATAGAGATTTTCTTGCCAGTTGCTTGAGTCAAAGGAACTGCTTCTACCCATTTTGTAAAATAGTTTGTAGATGTGATGATATGGGTATGTCCATTAGAAGAATGAGGATGTATGGCTCCTATAAGATCAAATGCCCATTGGTGAAAGGCCATTGTGTAGTAAAGGAAATTAGATCTCTCCCTAGAGCATGAATTAGGTTACCATGTACTTGACATTTTTGATAGTTCTTAGCAAAATTGATTGCATCTTTTTCTATTTTAGGCCAATAGTACCCAGCCCTAATAAGCTTTTGAGCTAGTGTTAAACCATTAGAGTGTGATCCACATATACCTTTGTGGACTTCCTCCAATGCACGTTGAGACTCTTCTCATTCTAAACATCTAAGGAGTGTACCATCTAGACCTTGTTTGTATAGATCATGACTAATGATGACGTACCGAGATGCATTTCAGATAAGGTATCATTTCTCATGGCAGTTGAAGGTATCAGGAATGACTTGATCTTGGAGATATGAGAAAAGGTTTTTGTATCGGGATGAATCATGACCAACAATAGTGTAGATCATGTGGGTTTCATGGAAATCATATGTGGGATAAGATAGTGGTTCCTCCAGGAACTCATAGTGTAGCTCATGTTCGGGTTGCTGTAATAAAGTAGAGAGCATTTCCATAGCATCAGCAACCCTGTTCTCCATTCTAGGAATTTGTTCAAAGGTGATCGATATGAAATATTTCTTTAGATCATCTACCATTCTCTTGTATGGGATTAGCTTTCCATCTTTCATTTGATACACATCATTGACTTGGTGTATTACAAGTTGTGAGTCTCCATGAATGTGTAGCTCTGTCACTCTCCACTCAATTGCTATCTTCATGTCATTAAGGAGGGCTTCATATTCAAAAATGTTGTTTGTGCAAGGAAACTTGATTTTGAATTCTTTAGAGATTGAGTATCCTTGAGGTTTAATAAACAATATGCCTGCTCCAAATCCATTCTGTGTATAGGAGTCGTCAAAGAATAACTTCCATGCTCTAGAAGAAAGATTCATGATAGAGGAATCTGGGAATTCTATTTGCATTGGTGTATCATCAAACAAAGGTGCTTCAGCCAGTTGATCAGCAATGACTTTACCCTTAATACCTTTTCTTTCAACATATTCAATGTCAAATTCACTTAGTAGCATTACCCATTTAGCTAATCTACCTATGAGGGCATCTTTTCTTAGTAGGTACTTTAGCGGGTCAATCTTAGCTACCAAATGTGTGGTATGAACTAACATGTAGTGTCTCAATTTCTATGATGCAAAGATCATAGCTAGACAAGCTTTCTCAATCATTGAATAGTTCTTCTCATATACTACCAATGTTCTACTGATATAGTATATAGCTCTTTCCTTCTTTTTCTCATCATGTTGTGCTAGTAATTCCCCCAGTGATGTATATGTGGCAGAGACATATAAGATCAATGGCTTCCCTTGTATAGGAGGCATCAAAATAGGAGGATCTGATAGATATTTCTTGATATGGTTAAAGTTCTTTTCACATTCCTCATTCCATGCAAAGGTCACACCTTTATGTAATGTCTTTTTGAAAGGTTGTGATATGTCTGCTAGCTAAGATATGAAGCATCTAATAGAGTGTACTCTCCCTTGTAATGTTCTCATTTGACTGATATTCTTGGGAGGTTGCATCTCCATGATAGCTTTGACCTTAGTTGGATTGACTTCAATAACTTTCTTTGAAATAATGTAGCCTAAGAGCTTTCCAGAAGTGACACCAAAAGCACACTTCTTAGGGTTCAGCCTAAGACTAAACTTCTCCATTCAATCTAGTATTTTGCTCAAATCATTTAGATGTTCAAATCTTATCATATATTTTTCCAAAGTATCATCAACATAATCCTCCATAGTTCAATGCATCATGTCATGAAAGATAGATGTCATAGCTCATTGATATGTAGCACCAGCATTCTTAAGCCCAAATGGCATGACATTCCAACAAAAGGTACCCCACGCACATGTGAAAGCATTTTTCTCTTGATCTTCTAGAGAAATTTTTATTTAGTTGTATCTAGAAAAACCATTCATAAAAGAATACATCTCAAAGACCGTAGTCATGTCCACTATCATCTTAATATTAGGTAATGGAAAATCATCCTTAGCGCATGCTTTGTTTACATCTCTAAAATCTGTGCACACTCTGATTGATTTATCTGGTTTAGAAATAGGTACAATATTAGAGATCCATTTAACATAGTCAATAACATGGATGAATCTAGCTTTTAGTAGTTTCTCTAATTCAGCTTTGACCAAGAGTGCAACATGTGGATGCATCTTTCTTAATTTTTGCTTAATAGGTTTGACCCCTGGAGCTATAGATAAATGATGTATTATAAGATCGGGATCCAACCCTGGCATATCTGAATATTTCCATGCAAAGTTGATCTTCTTTTTTGTTAAGAATGTGGTAAATTTTTTCTTTTCTTCTTCTAATAAGGATTGTGCTACATAGATCAACTATGGTTCTTCTATTTTTCCCAAGTTGATGGATTGAATGGGCTCAATTAGAATTGGAGATCTATCCTGTAAATGACACGGAAGGACATCAAATATCTTATCCTTAGGCACCTCACAGAGGTTTTCACCTTCAAATACGTCTTTTATTTATACTTTTGTAGGTTCTGAGACTGCCACAAAATGGTTTTCACCCTCAGAACTCCTTTTCTTTTTATTTTAACTCTTATTCTTTTGACTAAGATACTTGATGTCCAACTTCATCATGCTCATGCTCAGTTCACTGATGGAAGTCATCATAGGCTCAACTGCATTGAGGTATCAAGCAAGGGCATAGTCATTTAGAAAAGTATAGATACCTTGGCTCAGATTTGTGGAGGTTTGGTCAAGAAGTTCGGGATGTTGGATAGTCAAAGCGGTGAAAGATTGGGAAATAGTGTTTACAGATATGGATCTGTCATCATTGGTCCTAACCCGACTCTCAAGTTTGAAGGTGATATTACAACTCAAAACATTCAATTCATGAATAGGCTCAATGTCATTATGGGAATCCATTTCAGCCATAGGTGGATCAGACTCATTAAGTTCATCATTTCACTCTAGACTCACATTGGGTTTAGGTGCATATTGGTAAATAACATCAATATGTTTTTTTGTGATAAGCTCATCTTCCTCTGGAATGACTCCCCATTCATAGTCATTTGATTTCTCATCTATGCCTCTAGGAAATTTGAGAACGTGTGTAAAGTCAGGATGGATACCCCAAGAAGGGTTACCCTTAGATTCTGATTTGAATTCATCCTCATGGGAATCTATTTTAGAATAACTACCACCTTCTTCTTTGTCTATTTGATTGCCTTTGAGATCAACTAGTTCTTGTGGTGCAACTGTCTCTTGTTCTATAGTAGGTTCTTGTGTTTCTACTACATTGATTCTTTTTACTAGATCATCTTCAGCTTCAAGGAGGTCTTTTATTTCTTTAGGAAAATGCTCATAAGGAATGAGCTCATCAATGGTGTCAGAATCATCACTGTCAAATTGTTTAGTTGTTTCTTCCTTTAGTTGATTTGTTGTGGATGGCTCAATCTATTCTAAGACATGTGGGGAGTTCTTGCTAAGATAGAAAGGCTTCTTTTTATATCCTAGACCTATTGTATTCTTGTCAGTTTGACCATGGTGGTCAAGAGGTGATAGAAGACCCTTACCTTGTAGTCCTAGAGGTCCTTTTCTAGTATATCCCATTTTTGTGATCAATTTGTCCCCTGGTCCGTATAACTTATGAGGAATTTTGCTTGAAGTGGAGTCACATTTCTAGATTGATTGGGATTGAGGCTCATCCTTGTATAACCATGCAAGAATTTCTTCTTCTTCCTCAAACTCTTTTTTAGATACTTGTTCTATGACAAAGCTTCCATTGAATATGACCTAGGATTCTTTAGCTGTAGGTTTCACTTTGTCAGAAGGTTGTCCATAAGATTTAGGGGACAGAAGGAGAGATGTGAGAGATAAAAAAGGTTCCATTGTGTATTCTCCCATACCATTGTCTTTGATTATGACTTCTTTATCAATGTCCTCCATTTTGGATGTTGAAGCAATGTCTATCTACTTAGTGGAAGATTCTTTGTTATTAGGAACAAGTTCATCAATAGTTTCTTTCAATGCATTGCAAGTTGTGTATAGGTCCGCTGGAATCGTCACCTCTACTCCTTCATAAAGAAATTTCACACATTGATGGTATGTGGAAGGAATAGCTCTCATTTCATGTATCCAGGGTCTTCCTAGAAGTATGTTGTAAGCCAAAGGTAGATCAAGAACTTGACATATGGTGTCTCTAATAATGGGTCCTGTTCTGATAGGTAAGACAATAGTTCCCTTGGAAGATCTTTCTTGCTCATCATATGCTTTGATGACTCAAGGAATTATCATCTTCCTCTGAAAAGGAGATATATTGTGGAGACATGAGATGACCAACCATAGTCTGGAATCTATCTAAATCAAGGTTGTTAGGAACATTAGATCCGACCAGAGCTTTGTCTAGAATGGCTCTATGAGCTGGAGATATCCAAAGCAACTCAAACATGGAGATTTTTGCATTTGTATGCTGGATTTGTTGGACAATACTATATGATTGGCCTCGTGTCCTTAGGATTTGATAATTTAGAGGCAGCCTTCTGTTTAGAAGTAGATGAAAGATTGAAAGGTATCTTTGGGACATTGGATGAATTTGGGATTTGTCCTTGCAGATGTGCCTGAGCTTGTGATCGAGTAACTGCATTTGCTGATTGATTTTCTCTATCTTTTCTTACAATTGTGAGATATTGCAACACTTAGATAGGCATGGTTCAACCATATTGATGATATCATTGTTTCCAAAGTAGGCATAATTGAATTTAGCACCCACATTAGGCTGAGAAGATGAATCTCCTTGACCATATTTCAAAAATGGCTCTGTGAATGTTGTATGATCATTATTGATTTTTTGATTGTCAATTACAATTTCTCCATTATCAATTTTGTCTTGTATGATGTGTTTTAGGCATATGCAGTTATTAGTCTTATGACCCTTATTATGATGGAAGTCACAAAAATTGTTCTCTCTCCACCATTTTGGTTTAGGTTCAGGATCAAATACCTTTATCTCAGGCAAGGAGATGATGTTGTTGGCCAATAGAGTCTTCATGGAGGATTCCAAGGATTCTCTAAGAGGAGTAAACTTACATTTAGGATCTATAGCCCAAGGTTTATAGTTAGATGGCTTCTTGTTAGATTGTGTTGCTTTAGCTTCGAAAGCTTTGATGGCTTGGATGCCAACACTGAGATTGAAAGTGGGTGCCTTAGATGGGGCATGGATAGTATCAACAACACCATCTATGATGACGCCCTTATTCTTGTTCCAATTTTTACCTTTGTCTTTAGAATTAGATTCAGATTCATACTTGTCCTTTTGAAGTGATATGTCTCCTTTTTGCACAAGTACTTTCTCAATTTTGATTGCATTTTCTACCATTTTATCAAAGGATGTATGATTTTGCATTTGCAAATGGTAGTTGAGTTCTAGAACAAGATTGTTGATGAAAATTTCTAGCTTCTCAGTTTTTGGAATGGGTCTAGCATATAGAGAAAACTTCTTCCTCCATCATTTGAAAAAAGTCAGGAATGGTTCTTCTGAGTTCTATTTCAGATTGTAGATGTCGATCATAGTGACCGAATGTTGGATGTTGTATGATTATTGTTGATAGAACAGTTTGATTAACTTGAAAGTTTTGATAGTAGGGGGCATTTTTTAGAACCAATGAATAGCTGACCCTCCCAGAGATCGAGGTAAAAGATGCATTAGATAGGTTGGTTCATGCATGAACTCCATAGATTGAGTATAGAATTCTCTAACATGATCTTGAGGATCAAAGTTTCCATCATACTTATCATATTTAGGTATTTCCACTCGCTTAGGGAATGGCGGCATGTACAAGTCTTTATCAAATGGAAAAAGGCATAGAGCTTCCATGGAGAACTCCTTAGGTTCCTTTTCTTTTTCAAGTTCGTTAAGTTTGACTTTCATGGCATGCATCTATTTCATCATAGCGGTGATTGGATTTTCTTCCTCATGCGTAATGATATCTTCAACATTAAAGTTGGGAGGAAGTTTAGCCCCTTGACAAGCTAAGTCTAGGAAGTATGTTTCTATGTCTTCCTTCAAGAAATGCCTCATCATTTTCTTGAAGTCATCATCCATTTTGATATCGAGCAATTTCAAAAGGTGTGGGTTCTTGATCTGCACCATGTTGTGATTGATGTCCTTGGGAACCATGGTTTGTCCCTCCTTGAGACATGTTAGGAGTTTTAGGACTCCCTGGGATAGATTGATGTGGAGTTTGTTGATCACCTCCATGGGCTGATGGAGAGGGGGTATGTAACCAATTTTTAATCAAAGGTTGTCAAGACCGTCATCTTTGTAAAGACTTGAATTGTAGAGTTTCTCAAAGGTTGGACCCATGTGAGTAGACAAAGGTAAGGTATTGGGTGCTTCTCCGGATTTCTTGTGTGAAGAAGGTCTAGTTTCCACCATTAACCTTGGATGAAGCAAAAGAGAAAGATGAAGACACTAAAGAATGACTTGATTCAAGAAGATCTAATGATGCAACCTTGTCAAGATTGGATTGATTAAAGATTATATTGGACATAAATGAAGGATATTTTTCCCTAGTAGTATGGGTAGATGCCCAAAAGATGGCAGACACAAGCTCACAACACTTAGCCATTTTGTATGAAGACTGAATTTGAAGATAATATTGACAAGGTTTTGACACAAGATGAGAAAGACTCAAATCGATAAATCAGAAGGCTAAATCAAACTCAAGAGACCATTTTAGGTAAATGATTGAATTCTTTCTAGTTTCTACTTTGTTCCTGACATGGTGAATATTTTGACAGAATCTGGAAATAGGTTGCAAAAATTGGATTCCTAACAAATTTTGGAGGCTTCTGACAACTTTGACTTTAGCTTTGATACGATTTTTGAAATTTTAGGATGACTTTTGACACTAGAAAGGATTTTTGCTTCAGATTTACAATTTTTCAATTTTCAGTTTCAGATTGTTTGTAAGATATCCTCTGTTCAAGTTTGCAGATCTGTGTAATAGTTCAAGATTGTTTGTTTCCAAAGGACCAAATAGACAACAAACATGTAGAACAATAAGTAAAGGGAAGAAAGGAATCATCTCAAAACAATGAACAAGGGAAAAAGTAACCTTGCACATCAACAAACAATAGTGACGTATTGTGCTAATCCCTAGGAATGCTACTTGTGTATGTTCTCAAAAGTTTTTCAATAACGCACATAGTCCTAGAAAATGAAAAATTGGCCTTGCTAAGCTTTGTAGTAATGGTCTGACTCTACAAATTTTATGATCTCAAGAGGGAAAACTCCAATCGAGGTGCACCGAGGTTTTGACACAATCCAAAAATTTAATCAATTAGGATCTGCTAGGGAGATCTGATAGCCCAACAAGAGACCACACCTATGAAGATTTCCTCCACAAGGGCATTTATATAGCGGTTGTTGCTACCATGGTGAAAATGGCTATTACTGGTTGAGGTTCCATCCACGTGGTTGACCCAAGGGGATGTCCACTATGGTTAACCCTCTCTAAAGGTGACTCACAAAAGATACCACATGGGGACTTGGTCCAAATCCAAGGATTTGAGTTTTTGATACTACCTAAAAAGGGAGTAGAGCATAATCCTCTAGCCTTATCAGTCTTAGCCAAACACAATAGATAGATTAATCCAACATGCTAAGACTAAAATTAGCTCACCAAGATTTGTGATGTCAATAACTATGTATATCGATCTCTCTAGAGAGAGAATGTATCGATCAAAAGCTGAGGACCAAACCTAGTAGAATGTGAGACAATCACAGTATCCTCCCTACCTACAATGGGATTTGTCATCAAGAAGAGATTTTCATGCATGAACAAGTGAATGAAGCCCAATATCTCAAGATCATCCACAAATAGTGTTCATAGAGCATATTTACTATCTGTAATAGATATGCAAAAAGCAAATCTATGTTCATTTTATAGCCCAAAACTGAAGTGTGAATTATGAAAGCTATAAAGGCACTCAAGCTTGACATGAGAGAGTTAATTTTATATCCAAATTGAAGTGTTATCAGATTGAACAGAATACTTGAGTTCCTTGCAATGCGCTTAGTAGATTTTTACCTGTTTTAGCAATTTTTGAGCATTTGTCTTCTATCTTTTGTACCCACGAGATGTACCTGCACCTGCACCTCCAAACCATTGTTATGAAAAAACTTACCTATTCTTGTACATGAAACCCACTGTTATAAAAATCCATCAAAAAAGAAACACAACTTGTCGACCCCACGTGGTAGAAAATCAGGTTAGTCAAAGATAACATGTCATTTGATAATAATAAAACTTGTCATAAAAAATTAGATTCTGAATAGTCTGCACTAAATCAATTATAACTTTTGAAAATCAAGAAGAAATTAATTAAAACCAATGGAAAATGAAAGATAACTCAAATAAATTTCCAAAAATATAAATTTAGGATCTTTATCATGTCATATGTGCATGTACCAATAAAAACATCAGTCGGATTTCATAAAATCAGGTTCTGACCAGTCTGCATTAAAATGATCATAACTTTTTCAAATCAACACAAAATTAATCCAAACCAATGGAAAATAAAATTTAACTCAAATACCTTTCTAGAAATATAAAGTTTAGATCTTTATCATGTCATATGTGCATGTACCAATAAAAACATCAGTCGGATTTCATAAAATCAGGTTCTGACCAATCAGTACTAAAATGATCATAACTTTTGCAAATAAAAATAACATTAATCCAAACCAATGGAAAATGAAAGATAACTCAAATACCTTTCCATAAATATAAATTTTGAATCTATATCATGTCATATGTGCATGTACCAATAAAAATACCAGTCAGATTTTTGGAAAAACAACCTAGAAATTTATCAAAAAATTCATAAAAATTAACCTTGTGGTCATGGGTTCAAGAAAAATGATAGAAATTTGATAGAATAGAATAGAATGGAAACCCATTTTAGGGCCCCATGGTGGGTGCCAGAAATGTGTGTGAAAATTGTACCTAGCTGCGGACACAACACTTCAGTAAAACATTAGAGGTTAGCAAAATTAAAATCTGCAAATAAATGAAACTAAGCTAACCAGGTGATTTACTGCCTTCTAGTAAGTGCAAGTATGGTATTCTCAGACTAGACCAAGATCAGTGACAATGAAGCACCTAAACAAAGGATTTAAAATGATGAAAGTAATGAAATATGAATGCAAATTAATCCTTTTTTTTTTTTTTAATGCAATTAGATGAAAAACTTGATATGAAACTAATCTAGAATGAATTGAAATGATATGAAATTAATCTAACAATGCTATGAAGATGAATGCAAAAGTATGCAAAGCCTATAAAAACTATGAAATGATCTCACAAAATTGCCTGTTGCAAAAGCTTTGTTCTTCAGTTGTAAATTCGTCAGAGTAATTGTGCAAATTCAAGAGATAATTTGTGAAGAGCTGAGCCTTGATTTTATAGAAATCTAGGGCTTGAGGATGCACTAAGAAAAGTCATAAATCAATCTTGATAAACTCAGGCTCATTTTTAGTCAACAAGAAATTAAGAATAAATAAACTCATAAAATCATGCAAAAATTAGCTTTTATCTCAAAATAGAGTTTAGTTCTCTTTTTCAACTCATCATTAGATGTTGAGTTTAGAAAGTTAACAAATTGAAATTGAAAACTGATTTAAAGTTAACTTCTTTTTCTTATTGTGCATGATTTAATCTGAATTAATTTAATAAATAAAGTGATTTATTTTCCACTTAGCTGATTTTGAATTAAAACAATTGATTTATGGGTTAATCAATTATTAAATCAAACTTTATTCCAATTAAATCATTAAATTTGACAACTTTGATTTTAAATCAATTAAATAAATATTCAATTGATTGTTTGTAGGAATTTTGATTTATTGTCAAAATAAAAATAATATTAATTAGGAATAAATGCAATTAAATCTAATTAAATAATTAAGTGGCAGAATTAAATTAATTAATTAATTATTCATCATATTCAATTAATCAACTTTAGGATAAATAATGACATTTATCACCAAATAATATTCAATTAAAGATAATTATGATAAATTAGGAATATTCAAGGAATATCCCCCAATGCAGAATTAAGATAATCAATTAGGTTTTTGATAAACTGATGTGCAGGTGTGCCTTAGGTTAGGACTTTGATGTTGATTTTGATTGAATTGTTGATGTAAGAGGTTAATGAACCTATAGCCCATTTTTTGGGTATTACAATTGTTGCAGGTATAAAATCTTATGGAGGAACCAAGACAGAGAATGAAGTGATATGGAAAATTCTGAGGACATTGACTCCTGCATTTAAGTAGACAACACAGATGATTGAACAAGTTATACCTTTTACTATGAACTTTACCAGAGAAACTCTTCTTGGAAGATTGGAAGTAGCAGAGATGAACTTGAGGTTATCAAGAGATTTACCTAGAATGGAGATAACATTCAGTGCTCTTAGTGTCCGCCCTACTTTGTGAAGAAGCATCAGTGTAAGCGGAGATTATGCTAGCAATAGCAGATCTAGAAATGAAAAAGATAGGAAGATTGAAGAAGGTATTGCCTTGCTTGTGAAAATAGAATCAGATGGTAAGAAAAATTTTAAATGTTGGACTTGTCAAGAATTTGGTCATTTTACATCTAAATGTCCTAAGAGAGTTAAGAAGTATAGAAAGAACTTTAATCCTAGGAGAGCTAAAGAATGTTACTATGCAAATGATGAAGAACTTGAAGCTAGTTTGGAGAAATATTTGAGTGAAAGTGATACTGAGAATGATGATATAGGATTTGTAGCAATTAAAGAAGAAAATCCTGAAACAAAATTAAGGAAGAAAAGGCTTTAATTTCTCAAGTAGAAAAGAAAGTTGATTGGATTATAGATAGTGGTTGTTCACATCATATGACTGGAGATATCAAAAAGTTCATAAAGTTTAACAGTTATGATGGAGGAGTTGTTAGAGTTGGAAACAATGCACCTTCTTTGATTAAAGGTATAGGATCTATTACTCTTGTTGGAAAGACTAATACTAATGATGTTTACTTTGTGGATGGTTTCAAACATAATATTTTGAGTGTTGGACAACTAGTTGATAAGGGATATCAAGTTTGGTTTACTGAGAAAACTTGTGTAATCAAAGACAAGGATGGAAATTTTATTGGTACTAGATCTAGAATCAGAGGTAATGTATTTCAGTTGAATCCTACTGAGATGACATGCTTGATTACTAAGATTGATGACAGTTGGTTATGGCATAGAAGATTTTGTTATATAAACTTTGATAACATTGTAAAAGTGAGTACTACACTTGCAGTAAGAGATTTGCCTAAAATTATGAAGCCTACTAACATGATTTGCAAGGAATGTGTGATGGCTAAATATAAGAGAAGCTCATTTCCTAGCAAGAAGTTTACAACAACAGAGAAGTTGAAAATTGTTCATACAGATTTGAGCGGTCCCACAAGGACTAGAGGATTCTATGGAGAAAGGTATTTTATTATTCTTGTTGATGATTTTAAAAGAATGATGTGGATTGCATTTCTTAAAGAAAAATATAAAGCATTTGATAAGTTTAAGATTATTGAGAACAAAGTTGAGAATGAATCTGGAATGAAGATTAAATGTTTGAGATCAAATAGAGCTGGATAATTTACTTCAAAAAAATTTAACATTTTTTGTGAATTGAATGGTATTAAGAGATAGTTTTTAGCCCCTAGGACACCTGAACAAAATAGTATTGTAGAAAGAAGAAATAGATCAGTGACTACAGTAGTAAGAGCTATGTTATTTGAGAATGACTTAGCGAAGATATTCTGGAGAGAAGCATTGAAAACAATAGTGTACACAATGAACATACTACAAATCATAGCAGACACAGACAAGACACCCTATGAACTATGGTTTGGACATGCACCATCAGTTAAGTATTTTAGAATTTTTGGAAGTAAATGTTATATTAAGAGAGATGATGAAATTGGAAATTTTGATCCTAGAAGTGATGAAGGTATATTTCTTGGATATTAATTGAATAGAAAAGCTTATAGATGTTACAATAAAAGAACTAAGACTATTGTTGAGAGCGCAAATGTAAAAGTTGATGAAAAATTCAAAATTCGGGAAAGAATGCTTGATTATGAATCAGATGAAGGAACTCATCCTAGAACTAATCCAAAGACTACTAAATTATTCTATGAAACTGACAGTGATTTGTTGAATGAAAGCTACAGTGAAGAAATCATTGAAGAACCTACAACAGAAACAAGAACTAAGATAGTGACACCTAACAGGAATCTATCAAAGAATCATCCTGTTGAGCAGATTATTGGAAGCATAAATAAAGGAGTTCAGACACAAAATAAGGTATGAGAATAGTTGTGTTTGATTTCTCAAATTGAACCTAAATCTACTAGTGAAGCCTGTGAAGATGAACATTGGATTAAAGCTATGAAAGAAAAACTAGATCAGACTGAAAAGAACAAGACATGGGAATTGATCCCTAGACCTAAAGATAAGAATGTTATAGGAACAAAATAGGTATTCAAAAACAAGATGAATGAATAAGGAGAAGTAGTAAGGAACAAAGAAAGATTGGTATGTAAAGGATACTCACAACAAGAAGGAATTGACTATGAAAAAACTTTTGCACCAGTAGCAAGAATTGAAGTAGTGAGAATGTTTTTGACTTATGCAGCTTACAAGAAATTCAAAGTGTATCAGATGGATGTGAAGTCAGCATTTCTGAATGGAGAATTGGAAGAACAAGTCTACATTGAGAAGACTAGAGGTTTTCCTTTAACTCAAGAATGGATATGGTATGTAAACTAAAGAAAGCTTTATATGGACTAAAGAAAGCACCTAGAACTTGGTATGAAAGATTAGATAAGTATTTGATAAAGTTAGGATTTACAAAAGGCACAACTGATAGAAACCCATACACAAAGGAAATTGAAAATAGTTTTTTGGTTGTTGTTAGTTTTGTTGATGATATTATCTTTGGAGGAGAAGATGAAGCTAGTGATAAATTTGTAGATGAAATGAAGACTAAATTTGAAATGAGTATGATTGGTGAAATGAAATACTTTTTAGGATTGCAGATAACACAGAACGGTGATGGTATCTTTGTAAGTCAGACAAAGTACTTGAATGATTTATTGAAGAGATTTGGAATGGATAACTGTAAACCAGTTGGAACACCTATGGTAATAGGACACAAGTTATCTAGCATAGATAAGACTCCTATAGTGGAACAAAAAAAGTGCAGATCTATGATTGGAGGATTACAATATTTGACTCATACAAGACCTGATATATCACATGCAATTGGAATTGTATCAAGATTTCAAGTTGAACCCAAAGAATCACATTATGTAGTAGTAAAGAGGATACTAAGATACTTAAGAGGCATAATTGAGTATGGATTGTGGAATGAAAAATCTGATGATTTTACCCTATGTGCATATATAGCTGCTAATTGGGGAGGTAGTGTTGATGACAAAAAGAGCACCAGTGGTGGAGCATTTTTCCTTGCAAGAAGATTAGTTTCTTGGCTAAGCAAGAAGCAGAATTATATTTCACAGAGCATGACAGAAGTAGAGTATGTGGCAGTAGCAAATAATTGTAATCTAATAATTTGGATGAAGCAAATGTTGAAGGATATTGGAATAAAAATTTTTGGGCCTTTTGTTATACATTGTGATAACACAAGCACAGTTAGTATGTTTAAGAACCATGTGTTACATTCTAAGACAAAGCATATAGAGATAAAGTATCATGTAGTGAGAGATAAAGTGGCAGAGAAAGAAGTTAGACTTGAGTATATAAGCACAAAGGAGCATATTGAAGATATATTTACAAAACCTTTGCCTAAGGATACATTTGAGTATCTGAGAGGTATGCTTGGGGTTGTGCCCCAACCTACTTTTGAGAAGTGATATAGATTGTTGCATCCATCTAGTGGTATATGAGTCCTATCTTTTTTCTGGACTAGATGGTGGCACTTCCTCTATGGGGGAGTATGTGTATCTAAGTTGAGTCATGAGGACTCTAGTGAAAGTATTTTCTGAAAAAGTATCTTTTGACATTGAAGTTGTTGTTGACATAATGATGAAACATCTTTCATTGATGTCAATGGGGGAGAATTATTCATGAAAAATCATCTATTGGAGAGAATTTAATAGGAAAACAAAGAAAGATTTGATTAATGAAGAGGATTTGAAAGCATTTTTAGAACAACAGTGTTGTAGTGTTGGTATTCATGGAACTTGGATGTTTTTCCATCTATGTTGCTATCAATGCCAATGGGGGAGATTTTTAGGAATGAATACTAAATATATCCTATGGGGGAGTATTCACAACCATTCTGTAGCAGTTGTTGTTGCATTCATGACTGTGATTGTCATTGATGTCAACACAGAGATCTACTAAAGATTTACAGAGAAGCAGATAGTGTTTGAGTTAGCACACTTGGTAGATTGAAGATGAAGCTATGTGGAGTTGAGGAATTACTCTATTATGTTCTATAAGATCATGGTTACGATCTCATACAAAAATTCATTTATTCATGATATTTATGAGGAAATCAGTGGAAGCAATATTCAGGCAGTGTTCCTGAGTAGCAGTTTGTGGAAATCAGATGATATCTCCTAATTAGGATTGAATCTGATCATGCATAGTTATGAATTAGTTTAAGACATGATGTTGGTGATGTGGACATGAGTGCAAGATCTGAGGTCACATGAGTGAAGAATTATCTTAATTGGAAGCTCATAGTTTTGTGTAATTTTTATGTAACGTGTGGAAACTTTTATTTTGTAATTTGTATGCCAACTCATTTGTAATTACTTGAGTGTGGTATAAATGAAGGAATGTTTTCCTTGTTTTAATGAATTAATAGTTGTGAATTGTATTTGAAAGTGAATTATGGAATTGTGCAATACTTGTTGGAAGAGGATATGTGAAGTATAGAGATCTGGTATTGAGATCTGAAGAAGCAGTTGGTGCGGTTTGGCACAGTCAGAGAAGGATTATTGAATTTTTGAGATCAGTAATCTTTTGGTATTATTCTATTGAGTAATAAAAAGATCAGTTGGACAGTGTGTTCAGTGATCTTACACCTGAAGTTGTTTGGGCAGTGGGTCCTTCTGTCTTCCATAACTCCTATTAGAGTTAGAATCTTTTAGCAAGGATTCAAAGTCTCCTAACAGGGACTCATATGTACTGAATGTATTTCATAAGACTCCTAATAGAGTCCATCCTCTCACAAGGAACTTTCATATTAGTGCATCTTTTGTCGGCATCATTCCCACCGGGGTTTACTCTTTGATCAAGAGGTTCCCTAGTCAACATATCTTGTGTCATTGTGTTATTTTCCATGTATATCTTATTGGAAAGCTATCTATACTAAAGTATATGACTAGATATAGTGTTTTCATTATGGCAACAAAGTCATATAGCAGTTTGGAGACAGCCCACTTAGTGTAAAGTTCATAATTCAGTTAAGTGTTGAAGACTGGACAACATACAGAGTTCTTGTAGTTTAGAGCATCAGCACACATGTGTACGGATGAATTATTGTATGCACCCTGGAAGTTAAGTTTGTTAGAATATACTTATGCTTAGTCTATGAGTGCATAAGTAGATATGAAAAGATGTGAAAGTTACAATTAGTTGAATTTGCACAGCCAGTGTGTTCTAGCAAAGAACAGAGCATGGAGTCGACAGTTAGCATTTTGAGTTGCAATTATAATTTAATGTTGTAAAGGCTATGTGCCCATTTTATTTAGGTTTCTAACTTATGTACATATATAATTGTAAGCATGCTTAATAAAATTCATTTGGAAGCATTGTTTGTAATTAGTTATAGGGTCGACCTATTTATGTATTTTGTATGAGTGCATAAATATAAGGTGCGCCCATTGTATTCGGTATAGAAGTTGTAATAGAGTTGTGATAAGCATAGAAGAGGTATGAAAAGTTAGCATAAGATGTATTAGAGCTTTTCTAGAGGTCAAAGCATCAGTGCACCAAAGGGACTGATCTAACAAGTAGTTTCACAGTGAATAATTCACCTGCAGATATAGTGTGTATCTGAATCAGAAGGTTTTAGCCTTCACCATTTGAGAAGTGAACTCTAGGAAAGTGAGTCCACTCCCCTAACAGGGATCATTGTAAAAGACTCCTAACAAGTTTTGACCCTTAACAAGGTCTACTGTACTAAAATCATTGTAAAGCTACTCCTAACAGGGTAAAGGATCTTCTAACAAGGATCACAAAACACTAGTGCAGATTATTAGTGGGTATCAAGTCCCATTGGGGTTTTTACCTATTGGGTTTCCCCATAACCATATTGGTTTCATGTGTTGATTTCATGTTTCATGTTTATGTGAATGTTTAATTCATTTCTTAAGCATTTATGTTTAGCATAAAGATTAAAGTAAAAATTTAAAATACAGTGAACACTGATTCACCCCACCCCCCTCTCAATGTTCCCATTCCTAAAAATTGGTATCAGAGCTCTGGTCCTCAGAAAATAAGTTTAACCACTTGAGGAGATCATGGACAAAGAAGATATAAAACATCTAAAGGAAAATATTGAAGCCGTTCTTGAAGACCTAGACAATTCAGAAAGAGAAATTGAAGAACTAAAAGAAAAATTCAGTGATGCTCAATTATTTATCAAGAGACTAAGAAAGGTGTTGGAATTAGGAGAGATAGGTACTAAGAGGGGAGGTGTGAATCAGTGCCTTCAAAACTTTAGTTACAAAACCTTTCTGATCTATGACTGAATACTGTGATAATCGATCAAAATAACTTTAATCTAATTGCATAAATCAATCATCTAGTTAACTTTAAGAAAGTAAACAATATGAAATCAATATGAAAATCACATAACACAAGTATTTTGGTAATACAGAAACCCTTGTTAGAAGGTAAAAACTATGGTGGGGATGACACCCACAAATTCTTCACTACTGCAGATAGAAAAGGTTTGCATGTTAAGGCTACAAGTTTTGATCACTTCTGGTGATCTTACCCTATTAGGAGTAACATATTAGATCAGCTAGATCTACCTAGTTATAGGATTTAATAACACTATATGAAGTGTGTACTCGGTTAAGAGATTTCTACAAAGACTGTTAAGTCTACTCTATTAAGAGATTTCACCAAAAAAAACTCTATCACAATTGTCAAAAAGTAAAAGGTAACTATCTGCTAGTTGAAAACTCAATTGTCTGAAATAGATCTATAAGTTCTTATCAAAATATCACCTTATCTATGATGGTTCTCTGCTCTGATCTGCTCAGTTGCCTTGTCTGATTCTGCTCAATATGAAAACCTATGTACTCTATTCTGCTCGGTAAACTGATTGTCTTGAAGATAGGCAATTTCTTCAAGTTCTTTATGATTCATATATATCAGTTCAACAACCCCATAAAATGGTGCAAACATATACAATATATAGTGTTATGTTTTTGCCGCTTAAAGAAAAAATAGGTTACAAAGAAAATCATAACCCAAAGATCTACGGTGCAAAATAACCTAGATCAACTAATACAAATAAGATAATCATTGCATTTAATGAATATATTTTTACAATAAATGTTCCTCAATCTTGGTAAACCATTTTATGATCTATTATAACCATTTGCATAGAATAATGTGCCATTTCTGATTACTATGTCATTTACTATGATCATCGGTAAACACTGTATAATCTACTCAGTGTACACTATGATGCTCGATGTTTGCTGACCGTCAGTGTTAGTGTCATTGGTGCTCAGTTAACTATGTGATGCTCGGTATAAGGCTTTACCGACTGCTCTGTCTTACTACTAGTTACCAACTATCTCAATGTAAATAGCCAACCGACCTATTTACTGTCCTTTGATACTAATGACAACCTAAAATGCTCAATAGAGATTAACAATCTCCCCCTTTGGCATTAGTATCAAAACTTCATAATGTATATAGACAAATTGTATCTATATAACCCTTATATCTCCGCTATATCCATATCTACTACAAAAACTTCTAAGTACAAAAGTACTCCCCCTTGGTGCATGCTCCCGGTATTATGTAATATACATATCAAAAATATATTATTTGGCATATACATGTTTTCCCCCTTTTTGATAATAATGCCAAAAACCAAAAAATATGTAATGTATACTTACATCTTATCAAAAATGTGCTGATTGGTTTTCTTCACGGACTCCAAGAGGTTTTCCCATTCCTCTTTCAAGTTGGCAAGAGCAATTTGCTCAAGACCAACTTGTGCATGCATGTCAAAGATATTTTCCAACACCAAAATCTCTGGTGTTGCCACAAGTTTCTCGGCTTTGATAGTATGTGTTTCAAAAATCTTCAAGTAAGGAGTGAGTTCTTTCTGTAACTCTATGACCTAACCAATGATGAGCTCTTCCTATTTCCTTAAGTCTACTATCAGCCACCGGAGTTCCTGAACTCAGTTAATGTGCTTTAAGAAAGTAGTTGGCTCAGTGATAGCTACTTGTGTACTCAACTTGATTTCTTCTTCTAAACCTTTTATCTTTTCACTGATTTCTACAGTGAAGGTGTCTGTAGTACAAAGCTTTATTAGCAGTTGACAGATTACCTGGGTGATAGATTTTACCTCGGTAATGACCTTAGATAATTTCACCTTGTTTAGTGCCACTTCAGTGCTAATCCTTTCTACCAATTTGTGTTGAATCTTTGACTCTTCCTGTTCATTTATTCTTTTGTCTATGTCTATATCAGGAGCATTGATTTTGTTGGTGAGGTTGGCAAGTTGATCTAAAATGGGAGTATTCTCATCAATGGTTGTTTCTGGTACTATTTGTTGTAGAATATCCCTTACATCATTTAACACTTCTTTACATTTTTTTTCTTGCCTCAATTTTTCTTGTGCCGCTTTCCTTGAACATAACTCCCCATACCGACTTAGTTCCTCGGGGCTTAGAGTTCTTGGGTCACATTCGGGTATAACAATAACTTCATCAATGGTGACCGGCCCTTTGGCTTTCTTCTTTTTCTTCTTCGGGGCTAGAGGTGACTTCTTTTCACTTACAACAATAGCTTTTTATTCACTCCTCGGAGTATCTTTTCCAGTTGACACTATATCATCCTTCTTCTACTCCTTAGTAGATTGAGTGGGAGTCTCGGTGGTAGTGTTAGGTTGGTTCACCTCGGTTGACTTGGTTTCTTCAGGTTCCTTCTATTTTGTAGACTGTGTCTCTAGTTTGATAGGCTCATTTGTATCGGTAGGTTGCTCAGGTGCTTGAATCTTGGTTGTGTCTTTGGTTGGCTCAGGATGAGAGACATCGGGTTGTACTTGTGAAATTATTTCAGCAGCCTCTGCAAGTATAGGTAGTTCACCTAGTAGAGATGTACACACATTGTCAGTGTTTAATGCTTCATCTTTGTATTATGTAATTATTACATCTTCATCATCCTTATCATCAGGATCACCATTAGTGATGTCCTTAATGAGTGCATCATCATCTGTTTGTTTTTGCAAGTGGATCTTAGCTTGATCCGGTGCATCCTATGAAACTTTGATTTCTTCCTTTTGCTCAGTGATATCAATTACCTCGGTAACTGATATACCAGTGTCTTCTATTTTCTTGCCTTTATTATCATCAATGAAAATACTTTTACCTTTTAAACTGTGTCTCTTTTTAGACAGTTTCAGGAATGTTTCCTGTTCAACTTTCTCTTCTGCTTTCAAAATTGATGTCCATAGGGAGTCACATACGACATCCATATCCTCTACATTTTCATCCATAATCTACATAGCTCTATTCTTGATTGAAAATCTAGGCTGATACCTTGTCATGTATTCACTTACCTCAGCATAGCTAAAGTGAGTGGCTACACAGCCTAGAGAGCATTCTCTTTTTCTTTTCTCTGTATCTAAAGCAATAGCCCATCTTTCACTTATTTTATCATCAAGTTCCTTCAATAGTTGACATGAAAATTCCATCAGTACTCTTTTGAACTTGATCATCATTTGAACAATAGCATGTTCTATCTTTTTCTTGTCCTCAATTGGCATATTGTTGAATTTGCCTTATGCCTGGATCATTAAGATTTCCATTCTCAATAATATCTTCAATTATTTCTTCTATGGTACTATCCCTATTACGAACTAGCTAAAATTGATCAAGGTCATTTTCAGTGTTAGTCTCCTCTATGTCTTCCTTACTCCTTATGTATTTCCTCTTTTTCTTCGATGGTTCAGCTGCCTTCTTGTTCTTTCTCTTGATGTATTTCTTTGTCGGTGTGGCTACTCTCCTTTTTGCAACTTTTTCTGCTCGGTTGATTTGGCTACAGTTGCTGAATGTGTCCTTCTTCCTTTAGTTTTTGGTAGCTAAGTATCTTGTTCATCAGTTGTGGGAAGTTGATTTTCTTCTTCATCATTGGTGGGAGGAACCGATGTGTTATCCTTTTCTTTGTCGGACTTAGTTTCCTCGCTGTCATAGGGTTTATTAGCTAGCTGTAATTGATCTTTGATTGCTTCATCAACTAGTGACTCCTTATGTGAGTCAGATGTAGTTCCATATCTTGCTGAGAGATCCTTTTTCATTTTCTTTTCCCTTCTTGACATTTTATCGATCTCAATGTTTGTTGTGATTCTAGACTTAGCTTCCTCATACACTCCAAACCTACTAGCAGTGATGTCAATCGGTAATGCTAGCAATGCATTGATAGATTTTAGAGAAAAATCATGATTCATTTCATACCCCATTGGTGCTATCCATTTTGTTCTTGGTTCTACTACCTTTATCATTGAGTGGTCCGTGCTTACCACAAAGCATATGTCATCTTCAAATTTGCTTACTAACTCTTTTGGAATTATGCTTCTTTGTTGCATTCTTGTTTGAAATTCCTTGAAATATGCATGGAACTCCTTGTTCACATTGTCTCCTAGACTTCTCATCATATCACCAATTTGGGCAGTTCTCGGTCTGTTCGATTGCCAGTTAACTTTTCCAATACCCAGTACATATTTTTGCAAATAGAGGAATGTATAGACAAGCAGTGATCCATACTTACATGTATTGGAATTCTTTGCTTTTATTGTCGTCATGTTGTATGTATTTGGTGTAGTAGTAGCTCAGCAAGATCAACCTGGTGATCTTTCTTTACAATTTTGTAAGACATGTCCACGGCGCTGCAGGGTACACTATTCAATCTGCTTGATTGAAATATCTTGTACCTGATGACATGAGCTACAAATCTTACCGCTGGATCTTTGATAGTTGAAATCTTTAGTGCCCTACCATCCCATTGAGCTCCAGTGTTCTTT
This sequence comes from Chamaecyparis obtusa, assembly GCA_027943335.1. Taxonomy (NCBI): domain Eukaryota; kingdom Viridiplantae; phylum Streptophyta; class Pinopsida; order Cupressales; family Cupressaceae; genus Chamaecyparis; species Chamaecyparis obtusa. The sequence continues at coordinate 589,182 of BSBK01004170.1, forward strand.
TCTACGTCAGGATTAGATGAACTTTGAAATGCTTTGGCTTTGTCATTTGTAGGGTACCCAGTAACCCTACTGATAATCTTCTTGGTGACCTCAACCAGTTTGTCTAGCCATAATTTGCTGTCATGGAATCTGCTAAGCACGATTTGTATCTAGTCATTGTGAAATGATTGCAGGAAGTATGTGAAACACCGTAACCTTGATTCCTCAATCTTCTTATGCTCAGGTTTGATCTTACCATCCGGTCCACAAACTTGCTGATAAGCTACTATAGTCTCAAAGTCACATACTTCACCGATCTTGTAGTGAATGTAAGCCCTAACATCTTATGTTAACAAAACCTTATCAGGAATACTAGAGAATGCTCCCATATCGTTCATTTGTGTTGTGACCTTAGGATGTGATTTGAATTTCTCCTTGGCAAAGTGTGCCCTAACAATTAGTTCCACTTCCTCCTCAATGTTCTGTGATTTGCTTGCGGTCGAAGATGATGCCATAAATTGTTTCTAGGGTTTTTGGCAAGCAAATAGATAATCAATTTTTGATAGGCAGATGAAATTACTAGTTTTCATCAAAGAATTGTTGTCGGTTTGATCTAGTTGCTTTGAATTTGTTCTAAAAAATTGTTAGCTTGAACTCTTCTCTGTAAAATCTCCTTTCTTCAAAATCACGATCTAACAATGAACTCTATTTCTGTGTATATATAGGGTTTCCCAAAATTCCCGCTCAAACTTTGATGCATTAAATGTGCAACCTAACTTTTGGTACGAGATGACTGTCAGCTCGATAAATTCTTTAGCTTAGTTAACATAGAGTTTCTTCATCGGTTTGAACTATTGTCAATTGACCTTGTATACTAATTACTGATGGGTAACCAACTCATGTTTCCCTTTACCGACAAGATGTCATTCACAAACTTATAATATATAAACCATAGTGCATTTTTATTCATGCAGATTTGGTATATGTACATCATATATAAGGAACTATATGTAAAATATGATCATTTGAAATATCAGTTCCATACATACCTTTGTCATCTTAAGTGGATGTACCGATGTCACCCAATCTAGTGGATGAGGTTTCACCAACAATGTTACTTAACTCAACATTCTCATTAGCCTTCTTCCACATTGTGTTCCTTAACTTTGTAATTTCTACAATGTTATATCCACTCTCAAATATATGGTTTTCATCAGGTGCTTGGTCTCTGCAGTTCTTGCTTACATGACCGACCTTGTGACAATGCATACATGCCATTCCTGCATTTGTCTAGTTACTTGATTGTCCAATCCAATTCTTTCTATAACAATTTGCTACAATATGTCCATACCAACCACATGTAGTACAATTAGTCCATGTATTATAATCTCAAACATATGAGTTACCTTGTCTCTTCGGTTGATATGGTTTTCATTGAAGTTTCTCTTTAGGTGTCCAAACCTGATTCATTTTTGCCTTACAGTCCCTTGCAGTGTGTCCATACTTATTACAAGTATAGCATATTTTCTCCTTAGTGGTTTTATTGGTAATGTCATTCTTCTTTGCTCTACATTCATAAGTTGGATGTCCAAACTTACCACAGTAATAGCAATATCCATTGAACTTAGGAATGACATGAGGTTTACCTTCTGCTTTGCTTCTGCACACATTAGATGTATGTCTTGGTTTTCCATAGTGGTAACATGTCAATACTTTAGGTTTTTTACTTTGATTGTTGTTGACTCCTTTAGCTTGTTGTGATGATTCTTCTTCACCAGTGTAGCCTATACCAGCTTTGCTTCTGAATCTCCTCTGATTAGTTACAAAATCATCAATCTTTTTAGAGCTATCCTCAGCTAACTTCATCATCTCATTGTGTTTTTATTTCATTTCTTGATTTTTCATTTTCTTCTCTAAGTGTTGCTACATCTTCAAGTCTTCTAGATAATTCTCCATTTACTTGGTTCATTTCTTGATTAACTATCATCATCTGATTTGACACTTGGAAGTGACGATCAATGAGTCTCTGGATTTCACTTTCTTTTTCTTGAAGTTGTTCAGTCATTAGTCTTCAGTCTTCAATAGCTAGATTCTAATCTTGTTCAGCTTCTCTACCATTGTTCATGATTTCCACCATTCTCACCATTTGAGATTCATGACCAATTTGAAGTGCTTTCACTTTCTCAGATAGATGCTGATTCTTTTCAGATAGCTCAGACATTATGCTTTCGGATCCGTCAGAGATGCTTCCAGAGCTTGATCCAATATGATCAAATATGTCATCAATAGGTTCTTCATGATAACTTATTTCATTCTGCTGAATTGCAAGGTTCTTTCTTTCAACCAATAATTTCTTCAGTTCTTCCTTGGCTTGTTTGTATTGTTCCACAAACATATGCATTTCTTTCTTCTGATTCTCAATAGTCTTGTCAAGCTTGTATCTCTCCATGAATTAGATCTTTTCTCTTCAGTGGTTAAACTGTTCAACAAGAGAACCACGCTCTGATACCAATTGTTGGAATTAGGAGAGATAGGTACTGAGAGGGGAGGGGTGAATCAGTGCCTTCAAAACTTTAGTTACAAAACCTTTCTGATCTATGACTGAATACTGTGATAACCAATCAAAATAACTTGAATCTAATTGCATAAATAAATCATCTAGTTAACTTTAAGAAATTAAATAATATGAAATCAATATGACAATCACATAACATAAGTATTTTCGTAATGCAAAAACCCTTGTTAGAAGGTAAAAACTACGGTGGGGATGACACCCAAAAATTCTTCACTACTGTAGATAGAAAAGGTTTTCCTATTAAGGTTACAAGTTTTGATCACTTATGGTGATCTTACCCTATTAGGAGTAACATATTAGATCAGCTAGATCTACCTAGTTATAGGATTTAACAACACTATATGAAGTGTGTACTCAGTTAAGATATTTATACAAAGACTGTTAAGTCTACTTTGTTAAGAGATTTCACAAAAAAAAACTCTATCACAATTGTCAGAAAGTAATAGGTAACTATCTGCTAGTTGACAACTTAATTGTCTAAAACAGATCTATAAGTTCTTATCAAAATATCACCTTATCTGTGATGGTTCTCTACTCTGATCTGCTCGGTTGCCTTGTTTGATTTTTCTCAATATGAAAATCTCTATACTCTGTTCTACTCGGTAAAATGATTGTCTTGAAGATAGGCAATTTCTTCAAGTGCTCTGTGATTCATATATATCAGTTCAACAACCCCATAAAATGGTGCGAACATATACAATATATAGTGTTCTATTTTTTTCGCTTAAAGAAAAATTAGGTTACAAAGAAAATCATAACCCTAAGATCTACAGTGCAAAATAACCTAGATCAACTAATACAAATAAGATAATCATTGCATTTAATAAATATATTTTTACACTAAATGATCCTCGATCTTGGTAAACCATTTTATGATCTGTTATAACTGTTTGCATAAAATAATGTGCCATTTTTTATTACTATGTCATTTACTGTGATCATCGATAAACACTGTATAATCTACTCAGTGTACACTGCAATGCTCGGTGTTTGCTGACTGTCGGTGTCGGTGTCATTGGTGCTCAGTTAACTATATGATGCTCGGTATAAGGCTTTACCGACTACTCTATCTTACTACTAGTTACCGATTGTCTCAATGTAAATAGTCGACCGACCTGTTTACTATCCTTTGATACTAATGACAACCTAAAATGCTCAATAGAGATTAACAAAAGGATTTGAAAGGACACTCTAATAGTGAACTTGAAGAAAAAGTCAAGAAGCTGAGTGAAGAAAATGCATCCTTATTAAGTTAGCTTGAAGAATTTGATGACAAACTGATGAACAATCAAGATGTCTACAATGAACAAGTCAAGGAGAACCTTCAACTCAATGAAGAACTAAGGGAATCTAACTTAGAAACCTTGGAGCTAAAGAATATCAAAGAGAGCTTAGAATCTGAATTGAAAAAGAAAAAGGATCATATTGACAAATTACACACCAATGTTGATTTGGTAGAATCTCAGTTGTATGCAAGAAGAATCGAAGGAGACACTAGCTGCATCGGATACAATGAAGCACAAAATCAGATTGACAATATGTGAGCAAGAAAGGAGTCACAAAAGAACTCTACTGATGATGAGAAGACTGAAGATCAAACCAAAGACAATGGTGGTCCTCCTAAGAATGAGCACAAGCAAGTAGAATGCACTTGTTTTGCTTGTAACAAGCATGGACACATTGCAAGAAACTATACAAAGGTAAGACCTTTTAATGGCCACTATTATTCATGCAATAGATTTGTTCATAGAGCTATGAATTGCAAGACTAGTAAGAAGAACAAGACGCAGCAAGATCAAAGAAATTAGAATCAGACAAATGTTAGAAGTTCTCAAAATGTTACATGTCAGATATGTAACTATAATGGTCACTCAACCAGAACATTCAAAATGGTGACTCATGTCAATGCACTGAGGAATAATAGACCTCCAATCATTTTTCACTCTTGTAACAAGGCTGGACATATCTCAAGGTTCTGTAGATCAAGGACGCAAGGTCAAGAGAGCCCTAAAAGGATTGACGAACTAGTTTTGGATCCTAAAGTAGAAGTCAAGTTTGTGAAAGCCTCATAGGATGTGAGCTTGATTTGGTTAGAAGAAAAGAAGGACAAAGATGATGAGAATGTATTGGATGCATCCCTAGTGGATGCACCATCTACATCTGCATGAATGGCCCTCAGGGTCATAGGGGGAGCTAATTTAGCTCTAGACCCCTACGTGGCTGGTATACTCATCCTCAGAGTATGCACCTTCGGACTTAAGACTTTGGAGTGTATAGGAACCTTCATGCAAGAGCGCACATGTTGATTGTTAGCGGAGCTCAAGTTTGAAATTTTGAAGTGACAGCTCGGTTTACGCGATGTGCATTAATGGAAAAATTTTCACTTTAAAATACATAGAAGTCATTTGATTGCTCATTACATTCAAATTCAAAGTGATAGAGAGTAGAAGGAGCCTTGGAAGTTGGTGTGAAGTCTTGGTGATTGATCTATCAGAGATTTTCTATAGTTATCAGTGCATTAGATCGGTTGCAATAATCCTAGCTCGTTTCACCGATTTGAAAGCTGTTAGATCATCTCTAAGTTCAGTTGGAAAGTGATTAACAAGTAAGTCATGGCCACTCCCATAGTTTTTCATGTTTCTGAAAAGAAGAGATACATTTTCAAGGGGCACCCATTTAAATCAACCCTAGATGACATAGAGGGAGCATTCTCCCGCACGCCAATGGGCGTCATGCATGTAGAAGACATAAGGGTTTACATCTATTGTAAGAAGGAACCTGTTGGACTAGATAGGTTAAGGGCACACATGGACACAATGTTGAAACCAAACAAAATGTTCAAGGATGAATACACTAAATGGAATGGTCACCCCATTATTGAATATGCCACGACATATGAATTCTATGAGACTGAATGGATAAATATCTTATTGAGCAGAATCCATGATGATTTGCTTTGGATTGGAGATGTTCCAGTTAGAATAACAAATGACCTAATTCATGAGATGGAAGGCCTTTCTAGAATAGGCACTATCCTTCCTGTGGGCAAGGATGATAGGAAAATGGTAGAACAAGTATGTAAATCAAGGATTGATAGGTGTGGCGTGACCATTGAGTTGATTGAGCAAGCTGACATCAAATTGATGTCAATGATACTGGGTTACAAGTTTCATCACACCAACAAGGTGAATAGTGTGTTTGTGGGCACTATTTTAGCAGCCATCCGACTTGTGCAAGAAGATGGAGAATTCAACTTCTATGAGATCTTGAGCACATAGTTGATAGACAACATCAAAGATACCAAAAATGACAAAACAAAGATATTCAAGTTTGGGTCTCTAATCATCTATATGTACCTTCATATAGTTGGTAAAGTGTCAGACTTGTATCTAGACAAGTCCATTCCAACCATGCCACAGATATCAAACAAGGCATGCACTGAGAGCACCTTAAGAGACTATGTAACCTTGGAATTGAAAACCTTCAGAGAAAGGATGTAGATGAGGTTCTTGAGAATATTGTGGAGAAGTATAAAGACACAATATGCTTTATGGTAGAGACAGACGCTACATGTATGGAAGTATTTGAGCCTAGAACTAAGTGGATTCATCCACTTGGGTATGAGGTAGAGGAACAAGTTCTTGAAGCTTATGCATAGGTATTGCTATCAGCTCCTAAAAATGATAATGAACCTAGGTGGGGAACCTATGAAGAAAAGACTAGAGAAGTTGATGCTAAGCTAAATAGTTCTGCAACAAAAAGAAAGGTTGCAAAGGTCACATCTAAAATCTTGAGAATACATGGTGTGTCTCAAGAAAACCTTGATAAAGCAAGGGATGAAAAGATTGCCTTAGAATTAAAAGGTGCACTAGTAGAAGAGAACATGAAGATCTAAAATCAAAGAAGATGAAAACTGATTCAGATGACAGTTAGAAGGATAAAATTGACAATACTCTTTCTGCACCCAAAGATACTCCTCTAAAGTATAAACCAATGGTCAAGAGGAAGAAAGAAGCTAGAACTAGTCATCCATCCTCATGAGCACTAAGGAGAAAGAAAAACATTCAAGCACCTCCTAAGGTAGGATTCAGACCTAGCCTTAAAGTTTTGAATGCAAGAATTGTTGATGAAGGTAGAATTGATCAAGTAGAGAAATATTATGACACATATAGTGAGATTGACAAATCAAAATTACATAGTATGATTGTCAAACACAGGATCAAGTTCAAGAAGACAGTCCTTGAGTTGAAAACCTCCATTCTAGATAAAGTATGGGATATATTAGAAAACTTAAAGAGACAAGTAAATGAAGAAGATCTAAGGATCAGAGAAAAAGCATTAGAAGAAACTCTACCTATATGTTCTAAAGAAGAAGAGGCACTAATATTGAATTTGGTAAATCCGCACCTAAGGACTAAGATGAGAACTCTTCACATCATGAACAAAGACTATGAGCTAATTACGAAGGAAATAGAAAAGGCTTTTGAGAAGGTGTTATTAGAACAATAGATAAAACCACCTACTGCACCCATCTCTCATGCATCCAATAAGGAAGATAAAGTAGCAGAGCCCACTAATGTACCAATGACAGGTCCTCAGGACTCAGCGCCCATAGCAGAAACTCAAACAAAGGCAGACAAGTCTGTGCACATCTTAGAATCTCATGAAGGAAACACCATCATCATAGATAATGTGGAGATAGCCATGGCGGCTACTGATAAGGATTTGGACAAGTTTGAGGAAGCATTTGTCAGTGCTAAGGAAGCTGAAATCCTATGCAGCAATACACCTCCCACTCAACAGGAAGTACCTATTGAAGATGTATCTGATAAGAAAGAAGAAGAAGAGGTAGAAAAGAAAGATGAAATTACTTATGTTGGATTGGTCAACATGAAACAAGAGGTGATGGACAGCACTCCAATCACTCCCTCCTCAGCATTGTTGTCAACTTTGACACCTGACACAAGCAGTTTGGACTCCTGGAAAGAAGAAGACTTGATTAAGTTCAATGTCTTGGCTATGGAGAAGGAAAAGGAGAAGCAAGTCATGATAAATCCTCTCCTTGTGGAATCAGTGAATATTTTGAATAGTTTTTTGCCTGAAGATAAGAAAGTGAAAAATGTACATTCGGTTGATGATGTGAGTACAGTTCTCCCATAGTTCAAAAGCAATTTTTCTAGCCTAGAAGAATCTGTGTCCAAAGTGGCAGAAGAGAAGTACTTAAAGAAGAGACTCAATGAACTAATGAGCAAATTTGCACTAGAGGTATTAGAGCTTTGCTAGAGGTCAAAGCATCATTGCACCAAAGGAATTGATCTGACAAGTAGTGTCACAGTGAACAGTTCACCTGCAGATATAGTGTGTATCTGAATCAGAAGGTTGTAGCCTTCACCATTTGAGAAGTGAGCTCTAGGATAGTGAGTCCACTCCCCTAATAGGGATAATTGTAAAAGACTCCTAACAGGGTCTGACCCTTAACAAGGTCTACTGTACTTAAACCATTGTAAAGCTACTCCTAACAGGGTAAAGGATCTTCTAACAAGGATCACAAAACACTAGTGCAAATTATTAGTGGGTATCAAGTCCCACCAGGGTTTTTACCTATTTTGGTTTCCCCGTAACCATATTGGTGTCATGTGTTGATTTCATATTTCATATTTATGTGAATGTTTAATTCGGTTCTTAAGCATTTATGTTCAGCATAAAGATTAAAGTAAAAATTTAAAATACAGTGAACACTGACTCATCCCCCCACCCCCCACCCCCCTCTTAGTGTTCCTATTCCTAACATATCTTTCTATGGTTGTTGATTACATTGCTTACATGGTTAAAATCTATTGAAGTTGATAAAAGTTGTATTTTTTGATAACTGATTCACCCCCCCTCCCCTCTTAGTTATCTTGGTGGACTTTACTTTCTAACAACATAAGTCATGCAAAGTCCAAGACTTGCTCAGACATGTGTGAGAAACTTGGGATGTGAAAGGTCAATGTGTACTTCAAGTACATGTGTAAGTGTGTGTAAGAGATGTGTAAGTAAAAAAGTCCATTTTCACCATTTTACAAGGTGTAAGAAGTGTCATAAAAAATGTAAGAGACCTTGTTTGTGCAATTTTTTAAAAGGTCATTTTTGGAAATTTGTTCACACGTGTGAGAAAATAATTAGGACTAATGGATGTAGGAATCCAAAAATTATCCTAATTAACCTTAGTTAATTAGTGAGTAGGCTTATTAGATAGAAAGTGATGTGTGTAGGATAGCATATAGGTTGGATTTAGGATTAAATTAAATAAAATTTAATTTAATCATGGTTTAGTAGAAATAAAGAGTGTGAGGGAATTAAATAAATTAAAAATTTATTTTAAAAGGGACTATGGAAGAACATGTATTAAATTAAATTTAATACATTATGAAAGGTAGTATTTCAATTAAATCAAATACTATTAATTAATGAATTTATTTAATTAAATAAATAGATGAATTTGACAAATATAATTAACTAAAAAAATTAACTATAACGTTATTGGAGGTCATTAATTAAATTTAATTTAATTAATGTTAAAAGGATGAATTTAGGTGTCTACATTTTACCCCTCTTTGATGCGGTGTCAAAAATGGCATCATGTCGAAGAAAAGAAAATATAGATGCCCCAGAGGAAAAGTCAGTAGGAGAATGTGCCCCTTGGGAAAATAGGCCAAAAAATAAAATTTGTTGGTCAATTTTTACGAAAAGAGGGAAAAATGACTTTGCATGACTTAAAAAAGGAGGGGGGAAAAAGGAAAGGAAAGGGTAAAAAAGACCCTCTCCCTTTTTTGAAAAAAGGGACCCCTTATAAAAGGGAGAAAAAGGGGGAAAATGATTCATTTTTACCCCTAAGGAGGAGGAAAAAAGAGGAGAGGAGAGGAGAGGAGAAGGAAGAATGGTTGGACAACGAGATACGATGTAGCTGGGTGAGCGGGTGTGGGTGTATCAGTGAGCAGCAGAACGGGGTGAGCCGTTAAGTGTTGGAGCCCTTCTTCGTCAACTTCATGATTTTATGTTTATGGGCATTTTGTGTAGGGTTTGGGGCTTGTGTTTTATTTAATTTTTTTTATAAAAAAATTTAGGGAGGGAAATGAGGGTTATAGGTGAGGCGGTGTCGCCGATCGATGGCTCTGCCTACTCAAGAGCCCAACAGTGTCATCTATGGGCGGTGCCACCTATCGGGGGATGTGCGGCTCCTCCTAGTTTTGGTCAGGCATAGCCCCCTGTCAGGACATGGGTGGATCCACCCAATCAAAGCTGGGTTTAGCCGCCTGCCTCTTGATAGGTAGCTCCACTCGCCCGCAGGCTGGGCATAGCCGCCCCTTGGCAAATAGGCGGCTTCGCCCATCCAAGGGATGGCGGTCCACCCATGGGAAAATGGGTAGCTCCGCCCATCTGGGGGCTAGCACTCACCAAATGGTGGGCCTGCGACAGGGGGAGCGGAGGCAGGCCTATTGTCATGAGACAAAAGGTGAGGTGATGGAAGAGGGGGAAGTGCTTGAGCAATTGCACTCTCAAAGGGGGGGAGGTAGTTTGAGGGAAGGGATAGGGTGAATATAGAGATGACTGAGATTGATGAATGTCTATTGGGGGATTTTTGATGCAGGAGCCGGATTATTAGATTCACTTGAAAGAGCGATGGCCAGACATGATGACACTACAAGAGGAGCTGACTGAGGCGAAGTGGGGATAGGTGACTTTATTTTGCCTAGAGCATGTGTATGAGTGGCTACACCTAAGAGTGCATAATGCACTGATGATAGCATTGATCGAGAGATGACACTTAGATACATCAAGTTTTCATTTCCTGACCAGGAAGGCAACAGTGACGTTACAGGATGTGTTGAGGATTCTATGGATACCGATTCGAGGGGAGATGGCCAAGTATCAATTAGAGAGGGTGGATCAGTTCATGGAGGAGAGCTCATATGGAGGGCAGACCAACTATCGATTGACTGGTAGTGTATGTCGTGGCGAGGGGGGATGGAGGTAGGGTTGCCCCGGCAAGCGTTGTATTTAGCCGGATTGGTAGGAGGGAGATTAATGCCGGACTACTCAGGGCATGGATTTCTAATTGGATGGGTGAGGGTACTGAGTCAGATGTTGGAGGAGGATGGTATAGAGTATTTTTGGGGATATATGATTTTAGCATAGGTGTATTATGACCTTCATATGTGTGCATATCGTACTCAGGGGACAATGGGACCAGGAGTTACACTATTGCTAGTCTGGGCATAGGAGCATATTGTAGTGGTATGACCACTGCAAGGAGAGGGTCAACGACTATGCTATGATCTATTTGCATGTCGGTACCGATCACCCTTGTCATATGGGGATGTGAGATCGGTGGAGTCATGGAAGAGGATATTAGATGAGCTAATATGGTTTGAGTGGACATCGTATAGAGGGTGTGAGGTATGGGGGTACTGGGATGAGTAGGCAAGGAGGGAGGATGGTGCTCTAGATGAAAATTACTTAGGATACATGCAGACAAATTTTTGGCTAATGGGGAGGATGATTTTTTAGATGGTAAGATACATGCCTTCTCGAGTATGCAGATAGTTTGGCCTGAGGCAAGGTATAGTGCTAGATAGTTATCCACATTTGATCATCTCGAGGGAGATTGCGTCAGTATGGGGCATCAGAGTAGATCTCCAAAATGCCAGGATTAGCTAGAGAGGTATGTAGCTAATACCATGGACAATAGCCCAGGGACATGTAGTAGATGGAGGGATGATAGCTGAGTATGCATCCTGGTGGAAGAGGCAGAGGCTAGCGAGGCTGACAGAGCTAATAGTAGGAGAGGCTATAGAGAAGATAGAGTCAAAGATAGAGTTTGAGGAGGACAAGGAGGAGAGAGTAGCAGCAGTGCCAGGAGTCAGGTTTGGGGCACAGAGGTAGGTGACAGAGTGTCAGAGAGGGATAGTACAGAGACCAGTGACAGGGGCTATGGGGATAAGAAGGAGATGAGAGGAAGGGCTGTCAGGAGTGGGTAGACATTCTTCAGTCAAAGGTGACATGGTTAGAGGCTTTGGTGATAGCAGAGAGGGATAGAGCAGCTAGGGCAGATGCTGTCAGGGTGGCGGAGAGGGATAGAGCATCTAGGGAAGAGGTCACCAGGGTGGTAGAGAGAGAGAGAGAGAGAGAAGGGCTCAGATGGAGGTGATGCAATGGGATTTTGGCATACTATAGGGTTGAGTTGGTACAAGACATCTTACTAGGACAAGAGCTAACATGAGTATAGAGGGGATGGCGGGGGAGGTAGCCCGATTGTTGGGCTAGATGGAGGAGATGCAAAGATAGACATACATTCACACCCAGTGACTAACAAAGGATAGGGACATGTGGCAGAGACAGGTAGAGACGTATCAAGGGGAGTGAGAGTTATTGAAATAGGGAGAGATAGTGGTGAGCATAGGGTAGTTAGTGACAGGCATGATGGATACACGGCGAGAGGCATTGAGGATGGGGAGAGAGGTGGCCTATTCTATGGGCCTCTATCATCAGGCAGTACATGTAGAGCAGAGACAGGCCCCTTACTCAGAGCGAGGGGTATCAGATAGGACTTGAGGTGTGTCATTAGGATCAGTAGCTAGGCCACCAAGGGAGAGGACAAGGGGTGGTGAAAGTGGGAGATGAGCAGAGAGATCTACTCCATGAGGTGGACAGGGGGATTCAAGATGACAGGGACATCTTCCAGTGGTTATGAGCTCCAGTTGATTATATAGGATACTTTTTTTTGTAGATTTTTAGATGAGATGCATATGCATAGCAGCACTGAGGTGTCTAATGTATCATTTTGATGTACCATGATATATATATATATATATATATATATATATATATATATATATATATATATATATATATATATATATATATATATATATATATATATATATATATATATATATATATATATATATATATTTGTGGTGCTATTTCATGAGTTTATTTGATGGATTATGAGATTATGCATAGTACTATATTATGATACTAACATGTGTGATGTAGAATGTGTGTGAAATGTGTACTATATGATGTGTAAAGCTTATCAAATGAATTGATATTTTATTATGCATTTATGATGTTTATGAATGTGGAATGCATAGGTAATGATTAATGGTTAAATAGATATATTTGACATGCAATGTGTAATTAATTATTAATGATTAATGAGATATATATGCAATATGTTTTTAATGATTAATGAATAAGGAGATATATTTGAAATGCAATGGGTATTTAATGATGAATGATAAATGAGATATATATGCAATATCTTTTTAATGATTAATGAATGAGGAGATATATTTGACATGCAATGGTAGTTAAATGATCTTAACTAGATGAGGTAGAATTCAATGGAATGAGCTAGTGTCACTTTATTATTATGATGTTTTTGTTTGTGTATCCAATATAACCAATAGGATCAACTGAACCACTAGAGAAGAGGAAGGGGAAGATGAATAAACCAGACCCTGGTCTCAAACAAAAATGCAAAAAGAAAAAAATTGAAATGCAACCTAACTATGTGATTTAGTGGGATCACTTGTGTTTAAGTTGAAGAGCACACCCTAGTTTGATATTGCAATAGGAGGTATGCATCATGTGTCATAAAAACACAGATGACATTGTTCTATTGCATGGACTAGACTCTCAGATAGCTGTAGAAACAGAGATGTAGATTTTCATAATATGATAGAACCTATGAAATATACTTATTGGAGAGGTTTGGGTACACTTAGGTCTTTTAAGGGACATAAGTATGCTAACCCATTTCCCCCATTAAGATATGCATAATCATAACTGGAAAACCAACAAAACATTCCTAAAGTATCCACAAACAAATCATACCACAATCGACACTTGCATCAAATTTCACCAGTCACAATATACCAAGATATGGAAGATCAAGGTAATCATGAGTAGGATCTACTGATACAAAAATATAAAATCAACAAAAGAGGCATCTTGACCAAGTGATCATTCGGTCGATAGTTATTGCCATGAATGGGATAGGATTGATGAGATTGATTTGAGCTGACTGAGGTAGGATGCATCCTACAAGGCAAAGATTGATTGTTTGAAATGGATATTCACTAGCAATAGATGTGAAAAGAACAATAACTTAGAGATTTGATTTCGATGTTGATTTTGATAAGCACTTTTTGCGATCACTATGTCTGGGAAAATCTTAGTTTGATGGGGTTAAGCTCAACTTGTTGGGAATTTTGGGTGGATCCTTATGGCTATGCAGAAAATGATGACTAAAAAATGGGACTACGATGAGGATGGATATGTACATTGGATGGGGAGACAATGGATCCAAATCTGCTATCATGGTTCTTGAGGTAGGTTTTCACCATAATACTTGCCCAGAGTGCTTGTTTGCCAAGTTTTCACTATTGGCCGAATGCTTTTTTTTTGGTAAGGTGTTGGTTTACCATGTGTTTATCCCACAATGATTTTTTTAGGAACATTATCTTCTTTTTAGGATTTCTTCAAGATCTCTTTCTGATTTTTAGGATTTTTTCAAGATCTTTTCTAATTTTTAGGATTTTTTGTTGAATAACAATGTACATAAACTGAATGCTGAGTTATGCATAAAAGTGCTTCAAATGTAGGATATTTAAAGGATCAGGGAGAGGATCTCCCTCAGGTGTTGCAATCTGATATGCCCCAGAACCAAATTTAGCAGTAATAAAAAATGGGCCCAACCATTTGGGTTCAAACTTCCCTTTCTTTTCTTAGTTCTAGATATTCTCCATGTTATGCTGCAGGACCAAATCACCTACATCAAACTCACAGGGTTTTATCTTCTTGTTAAAATGTAAGCGCAGGTGATTTTGATACACATGGAGGTGGTTAAGGGCATTGAGGCATCTCTCATTGAGGATTTGTAGCTCTTGCAAGCGAGCAACCCTATATTCTTCTTTGGACATTAGGTTCCTAAGAGAAATCCTGAGGGAAGGGAGCTCAATTTCAATGGGTAAGGCAGCCTCAAAACCATAGACAAGGGTGAATGGAGTGGCGCCAGTAGGAGTATGGATGGAGGTGTGGTAATCCCAGAGGGTGGGATTGAGTTGTAGGTGTCAATCATGGCCAACGTCATCGATAGTCTTTTTGAGGATCTTTAATATGGTTTTATTCATAGCCTCAACTTGACCATTGCCCTGCGGGAAGTACTTGGAGGAACAATGTTGGGTAATCCCAAATTTCTTGCAAAGGTCAAAGACATCCTAATTTTTGAAGGGTGTTCCATTATCAGTATGGAGATCTTTTTGGATGCCGTAGTGGCAAATGATATAATTCAAGATAAACTTGGAAATTTTCTTACCATTTGTATAGGTGAGGGGGATTGCTTCAACCCATTTGGTAAAGTATTTAGTGGTGGCGAGGATATACTTGTGACCAATGGGAGAGTTTGGAAATATTTGGCCCACAAGGTCAAAACCCCAGTGGGAGAAAGGCCAAGGTGTGATGTTGGGTTGGAGGGATTGAGCAAGAGCATGTATCAAATCACCATGATGCTGACAAGGAACACATTTCTTCACATTATGATAGGCATCCTGCTCCATTATCGGCCAATAATATCTAGTGCGAAGCAACTTCTTTACTAAAGTGAGACCACTAGAATGGGCTCCACAGATTCCTTGATGTACCTCTTCCAAGGCTATGTGTGCTTCCTCTGAATTTAGACATCGAAGAAGAGTTCCATCAAAGTATTTATGAAAAAGAGTGTCTCCAAGGATTGTGTAACGAGAAGTGCAACGAATGAAGGTTTTTTGTTGGTTAGGTGTAAGAGTGAGGGGAATGGTTTTATCATGAAGATAGGCAAAGATTTCTTGATACCAAGGTGATTTGGGACCAACAATTTCACACACCATCTCAGAATCCGGTTGGTCGTAGGTAGGGACCATAAGATTCTCAACAAGAAATTCACATTGTGTGCTTGTTTCTAGCATAGATATTAGTGAAGCAATGGTAGCCATCGCATTTGCTGCTTTATTGGTTTCTCTTGGGATTTGTTGGAAAATGTTGTTTGATATCTTTGACCATGCATCGGTAATGAAGCAACTTATCATCCTTTGTATGAAATTCATCATTGACTTGTTTGATAACTAATTGGGAGTAACCAATAACAATAAAAATTGTGATCTTCCATCTGACAGCTTGGCGAAGCCCTATGACCAAGGCCTCATATTCTACTATGTTGTTTGTGCAAGCAAATGTAAGTTATAGGATTTAGGGATAAGATCCCTTTGAGGTGTCACAAATAGAATTCCTACCCCTGATCCTTTCTGGGTAAAAGATCCATCAAAATAAAGCTTCCATTGAATGCTGGGAGTAACAGTCATGATAGTTTCATTAGGAAAATATGTGACAATAGGATGATCTCCAGGAATGGGAGCTTCTACAATTTCATCTGCTATTGCTTCCTTTGATGGCTTTTCCTTCTGTGTACACAATATCAAATTCACTAAGGATCATGACCCATTTTGTTGTGCGACCTATTAGGGTGGCTTAGATAACAAGTACTTAAGTGGGTCAATCTTTTGTATCAACTATACTTTGTGATTAAGCATATAATGACATAGCTTCTGCATACAAAAGACCACAACTAGGCAAGATCTCTGAATAGCTATATAGTTGAGCTCATAACCCACTAAAGTCTTGCTAAGATAATATATGGTACATTCTTTTCCATTCTCATCTAATTGTGCTAGGAGAGCACCCAGTGCTACTGTAGTCGCAGAGATGTAGAGAATCAAAGGTCTTCTTGGAACAAGCGGGACCAACATTGGTGGATTAGCTAGATATACCTTGAGTTGTTCAAAATCCTTTTGACACAAGCAGTCCAAAATGAATTTAATATCCTTTCTTAGCAAGTGAGAGAAAGGATGTACCTTATCTGCTAGTTGTGACACAAATATCTAGATGGATTGAAGTCTTCCTTGCAAGCTCCTTAATTATTTCAGAGTTTTAGGAGGTGGCATCTCCAAAATGGCTTTCACCTTCTTAGGATCCACTTCTATTCCTCTACGAGACACAATGTAACCTAAGAGCTTACCTGATTGTACACCAAAGACACATTTCTTGGGATTTAATCAAACCTTATACTTTTCCAATCTGTCAAAGATTATAGTGAGAATATCAATGTGTGATTCTCGTGTCTTGGATTTTCCTAAGATATCATCCACATAATCTTCCATGATCACAAGAAGAAGGTCATGAAATATGGTCATCATGGCTCTCTGGTATGTGGCACCTGCATTCTTGAGACTGAAGGGCATGACCTAATAACAAAATGTACCCCACGAGGTAGTGAATGAATTTTTATGCTAGTCTTCAACTACTATGAAAATCTAATTATATCTAGAAAAACCATCCATGAAGGACAACATCTCGTGCCCAGCAATCAAATCCACTATGATGTCAATGGTTGGAAGTGGAAAATCATCCTTAGGGTAGGCGAGATTAAGATCTCTAAAATCAGTACAAATCTAGATTCCTCCAAAGGGTTTACCTACTGGTACAATATTTGAGACCCATTCAGGATAGTCTATTGGTCTAATGAATTTTGCATCTAGCATCTTTTGTAATTTAGCTTTAACCAAGAGTGCTACTTGTGGATGCATCTTGTGTAATTTTTGGTTCACAGGTTTGATTTTAGGATCCACAGCAAGATGATGCACAACCAAGTCAGTGTCCAATCCATGCATATCCTTATATGTCTATGCAAAGTTAATGTAGGCTTTCTTAAGGAATGTAGCCATGGACTCTTGTTCTGTCTCATTTAGAGAGGCTGCAATGTAGGTGATCTTAGGATCTACTTTTGTGCCTAGATTAACTGTAATTGTTTCTTCTATGAGGATAGAATATTTCTCTGAAGGTAATGACATGAAGGGAAATTCAACTTCCCCCTCCTCTAGCACCTCAAAGAGGTTTTCACTGGAGGACGTTTCCTTTATTTTGTCTTTTTCTCCATCCAAAGGTGCCTCAGAAAGGTTTTCACCCAAGGATGTTTTATCATCATTTTTTTATTTTCTTTTTCTTCATTTTTGCGACTAGGGGAGTTGACTTAGCTACCAAAGTAGGCTTTCTCATTGTAGTGAATCTGATGTTCATTATCTTAGAGATTTCTTAATCTGAAAAGTGCTAAAATAGCCTCATCCAAATTGCATATGTCTAAGACAGGTGGTGAATCTTGTTGGTCCCAATCCATTAGTTCAGGATTGGTAAGGGGAAGTTCAGGTGAGGAAAGGTCAGATTGGTCGATATGGAGGACATGGGTATCAAGGTCATTTTTAATATATTGGAAAGGGACTTTAAAGAACTCTTCCTCGGTGTCTAAATTGGATTCAATCAAACAATAGTTGTTGGCAAAGTTTTTCTTAGTTTCTATGGAACCCAGTCCTCATCCTCGGGGGTATCCAATTGCTTTTATGAGATTTTTTCTTCCTGTTTCATTTGCTCCAAGGCCAGTGTCATGATATCCCATACTTTCAACAATGAGTGTGGCCTTTATATACTTCCCTTTAGGAATGTCTGCAGGTTTGTCTTCTTCTTCATCAAAAAGCTAGGAAAGAACATTATGCTCCATATGTTCATCTGAGAGAGATCCCCAATGTTCAAATGTAGTCTGTTTACACTTCATGGTTTGTTTATTTTCCTTAGGAAAAAGTTGTGAAGGTTTTCCATAAGACCTGGGAGAGAGAGGGAGATGACCAATGCATAGGGCATTTTCAAACTTGTATTCCCCTGGACCTTGATCGGTGAACCTAACTTTCTTTTCGGACTCAGTATTCTTTTCTTGGGTAACCTTTTCTTTTTCCTTGGCTTGCTTAGCTAACTATTCTTTAGAGGAAGTGTGTTGGACAAGAATCTCTTGTGAAAGTGGATGAACACATTCATTCAATGGGTAGTAGTTTGATTGTTTTCCTTCCAACCTTTTGCAATATTGAAAGGGTTCATGATCACTAGGAATGATTATTTCAGTTTCGTGATGTGGGAATTTCAAACATTGGTGAAATGTGGATGGGACACCTGAGATAGCGTGTATCCATGGCCTACCCAAAAGGATATTTTAGGGTAGATCCAAGTCAAGCACTTAACAAGTAGTTTCAATAAGGATTGGGCCCACTTGTAAGGGGAGTACAATGAGACCTTTAATCACCCTTTCTCTGTCATCATATGCTTTTATTGTTATTCTCTTATTTACATCAATGAGGTCCTCAAAAAGACCAATATTGTAGATCATGCTTAAAGTACAAAGATTCAGACCAGATCCATTGTCTATAAGGACTCTTTTGATTTGGATGTTATGGATGGTGACTTGGATATGCAAGGGTTTATTATGATGAAGGTCAGGACCTCAAAAATCTTTGTCAGTGAAAACCAGGTGTTGTTGGGAAGCCAAATTTCTGATCATTGCTTGGAATTGAGAGGCATTGATATTTTTTGGGATGTGGGACTCAGTTAAGGCATTCTCAAGGACCTCTTTATGGATCGAGGATGTATGTAAAAGCTCTAGTATGGATATCTGTGTAGGGGTCTTCTTTAGTTGGGAAAGAAAGTCATAACATGATGCAGGTCATGTTGAGGTAGATGGTGTAGCAGGTGGATTGACAACAGCTTGTATGGTTACGTGAGGGTGGAGAGTAGTAACATTGCAATCTGCACTCTTTAAAGTCAATGTGTTTACATGAGTGTTGGATTGTTCAATATGGCCACATAGTGAGTCAAAACCATAAACATCATTTTCAGCTAATTTTCCACAAGTGCATTCATCCCCTGGGATTTTGTTTGTTGAATAATCATAAGAAAAGCCCTTGGATGTGGATGCATTTTTTTTATTATGTTCTGGAAAAGGTTTAGAATACATTTTTAGCTGGGCATTAGAAGTAGAGGCATTTTGTCCTTCTAATTTAATTTTACCATCATCAATCAAATCTTGCACAAAATGATGAAACTTCATGCATTTTTTGATCTCATGGCCTTTTATGAGATGATAATCACATTATTCATTATCCTTATACCAGTTGGGTTTGGGTTGATTTTTGTTGAAAGGCTTGGTGTTAGGCTAAACCATCATCCCTTGATCGACTAGACATCGAAAGATCACATCAAGGGAATCTGCCAGCTGTGTAAATTGTCGTCATCATTATTGTTGTTATTATATCCCAAGAATAGAGAGCCACGATAAACAGATCCTTGATTTTGATTCTAGTTATTCAAATTGTTCTCATTATTTTGATTATTTGAATTGGTTTGATTATTGTTGTGATTGTTCTGATCATTGTTGTTGTGATTTCCTTGGTTACTATTATTGGATGCTTGAACATTTTCAACATGTTTAGCATCTATCACTCCATCATTAACAACACCTTTTTTCTTAGACTAGAACTTGGGTTTATCACTAATATTGCTAGATGAATTAGGGGTATAGTGTTTAATTGCTCCTTTCATCAAAAGTCCATCTTCAATAGACTTCCCCTTTTTAAATATGAGTGCCTCAAACGAATCTGGGGCAGCCATCTTCATCTAAAATGATATTTTTGTAACCAAATTTTTAGTAAAGATATCAACTAGATGTGAATTTGGGATTTTCCAAGGCATGTGATTGGTGAGGTGTCACCATCTTTGGAGAAAATTGGCAAAGGTTTCTCCATTTCTTTGTTTCATGTTACACAAATAGCTGAGGGATGCTTGCTATTCCATGTTATAAGAATATTGTGTAACAAAGTTTTCCACGAGATCATGGAAACTGGAGATGGAACCCCGAGGGAGGTTCAATAACCACTCTAAGGCTGGTCCTCCAAGACTCCTAGTGAAGAGTCCTAGGAGAAGATGATAATTGTGGGAAACTTCTTGTGCCGCTACATAAAATTCCTTGATATGTTGCGCAGGGTATGAGTCTCCCTTGTATTTATCAAAATTTGGCATTTCAAAATTGGCGGGGAATGGTTGGAGAGTGATTGATTTGTCAAAAGGATAAGGACATATTTCTACAAAAGAAAATTTCTTCTTCCTACCTTGTTGCATAGCCAACATCATGCCTTTGAGCTCATCAATTCGCTGGACTAATTCAGGAGGATTAGTGGTGATTTTATGGGCTTGATGTGTTCCTCCTCCCAATGATGCATTATGTCCCCTTGGAGGGGGAAGATTGGTGTTATGTCTTTGATTGGTGTTGTTTGTTTGTGTAGAATTTTGATTTTTTAGGACTCCACTAGGCTTTCGAGAAAATAGAAGCAGAGCGTTGTCCTGAGGACCCTAGTTGTGGTTTGAGTACATGTCCTACCCTTAAACCATCATTACTCACCCCATTGTTTGAGTTAGGCTTGTTTAGAAGTTGTCAGATTAATTCAAGTGTATCAGGGGGAGGTTGCGTTGTGTTATCAAATGTTGATGGCATTATGGGTGCTACTTTATTTTTGTTGGTTCAAATCAAATTGTTCTCAAGAAAATTTTCATCAAAATTATCAGGGAGGGTAACACCCCTTGGATAAGATTCATGAAGATGTTGGAGCTGTTGGCTTGGATTAGGTCTTCCACTAAGCTTAAGTTGTTAGGATCCTCAAAGAATTCTTTGGCTCGTGGATTGGGACTAACACTTTTGGGTATTACTGTGTTGGATTTTGTGTGAGGTTCTTCTTCGTCATTAAAGTCTTCATGATAGACAATTTCTTGATCATTATCCATGATGAGAGATTCTTGTCTTAGCTTTTCTTATGATCGGGTAAGTACCATGCACAAATGACCTTAGGATGGTTGAATTGAAGAAGGGTGAATTTTTGATAAGGTATGGAAAGAAAAGGATTTGGTGATCTAGGAGCAACTTGGACTAATGATTAAGTCTTGATGATTGATTGGATTGATTGAATTGAATTTGATTGAGGATTGGACTAATTTGATTGGATTAAAGAGGAAATAAGCCTTAAGGATTGATTGGATTTAAAGGTTTGGAACAAACCTAGGTGAAACAAGACCTTGTGATTGTGAAAACATAAGATTGGTTTTGATTTAAAGTCTTCTTTTATTTGGGTGATAGATTGATGATCCCCAAACAAGATATGACTGGATTAAGACTACTAGAGAAAAACTCAATTCTCAAAGTAGTAAGGGATTAATGTTTGCTTTGGAATTAAGGTCTGTGAGACACTATTGGAATGATTCTTTCACCCTATGGCTTGATGAAGGTGTGAAAGATGGATTGATCTGATTCTAATTTAAAGTCCAAGATTCTGATTAATGCTCCTAATGTTTTGGAATGTGGATGAAGAAAGGGGTATTTAAAATATGAGAAAGGGATGAATGACTTGAAGAGGATGAAGAATGAAGGTCAAAGGTACTTAGTCATAGGATTCCCAAGTGATAAAGGCCATGTTCACTTTGTTCTTGGCAACAAAATTAGCAACTCGATTGTTGTAAATGATTTTATCTGATTTCTCAATAGCCTCTAGAAATTTTTGAATGAGTTTCAAATAAGATTTGTTGGCTTTAGTCTTTTGATCGGTGATTTTCTTCTCTCTATGGACTCGTGCAACTGGGAGTTTTTCTTTCTTATGTTTAACACTATCGGTCATGACTTAAGGACAATATCTTGATAGATCAAAGGATGTTCTTGGAAAGAACTGATTTCATACATACATGAAATGTTTGGGTTACAAGCACATTTGTCGAAAATAGTCATGCAAGGGACAAAGCAACCTTGTAGGATTCAAGTGTACAGATTTGTTTTTGTAGTGAAAGTAACAAGCACACTCTTTATCCCTAAAAGGAAGTTGGTTGAGATTGAAAACCTTTTCTCACTAACTTAGGAACACACCCAACAACTCCTTAGAATATGGCCATCACCAACCACACAATGGCTCCATGATGTCGTATTATCATAGTGTTAACGTTGAAGGGGGCTCGATATGGTGAGTGTCTTAGGGAGATTAATATTCTCCTCGCACATAGATTATCAACCTTTTAGAGGTGAACTAGGTGGCTTCTAACTAATGGCTTTTAGTAAGGATATTCGTTTGAACACACTCTTTGTGTCTATGCAAGCGTGACTAGGACATATAGCCCCACAAAGCACCTTGGCACAAGTAGTCACATAAACGTGATTGAGACCATGAGGCCCTACTAAATTTTAGGTGAGAGCCATGTATAAGCTCAAATGTTGTCTGACTTCTGAGGCTTTAACCCCAAAAAGAAAATTTCATTAACGTGAGTTGGAGTGGTGGACTTACACCTTTTTTCACATGGGTCATTCTCGGGAGCTTTTTACCTCACCAACAGGCCCATCTAAAAGATTGAAAATAAATGCATGGATTGACCCCAAGAAGGAGTCTAGATTTCTAATTTTCCCTTAAGGGGAAAAGAGCATAATCTCCTATCCAACAAGGTTTTCTCCCAAACACACCAAACAAGTGATCAATTCCAAGTCTTTCCTTTAAGACAACAATTCAAAAGGTTCTAGGTTTCTAAATTTCTCAATTGGAGAAAAGAGCATAATCCCCTAGCTAATGAATCATTATCAAAAGAATAAACTTCCTATTTAATGCTAGGTGCCTAAGAAATCATTAAGAAAATACAATGTTTGATTGAATCTCCTTGGAAATCCACAAAAAACCTTAGTAAGTAGTTTAATGTGTTTGGTCTTCTAACAACATCCTGCAAAACAAATAAATTAGTAGTCTTAGAATGTTCAAATCTTGGTCAACGTTCTGCAAAATCACTATTAGAAGTCACAAAAAGTCAGTATCTTCCAAAAAACTCAAATCAGAAAACTCAAAGTGTAAGATATTATGGAAACATGCAGAAATTAGACAGAGATGCTTGTTTACAGGTAGAGATGTATGTCTGTCAGAGACGCCTATTTCTAGGTAGAGACACTTGTCTTCCAGAGATGCCTATTTCCAGGAAGAGAGGCCTGTCTATCAAAGATGCCTGTTTACAGGCAGAGATGCCTGTCGATACAAAAATAGAAGTTAAACACCAAAGTTTGAAAGTTTTATCTTCTCATTAAGTTTTAAATATATAAAAAGGTTTCTTATAGAAAAAATACAGTGATTTCTAACCTTAATATGTCAAAAAAAACTTTACTTAATCAACTTAAAAAACAACACAAAGGAAAACTCCCTCTTCTAGCAGAGACACCTGTGTGTATGCAGAGACACCTATTTGCACAAAAACAAAGATTTTATTAGTTCATGTATTTTTCTTCATTTGCAGATATAGTTAGGTATTTTACTAATGATCATTAGCCTTAATGTGATTTCCAAATAGAAGTTTTGCTGATTAAAACAAACTAAAATGAGAGAAAACATCTTTGTGTGTAGAGATGGCTATTTCTAGGCGGAGACACCTCTGGTCGCACGAAGACACCTGTTTGGAAAACTCATGGGAAACCTTCACAAAATCAAGAGAAATAGTTAGTAAATGGGATTGTGGGTCCCACTGAGCGTGCCCAAATGTATATGATAAAAATCCACCTATTAAGAACAAGTTCAAACTTGCAAACGTTAATGATAAAGAGCATATTCAAATCTATTTTAGCATGTTCATAAACTTATAAAAAACATTAATTTTCACCACAACCTCCGATGAGCAATAAGCAAGTGCACCCAAGACTTGCTTGATTTAAGCTCTTAGAGATATTTGTGGGTGTGCTCTCCCCATACAAGTATATATCCCACTATAATGCAAGTATAATGAAGATTGAGATGCTCAAGAAGAAGCTATAGAAGAAACTCTCAAGCACTCAAATGCAAGAGGCCAAAGAAGCTCAAAGATGAGCTATGAAAGAAATCCTCAAGCTCAATGGCATGCAAGTAATAAGAACTAATGAAGCTATATCTACAATGAAAATCTAACAACTACCAAATGGTTAGTAAAAACTCTAAAAAAAATCTAAGCATATACTAGCATAATAACTCTAATGCAAAATGGAATGAATTTTGCTTGAGACAAGGGTCCTATTTATAGGATTTTGGAGGACTGGGGTGAGGTGGAATTTATGTGGAATCCACATAGGTGCCACCAAGAAGACACATAAGTCATGCAAATTCCAAGACTTGCTCACACATGTGTGAGCAACTTGGGATGTGAAAGGTCAATGTGTACTTCAAGTACATGTGTAAGTGTGTGTAAGAGATGTGTAAGTGAAAAAGTCCATTTTCACCATTTTAGAAGGTGTAAGAAGTGTCATAAAAAATGTAAGAGGCCTTGTTTGTGCAATTTTTAGCAATTTTTGAAAAGACCATTTTAAAAAAATTTCTCACACATGTGTGAGCAAATAATTAGAACTAATGGATGTAGGAATCCAAAAATTAGCCTAATTAGCCTTAGTTAATTAATGAGTAGACTTATTAAACAGAAAGTGATATGTGTAGGATAGCATCTAGGTTGGATTTAGGATTAAATTAAATAAAATTTAATTTAATCATGTTTTAGTAGAAATAAAAAATGTGAGGGAATTAAATAAATTAAAAATTTATTTAAAAAGGGACTATGGAGGAACATGTATTAAATTAAATTTAATACATTATGAAAGGTAGTATTTAAATTTAATTCAAATACTATTAATTAATGAATTTATTTAATTAAATAAATAGATGAATTTGATAAATATAATTAATTAAAATAAATTAACTATAATGTTATTTGGGGTCATTAATTAAATTAAATTTAATTAATGTTAAAAGGATGAATTTAGGTGTCTACAACAACACCACAATTTTGGTTACGGGGAAACCCAAATAGGTAAAAACCCCGGTGGGAATTAGCACCCACTATAAACTACACTAGAGTATAATGATCCCTGTTAGAAGATCTTACAACCTTGTTAGGAGTTGATCTTTACAATACATGAAGTACAGTGACCTGGTCAAAGGTCAGACCCTGTTACGAGTCTTTTATAAATAACCCTATTAGAGGTGAGGACACATTGCTCAAATGGTAAAGGCTGCAGCCTTCTACACAACAAATACACACTATATCTGGATCTTGATGAATTATGAATTAGACCTGTTGTCTTGATCAGTTCCAATGGATAGCATACACTATTTGCTTCTTCACATAGATCTTCAACTGATGATTGATATGGCTTTATTGGCTCAATACTTCGTACCTTCTGCTCTTCTCTTTTCTTCACTTCATTTTCTTTTCTTCTTCTATATCTAAGCGATCACAACTGATCGGCTATAAGTAGCCTTCTCCAAAAGATATAATCAAGTTGGCCCATTAGAACCTTCTTGAAATCATATTAGAGAAACACTACAACTCTCCAACAATATCTCCAATGGCTAAACCAAGCACGCAACACAAAAAGGGACCGCACAACCCAATATGAGTAGATGCATTGCTTCACACTGTCGGCTCCATAAATTTAACTAAAACTTTACTCTCAAGTTGAAATACATTATGTGCTCTTAACCAAACATTCTTAACTCGTCACCAAACACGAAACCAAACATGCATATCTAAATGATAGGCGCAACTTCTGAAACAATATAAACACTGTCGGCTCCAACAAACAATCTCCAGAAACTATAACAGGTAAATAGAAACATCATAACTCATCTTTAACTACACAACTAACTCTGCTTCCATGGACATCGATTCAAAAACATGTCTACAACATAAATATAAAAGCGCAAGGCTCCAACATAATCATACTGTGAATCACATACAAAACTCTGCTTGTAACACTGTCAGGAACACTACTGTTACAAACAACCGCACAACTGTTTGCACTCAGAATCAACCTTTGCATCTATGATATCATGCTGATAACATATCCATACAACATATGTTCAAGGCTCTCTACATAGAACTACAACACACGCTACTTCCTATATGTTGTCATCAATGACAAACATATAGTCAACACTAGCTTGCTAGAAAATCTCCAACAATCTCCCCCTTTGGCATTGATGGCAACATATGAAATGAAAAACACCACCAATCCAAAAGTACAATAATATTATAACATTCTCCATTTCCTCAACAACATACTTCCCCAAAAGTGATTTCTCCATCTACTGCAATATACTTCTCCTTACTACATACTCCTCCTTAGAATATATCAACTGCATTATTTTTCATGACTATATATACTCCCCCTTTGACATCAATGGAAAAGGCTGCCAAAATCAAATAAACACAGGTACTACTCCAGAAGCAGAGTATTCCACCATTCATTAGTCAATGAGGATTGATGCACTTTTGTATACTCTAATCAGATCCAAGAAAGGGAATTACTCCAAGCTTCTCCCTGAGATACTCAAATGTATCCTTCAGTAAAGGCTTTGTGAAAATATTTGCTAATTGTTCTTTTGTACTCACATAATCCAATTTTACTTCTTTCACTACAACTTTCTCTCTTCGGAAGTGATATTTTATCTCAATGTGTTTTGTCTTTGCATGCATCACAAGGTTCTTTGACATATTGATAGTGCTAGTGATGTCACAATGAATAATAATAGGATAATCAATCTGAATTCTAAAATCTTTTATCATCTACTTGATCCAAATAATTGTAGAACAATTTAATGTTGTTGCTACATACTCCGCTTCTATTTTTGACTGAGAAATACAACTCTACTTCTTGCTTGTCCAAGTAACTAGTCTATCTCCAAGAAATACTGCTCCTCTTGAGGTTCTCTTTCTATCATCAACACAACCTGCCCAATATACATCTGTATACACATGAAGTTCTACATTCTCCGAGTTAGGATACCATAAACCATAGTCTATAGTTCCTTTCAAATATCTTAATATCATCTTTACTGTCATAAGATGACTTTGTTTAGGTTTTACTACAAATCTTCCAACAATACCAACTGCATTAGAAATATCTAGTCTAGATTGAGTAAGATATATGAGTTTGTCAATCATAGACTTATATAGAGTCTTGTCAACTTCTGTAGAATCATCATCTTTTGAAAGCTTGCTTCATGTTATCAAGGGGGTGCCTATTGGCTTGAAATCATCCATCTTGAACTTCTTTAATATTTCTTTCACATACTTAGACTGATTTATGAAAATACCTTTGTCTGTCTGCTGCACATTCAATCCCAAAAAGTACTTGATAGGTCCAATCATGCTCATTTCGAATTCGCTCTGCATCTCTTTAGCAAAATCTGCACTAAGCTTGTCATTACCACCAAAAATAATGTCATCAACAAAAATAGAAACTAGTAATAATCCATGAGGTGTCTCTCTTATGAATAAGTTACAATATGCTGCTCCTTTCTTGAATCCGATCTTTGTCAAGTAACCATCTAGTCTTTCATACCATGCTCTAGAGGCTTGCTTAAGTCCATAGAGGGCTTTCTTCAGTCTACATACCATGTCTGGTTTATCTGATAAACTAAATCCTTCAGGCTACTCTATGTAGACTTCTTCCTTCAACTCTACATTCAAGAATGCTGACTTGACATCCATCTGATATACCTTAAAGTCTTTGAATTTTGGATAGGCTAGAAATAACTTTATGGCTTCCAATCTGCTTACAGGGGCAAATGTATCAGAGTAATCAAGAAAAATACCTTCATCGCTTCTTGCATCAAACTTACCAACACCATCATCTCTCTTTATGTAGCACTTGCTTCCAAAAATTTTGAAGTATTTTACTATAGGTACATTCCCAAACCATAGCTCATAAGCTGTCTTGTCTGCACCTGGCCTTAATTGAATTTTGTTGATAGTATAGACTGTAGTATTGACTGCATCTCTCCAATAGGTGTGTGCAACTTTTTCTTCAATCATGATAGTGCGCACTATGTCAAGTATGATCCTATTTCTTCTTTCTGCAATTCCATTCTATTGAGGGGTTCTAGGTGCACTTAGCTGTCTCTTTATCCCATGTTCTCCGCAATACTCATAAAATTTATCAAAAGTGAATTCTCCTCCTCTATCTGATCTTAGACATTTTATCTTTAATCCAGACTCACTTTCAACTTTAGCTTTGAATATCTTGAACTTTTCAAATGCTTCAGATTTATCTCTTAAGAACACAACCCACATCATTCTAGAATAATCATCAACAAACAAAATAAAGTACCTTTCACCATAGTATGATCTTGTTTGAGTTGGTCCACATAAGTTTGTATGTACTAGATCCAATTTGTTTTCTGCTGAATTTTGTTTGCTTTTGAATGAGTTTTTTACATGCTTTCCCATCACACATTCCCTGCACATTGTATCAATTGGTTTTGCAATACTAGGGAGGTCTCTTACTGCCTTTACATTGCTTATCTTTACTATATTGTCAAAATTGATGTGACATGGTCTTTTGTGCCATAACCAGCTGTCATCTACTTTTGCAACAAAACAACTTGCTTGT
This sequence comes from Chamaecyparis obtusa, assembly GCA_027943335.1. Taxonomy (NCBI): domain Eukaryota; kingdom Viridiplantae; phylum Streptophyta; class Pinopsida; order Cupressales; family Cupressaceae; genus Chamaecyparis; species Chamaecyparis obtusa. The sequence goes on from BSBK01004170.1 coordinate 618,107, forward strand.
GAATTAAACTGAAAAACATTACCTTTTGTCTTTGAACCTGATGCAATCATTACTCCTTTGTTATTAATGATGCACTTATTGTTTTTGAATTCCAACTGATATCCTTTGTCAAGCAACTGTCCAACACTCAGTAAGTTATGTTGCAAACCATCAACATATAGAACGTCATCAGCATTATTCTTTCCATCCAAAGTGATAGCTCCTCTACCTATGATAGGTTTAGGAGTGTTGTCTCCAAATCTAACCATGACGCCTTTGTACTTATCCAGATGTACAAATCTATCTTTGTCTCCTATCATGTGATGTGAACATCCGCTGTCAATGATCCAGTCTGTTATGATGTCTACTTGTGAAATTAATGCTAGTTCTTGTGCTTTCGTTTCATCTTCAATATCCATTTCATTAAACATTTTTTCCATGTCTTCAATTGCAATAAATCCAATTTCATCTTCTCCTGAATCTTCATCAAACAGAAGGTGTTGTGTATGTGTGTGTGTCGAGAGAGAGAGAGAGAGAGAGAGAGAGAGAGAGAGAGATTGTACACATATTTATATATAAACAATTAAGAATATTATTTGATGGAGTTATGTATATATGCACACAATTATGAATATTAATTGGAGTTGTCTTAGTGTGCATACACACAACTCCTCCATTTAATATTCATAATTTTGTGCATGCACGCATACACACACTCTTATATATACAACTCCAATTGATATTAATAAGTGTGTGTGGGCGTGCGCGTGCACATTTGTGCATGTGTGAATAAAACCATGCTTCAAAATTGCCTTGCCAATTTATGTAGGACACATTACCAAAGGTCCCATGTGGCAATTCCACCAAGAAGGTAATGAGCTACTTTTACAACATGGTGTTGAACAATACTCAAGGCTTTGGGCTAGATAGCAGGAGCACCTTTTAATTTATTATGGGCCCAAACAATAGATTCAATAAGTTCTTGCCAATATCCTCAACCACTAAGTAGGAACATTAATTGTAAATATATATATGTAGGCACGCACACAAACACACAATTTCAATTAATATTCATAATTGTTTGTATTCCATATATATGCACACCATTATTAAGAATATTAATTGGAGGAGTTGTACAACTTTTTTGGTGGTCATAACATATGATCGTGGGAGTTGTGTGTGATACAGTGTAGTTGACACTTCCAATTATCCACTTTTAGATCTTTGTGCACTCAACAACTTGTCTTTGAGTCATTATAATGCATCCAAAAGTTAAAACAATAACTTTTTAAGCTTTTTAGTCAAATGTGAAGAAACCTAATAAAATAAAAAAAATCTTTCAAAATATTGATAAACAAATAAATGAAAAATAGCTCATAAACAATCTTTTCATTCAATATAAGTAGACTAATAAAATAGAGAGAGAACCACCCATTTTACTGTAATTAGATATTCTGAAAGAGAAATATAACATCATCATAAAACTCCTAGACATTGCCTGCCATGACAGGAGCTCATAAATGAATATGTCCAAATTGTTGAAGTGACGTGGGTTGTATAGGAAACCCAAAAAAGGGTCTGCAGCTCACTGTGGTAGAGCGCCCCACAATCTCGATTGACGCTAAACAGTGTACACACATTTTCCTTCTGTGTTACCTACGTCTTCAAACTTCAATGACATGCTTCAGATTTCTATATACCATTGCAATCCATTGTCCTCGTAAATCCAGTGACATTAAAATCGATTGTACATCGTGGGAAAAGAGGATTTTTTTTGTGAAACTTGCATCGTCAGAATAGTAATAAATCTAATAGTTTGCTGCGCGTCTTCACATGGCAGTGGAAGAATTTGTCTGTTATCATGGATGGGTGTGATAAATATGATGGAGGATTTGTCTCCATCCCCACTTTTGGGAACGTATTTCAAATTTTCAATGTTTAGAATGTTTCTAATCATGAGAAATTAGAGTCTTGGTTAAGAGAAGATTGACTTTTGGACTTGTTTTGTGAATAGAGTTAGCGTGCACGTCCACCAAATCTTGTTTACTCATTGTTATTGTTGAGATTGATGATATTCTCGACACTCTAAACTTGTAATCATGTGCACTTTGTCCTCAAAAAGTTATTGGGTGGGTGTGGTGTGGGCCATGATGCAACCATGGCAAAGTGGCCCGCCACTTAGCCTACTTCACTCACTAAACTTTTGTCAATATGCCAATTTGGTCCACATCCCATGTGAACAAGCATTCTAAGGATTTGTCTTTCAATATAAAGAGTCGACATGTCATGATTACTATTTGGATCATTTATTGTAGGGACTACTTTTATGTAAAAAGTCGACATGATGATCATATTTTGTTGGGTTTTGAGCATGTTCACAATCTACATAAATTCAAGCATTCTAAGGATTTGTCTTTCATCTTCAATATAAAAAGTCGACATGTCATGATTACGATTTGGATCATTTATAGTAGGGACTATGTTTATGTAAAAAGTCGATATGATGATCATATTTTGTTGGTTTTTGAGCATTTCAAGCACTTGTTTAGTCATCACAGTACATCATTCGTAGGGGATTTAATCAAAAGGTAGAGTGTTATTGTAGAAGAGAAATTTGTCATTGTAGACATTCAAGCACTCTAAAGATTTTTCTTTCATCTTCAATGTAAAAAGACAACATAACATTATTATTGTTTCGATTGTTAATGGTAGGAGCGATTCTCAATGTAAAAACTCGATATGGAGTTCTTTATGTATTTTGAACACTTGACTAGTCATCACATTGTATATTTCTACCAAAGTTTCATGATTTGTAAGTGATTTAATTGAAAGGTAGAGTGTTGGTGATAAGGAGAAATATGTCATCACATAAATTCAAGCATTGTTAGTCTTTCATCTTCAATTTAAAGAGTTGACACACCATGATTACTATGTCAATTATTTATGATAGGGATGACTTTAAAAGTGCCAAGTTGGTATGATGACTATACCTTGTTGGTTTTTGAGTTCTTTATGTATTTCAAGCACTTGTTTAGTCATCACATTGTGTATTTTCTAGTGAAGTTGCATGATTTGTAAAGAATTTAGTCAAAAGGTGGAGTGTTATTGTAGAAGAGAAAAGTGCCATCACAAAATTATCTTCAATGTAAAGAGTTGACACGTCATGATTATTGTTTCAATTTTTATGGTGGGGATGATTTTCAATGTGAAAACTCGATATGGAGTTCTTAATGTATTTTTGAACACTTGCTTAGTCATCACATTGTATATTTTCTAAAAAGGTTGTATGATTTGTAAGGCATTTAATCAAAAGGTGAAGTGTTGTTGTAGATGTGAAAAGTGTCGCCAAATAAATTCATTGTTCAAGCATTGTAATGATTTGTCTTTCATCTTCAATGTAACAAGTCGACATGTCATGATTACTATGTTGATCATTTATGATAGGGATGACTTTCTGATGCAGGAGCATCCTGGGTGTAAGAGCAATCTTGCATCACCCAAAAAAAATATTTATGTTTTTATATTCAATAAGGGCTATTTTGTGCAGAGCTGCTATTTATGGAAAGTTACTATTTTTGGTAATTTTCGTATGTGCTCAGAACGATCTGATTTCTTTCTTGGAGGTTCATTTTGGTCATATAAGTCTGCCAGTAAAGTTTCATTGCTAGATCAAGTGTATGTTGGAAGATATTGAAGATTTTCGGTATTGGCAGCAGGGTACAGAAACTTTGAACTCAATTTTGAAGGCTTTAGAGGCCCCGGATGAGGTTGAAACTTTGGGTGACGAGCGCTTACGCAAGTCAAGCCTGTAGAGCGCTTCGTGGCATTTTCGAAATGGGGTTATAATAGCCGATCAGGCCAACTGGTGATGACTTATGGTCTTCGGAAGTTGGGCCACCTGAAATGGCGGAAAATAATTTTCTTCAAAATTTATGTTCAGGTTTCAAAGGTTATATTGAGCCGACTATGATGTAATAAAATGTAAAATAAAATAATTCTAAGTTTGGTCGGCCTTATTGGCTAAAATTCTGGAACCTTCCCAGGTGGTGGAAAAATTGCCTATAAAGGAAGGCTGTATTATTGTCTTAGGCAGTTCAGAATAGTTCTGGGTAGTAGATTTGGGTAATAGTTCGAGGCTTTGTCCTACAGAATATTGTAAGGGAATGCCCATGTGGCTTTGCATATTGTAATTCTGAAAGTTTGTAATTCCACATTTGTGGAGATAATAAGAAGCCAATTTTCTGTTCTTGCATATTGTTGTTGTTTCTCTATTTCTGTTATGTGTTTGTGGTATTAAGGGGAGCACCCTTCATCACTTTCAATGTGAAAAGTTGGTATGATGACCATACTATATTGGTTTTTAAGTTCTTTATGTATTTTGAGAACTTGCTTAGTCATTACATTGTATATTTTATAGAAAAGTTGCATGATTTGTAAGGGATTAAACTCAAAAGTAGAGTGTTGTTGTAGAGGAGAAAAGTGTCATCAAATAAATTCAAATGCTACAAATATTTGTCTTTCATCTTCAATGTAAAGAGTCCACATGTCATGATTACTCTGTCAATCATTTATGATAGGGATTATTTTCAACGTGACAAGTCAATATGACAACCATACTTTGTTGGTTTTTGAGTTCTTTATGTAATTTGAGCACTTTCTTCATGATCATATCGTATATTTTTTAGTGAAGTTGTATGATTCGTAAGGGATTTAATAAAAACTAAAATGTTGTTATATAATAGCAAACTGTCATCACATAAATTCAAGCACTCTAAAGATTTGTCTTTCGTCTTCAGTGTCAAGAGTTGAGACATCATGATTACTATCTCAATCAGTTATAATAGGAACACCTGTCACTATGAAAAGTTTGTATGATGACCATACACATGTTGGTTTTTGAGATATGTATGTATTTTGTACACTTTCTTAGTCAATGCATTATATAATTTCTAGTGAAGTTGAATCATTCACTTCCCCTCTGCAACTCTCTTATCCTAATGATGGATCAATGAGTTTGATCTGAAATACTGATACAAAAAAGTCTACACATTTAAATCTAGAAGCTCTACACGCATAGTATAATGGACTATGGAAGTCTAATGTCTCAAATTCATAAGGGGTTTAATAGAAGGTACATTGTTGTTGTAGAAGAGAAAAGTGCTAGATTTGTAGCTTTTTATTTTATGACTTGCAAATTTGTGAATTGATTTAGCTCTATCAATAAATGAGCTCTCTATAAATGCTTTGTAAATTCTTAATCATTTTGGTTGTGCCAATAAATATGTTCTCTTAATATTTGACTTGCGACTTATATCATGAAGGTTTATAAAACCTAGCATTAATCTTTGTTCTTTAGCCAACCCATTTCTAATGGTTTGGAGTGAATTATAAGCTTACTCCTTTTCTTCTAGTGAATAAAAATGTTGGTTTGATTTTGTCCAACTTAAACAACGCTTAATTTCACATTCCTAAAGTTGGTGATTCTAAAAGGTGACCATTCCTAGCTAGCTTAAATGTGAAACTTTCAAAATAAACATTTATGATTAAAAATTGGATTTTTATTAGATGTAGTTGCAAATACCCCAATAGACATTCATTCAAAGTATGAGAGAATACAAAAGACATGTCAACGATTTGATGAATACCTAAACAAACTATGACCTCATAGAATGTCAGAAACTTGTAGGATATGGAAGAAATAGTATCCTTGATGAGGTTGATGAAGCTTTTATGTCTTTTCAATTAAGTGCTCAAAATAAATTAAGTCTCATGGAATGTGATGAGAGTCATATATGAACAAAATGTTGGAGATTTGCCAGCAGGTCAGTACTGACTGTATGTTTGTCATTGATGACAACATATGGAAAATAACATGTGTGGAAGTCTTATGCAGTAAGCTTCCAGTATATATAGTATGGACATGATATCATGGGCGCAGAGGTTAACTATTAGTACAGACAGTTATACAACAGCTTGTGTTAGCAGTGTTCCTGACAGAGTAACAGGTAGTGTTCTGTGTATGGTTGTCCGCACAGTTATCATGGAGCCTTGCGCGCTTGGATATATGTTGAATATATATTAGTGATGTTACATTCATGGAGGCAGTGTCTGATGATCAGTAGAAGTGAAGTTATGCAGTCGCTATTCGCCAGTAACAGTTCCTGTGTTTATTCAGAAGAGTCAACATAGATTTTATTGGTTCTAGAGTTGCGCCTATCATTTGGGTATGTGCCCTTGGATTTTAGCTTAGAGAATAGTTAGTGATGTTCGGTTAAGAGCGCATGATGTAATTCAGCTTGAGGATAAAGATCCAGTTGTTTCTGTAGAGCTGATAGTGTGTAGCGTGCGTCTACAATTATCTTATTGGACAGGTCCCAAAATGTGTTGCGTGCCTAGTAGAACTGACTGATTTATTATTGGAGTTTTTTATGGCTTCTCTAATATGATTTCAAGGTGGTTCTAATAGGCCGACTTGATTATATCATTTAGAGGAAAGATTTTTATAGGCAGTCATTTGTGATTGCTTGAGTGTGGTTCTTAGTTGAGAAAGTAGAATAGAGCAAAGTGTGCGAAGTGTTGACCCATCAAAAGAAGGTCTATGTGACCAAGTAAAGTGTTTAGGCTATACATTGGAATAGATCTAGATAGCAGGTCTAAGTGCAGTTCACTAAGATCCATGTATAGTGTGTATCTGTTATTCAAAAGGTTGTAGCCTTCGTCCCTTTGAGCAGTGAGCTCTCGGACAGTGCACCCTCTCCCCTAACAGGTACTATTGTAAAAGACTCATAATAGGGTCCGACCCTTGACCAGGTCAACTATACTAAATATATTATAAAGCAACTCCTAACAGGGTTAAGGATCTTCTAACAAGGATCATAATACACTAGAGAAAAATATTAGTGGGTGTTAATTCCCACTGAGGTTTTTACCTATTTGGGTTTCCCCATAACCAAAATATTGGTGTTGTGTTCAAGAGTTCTTTCATTGTGTTTACGCTTTATGTTTAAGTATACTTAATTGTACAAAGAATTGAAACTTGTAGATAACTGATTCGCCCCCTCCCCCCTCTCAGTTATCTCTTGGAACTATTCCTAACAATTGGTATCAAAGCCAAGTGCCTCAGAGAGAAAGTTTAACAACTTGAGGTTGATCAGATGTAATTCTTCAGAAAACAAAGTCCTAACTTTGATGGAGAGAATTATCTTGATTGGAAGAACAAGATGGTGACTCACTTGCATTGCATTGCTTTTGAAGTTTTTGATGTAACTATCAAAGCAGTCAAGATTCCTACTTTAGAAGACCTTGCAAAGGATGATGCTACTGATAAGAAAAATGAATTATTTCATTAGAATGCAATAGTCAAAGAAGCCCTTATCAGCACCCTTTCTAATAGTGAATTTTAAGAAATAAAGAAGGTAGATACAACCCACAAAATATGGAAGTACCTAGAAGACATATTTGAAGGAGACAAACAAGCAAAGTATGCCCGCAGAAAGACATGGAAGAAAATATAAAATGCATTAGAGATGTTGCCTGAAGAAAACATTAGAGCTTACAATCAAAGGATTAATGAAGTAGTTGCTGGAATCAAGAACAATGGTGGAGAGATCTAAGAGGAAGACATTATGGAAAAATTAATGACTACTCTCACTCCAGAATATGAAAACAAGATCAACATCCTTGATGAGACCATGCGGCTTACATAAAATTTCAAGAGAGAGACTTTGATCAACAAAATCTCAGCTTTTGAGATTTCAAGAATGAAGACTGAACCTAAAAGTGAGACAGCCTTCAAAGCAATAGTTCATGGTAAGAAATCCGCAATCACTTCCGGTAATTTTGATGATGATGATGAAGAAAAAACTCTAGATGATTTCATTGCTATGATTGCCAAAAGAGAAAAGAAAGGAAAAGGAAAAGGAAAATATGAAGGTCAATTTCCATTTAAATTCTTTTCATGTAATAAGATTGGTCACTTTGCATCTAAATGTCCTCTAAGAGCTAGAAAGCTCAATAATAACTACAAGCCTAAATTCTCTAAGGAATGTTACTATGCTGGAGATGGAGTTTCAGATGATGAATTATCTAAAGAAGAAATTGGATTTTTTTCTATCATAGAGAAAATGAACAACAAAATAGATCATGAAGATAAAAAAGAGAATCAAGAGCTAGCATTGATTTCACAAGCTGATATAAGGATAGACTGGATTATAGATAGTGGCTATTCACATCACATGACAGGTGATAAAGGTAGGTTTGTTCATCTGGATAAATAAAATGGTGGCATGGTTAGATTTGGAGATAACACTCCTAAACCCATAGTTGGTAGAGGAGCCATCACCTTGGATGGAAAGAATAGTACTGATGATGTTCTCTATGTATATGGTCTGAAACATAACCTTCTTAGTGTTGGACAGTTACTTGGAAAAGGTTATCAGTTGGAGTTAAAAGATGACAAATGCATCATTAACAACAAGGATGGTGTTATGATTGCATCAGGCTCGAAGACTAAAGGTAATGTTTTCCAACTCAATTCAGAAGCAAGTTGTTTTGTTGCTAAAGTTGACGACAATTAGTTGTGGCATAAAAGACTATGTAATATCAATTTTGATAACATAGTAAAGATAAGAAATGTAAAGATAGTAAGAGATCTACCTAGCATAGCAAAACTAGTTGATACTATATCTAGGGAATGTGTGATGGGAAAGCATGTAAGAAACTCATTCAGGAGCAAGCACAATTCAGTAGAGAACAAGTTGGATCTGATTCATACAGACCTATGTGGTCCAACTCAAACAAGATCATACTATGGTGAAAGGTATTTCATTTTGTTTGTTGATGACTATACTAGGATGATGTGGGTTGTGTTCTTGAAAGATAAATCTGAAGCATTTGAGAAGTTCAAAATATTCAAAGCTAAGGTTGAAAATAAATTTGGACTAAAGATAAAATGTTTGAGATCAAATAGATGAGGAGAATTCACCTCTGATAGATTCTATGAGTACTGCGAAGAACATGCCATAAAGAGACAATTGAGTTTACCTAGAATCCCTTAGTAGAATGGAATTGCAGAAAGAAGGAATAGGATCATCCTCTATATAGTGTGCACCATCATGATTGAAGGAAAAGTTTCAAACACCTATTGGAGAGATGCGGTCAATACAACAGTCTACACTATCAATAGAATTCAATTGAGGCATGTTGCTGACAAAACACCATATGAGATATGGTTTGGTAATGTTCCCATACTAAAATACTTCAGAATCTTTGGAAGCAAGTGCTACATCAAGAGGGATGAAGCAGTAGGCAAGTTTGATGCAAGAAGTGATGAAGGTATTTTTCTTGGTTACTCTACTAAAAGTAAAGCTTATAGATGTTTCAATTTAAGATTGAAAAAGATCATTGAAACTGCTCATGTTAAGATTGATGAAAAGTTTATGGTTCAAGAAAGATATCATGATTACTCAACCATGATTGGAGAAGAACCCAGACCCTCCACTAGTGAGACAATTATTGAAGAAATGTTTGATAGTATTGATGTGTTATTCAATGACCCTGAGACAAGTGAAGAAGAAACTCCTAAGGCTGATGATTCAACATCACCTAAGGCTCCAAAATTTACATCTAGAAACCATTCCAAGAAATACATCATTGGTGCTCAAAGTGGAAAAGTCTTAACAAGATCACAAGAATAGAACTCAGCCAGCAGTGAAGCGGTATGTTTACTATCTCAGATTGAACCTTTAAGTGTTGAATATGCTTGCAATGATTCAGATTGGAATGATGCTATGAAAGAAGAACTTGATCAGATTATTAAGAATGATACCTGGGAACTGGTCCCAAGACCTAGTGATAAGAATGTGATTGGAACAAAGTGGATATTCAGGAACAAGATGAATGAAGATGGTACAATAGTAAGAAATAAAGCAAGGTTAGTATCTAAGGGATATGCGCAAAGAGAAGACATTGATTATTCAGACACATTTGCACCTATGAGCAGATTAGAAGCTATTAAGTTGTTTCTAGCTTATGCTACAGTCAAAAACTTCAAATTTTATCAGATGGATGTCAAGTCAGCATTCCTGAATGGAGACTTGAAAGAAGAAGTATACATTCAGCAGCCAAAAGTATTCACCTTATCAAACATACCTGATATGGTATGCAGATTGAAGAAGGCCCTCTATGGACTTAAGCAAGCCCCTAGAGCATGGTATGAGAGACTAGATGGATATCTAACAAAGATTGGATTCAAGAAAGGAGCAGTAGACTATAATCTATTCATAAGAGAGACATCTGAAGGTTTACTACTTGTAGCTATATTTGTTGATGACATTATCTTTGGAGGTAATGACAAACTTAGTGCTAAATTTTCTAAGGAGATGAAAAATGAAATTGAGATGAGTATGATTGGACCTATCAAATAATTTTTGGGATTGAATGTACAATAGACAGAGAAAGGTATTTTCATTAATCAGTTCAAGTATATGAAAGAAATATTAAAGAAATTCAAAATGGATGATTGCAAACCTGTAGGGACACCTATGATAATAGGATGCAAAGTTACAAATGAAGATGACTCACCAGTAGTAGATATAACATTATAAAAGTCTATGATTGGCAAACTCATTTATCTTACTCAGACTAGACCTGACATTTCCAATGCAATTGGCATAGTTGGAAGATTTGCAGCAGAGCCTAAACAAAGTCACCTGATGGCAGTAAAAAGGATATTCAAATATTTGCAAGGCACTATAGACTATGGTATATGGTATCCTAATTGAGAAAATGTTAAGCTTCATGTGTACACTAATGCAGATTGGGCAGGATGTGTTGATGATAGAAAGAGTACATCAGGTGGAGTAGTGTTTCTTGGTGATAGACTTGTCACTTGGACAAGCAAGAAATCGAATTGTATTTCTCAAGAAATTGTTCTACAATTGTTTGGATCAAGAAGATGATAAAGGATTTTGGAATTCAAATTGATTATCCTATTGTTATTCACTATGATAACACTAGCACTATCAATATGTCGAAGAACCATGTGATGCATGCAAAGACAAAGCACATTGAGATCAAGTATCACTTCCTAAGAGAGAAAGTGGCAGAGAAAGAAGTCAAGATGGACTATGTGAGTACTAAAGATCAGCTAGTAGACATATTCATAAAGCCCTTGCCAAAGGATACTTTTGAGTATCTCAGGGAGAAGTTGGGGGTAATTCCCTTCCCTGATTCTACTTAGAAGAAAGAAGGAAAAACATCAATCCTCAGGGACTGATGGATGGTTGACTACTCTACTTCTGGAGTAGTACCAGTGCTTAAACTGATTGGTGCCCTTTTCCATTGATGTCAAAGGGGGAGTAATATATAGTCATGAAAAACAAAAGTAAAAAGGAGTAATATACTAAGGGGGAGTAGTATTCAGTTATGACAACAGTCCAGTTGAGGAAATGGAGAATGTTGAAGAATATTGCAGCAGATGGAGGATTCATCCTTGGGGGATTTTTGAAGAGGAAATGGAGAATTTTATAAAAGAAATGTTCATTTGGATTGGTGGAGTTTTTCATTCCATATGTTGCCATCAATGCCAAAGGGGGATATTGTTGGAGATTTGCCAGCAAGCTAGTACTGACTGTATGTTTGTCATTGATGAAAACATATGGAAAGTAGCATGCATGGAAGTCTTATGTAGTAAGCTTCCAGTATATAGCATGGACATGATATCAGGATGATATCATGGGCACAGAGGTTAACTGTTAGTACAGACAATTTTACAATAGCTTGTGTCAGCAATGTTCTTGACAGAGTAATAGGCAGTGTTCTGTGTATGGTTGTCCATACAGTTATCATGGAGTCTTGGATGCTTGGATATATGTTGAAGACATATTAGTGATGTTACATTCATGGACGTAGTGTTTGATGATCATTAGAAGTGAAGTTATGCAGTCACTATTCACCAGTAACAGTTCTTGTGTTTATTCAGAAGAGCTGACAGAGATTTTATTGGTTCTGGTGTTGCGCCTATCATATGGGTATGGACCCTTGGATTTAAGCTTAGAGAAGAGTTAGTGATGTTTGGTTAAGAGCACATGAAGTAATTCAACTTGAGGAGAAAGATACAATTGTTTTTGTAGAGCCAACAGTGTGTAGCATGCGTCTACAATTATCTTATTGGACAGGTCCCAGAATGTGTTGCATGCTTAGTAGAGCCGACTGATTTATTATTGGATTTTGTTATGGATTCTCTAATATGATTTCAAGGTGGTTCTAATAGGCTGACTTGATTATATCATTTAGAGGAAAGATATTTATAGGTAGTCATTAGTGTGGTTCATAGTTGAGAAAGTAGAACAAAATAGAGTGTGCGAAGTGTTGAGCCATTAGAAAAAGGTCTATGTGACCAAGTAAAGTGTTTAGGCTATACATTGGAACTGATCCAGACAACAGGTCTAAGCACAGTTCGCTAAGATCTAGATATAGTGTGTATCTGTTATTCAGAAGGTTATAGCCTTCACCCCTTTGAGAAGTGAGCTCTCAGACAGTGCATCCTCTCCCCTAACAGGGACTATTGTAAAAAACTCCTAATGGGGTCTGACCCTTGAATAGGTCAACTATACTAAATATATTGTAAAGAAACTCCTAACAGGGTTAAGGACCTTCTAACAAGGATCATAATACACTAGTGCAGAATATTAGTGGGTGTCAATTCCCACCGGGGTTTCTACCTATTTGGGTTTCCCTGTAACCAAAATATTGGTGTTATGTTCAAGTGTTCTTTCATTGTGTTTATGCTTTATGTTTAAGTATACTTAATTGGACAAAGAATTGAAACTTGTAGATAACTGATTCACCCCCCCCCCCCTCTCAGTTATCTCTTGGGACTATTCCTAACACAAAATGGTTTGGTTGAAAATGACTCAAAAACTTGTAAGCAATGCAATCAAGAGGTATATAACTAGTCTTCATAAGATTTACCAAGATTTTCCAAGGCTATACAAAAATGACAATTCAAAATAAGGTATGAAAATCTATAACATCATAATGAAAAAGGGGGTATTATCTAACACGATAGTTACAAATGCCATAATGCATATGGATGCAATATGTGAAAACACACATAATGCATGCAAAAGTTGTTTGGCAACATACCTTACAAGAACATGTTTCATTATTGACAATGATTATAGATGATCCCACAAAAGTGTGTTTCACTTTTTAGCCTAAGTGGGACACTCAAATTACTATCTTTTAGTATTTTAAATATATATTAAGATTATGAAACAACCTCTCAAGAATTTAAGAATAATGTCAACTAATGAGTTGTGACATTTTTTATGTAGATTCTTGTTGTACTTTTTATTTTATTTTTAAATATATCTTTTATTTTTACCTTTCAATCATTTTTTTCTTTCCCTTTTCATTGAGTGGCATTTTCCAGATAAAATAATTTTCTATAAAAAATAATTTTTTCCTTAATTGAATTGGAATTGAATTATCAACTCTAATATCTATTGCATATATATCTGTAGGTAATATTTTATTTCTTATCAATTTAAACTTTTATATTTGTAAGTATTTTTGTCCGTTGTTCCCTTGTTTTGTTGTCATTGATGCCAAAAGACACTTGATAGTCAACATCCAATTGAAGGTATACAAGATCACTATATTGATGTTGTGCAGGAACACACAACATTGATAGTATATGATGGTATATAGAATTAGTCACTTTAGTGAGTAGACATAAGAAACACATTGATTAGTTATAGGTATATAATGGTATATTTCAATTACACATTTTAGCATACGAGATTATTAGTACATGCTTGGGAGAGATTTTGATATGGAATAGTTGACATGATGTTTGGTATATAAATGGTATTTTTCATTTATAGCTTAATATAAAATGATCATTCTTTCTATCATTCTTATATATCTGTGTAATTTACTATGCATCCTTAGCATTAATAAGGTATTGAATAGTGTATCACCTAAAATGTAGTGTTAAAGAACATAAAGAAAGCTAAATATTTAACAATACAAACTAGATAAACACTTATGAGAAGACCTAGAAAAATGCAAGCAAATAAAACATTAAGGATGCAAACCTTGTCCTCCAAGAAGCCTCCAAATGTGTAGAAGATTTGTCCAATATGGATGTGTACTCAAATATTCATGCTCAAGCTTTAATGGTTTGGGAGGATTTTGGCATTATGAGGTAATGATTGATATTTTTTGGCTCTCAAAATGACATTATAACAATGCATAAAAGGTGGATAAAAATGAAGGAGAAGAGGGAGAAATGGACAGTCAAGATGCAAACCTGAGGAAGGGTGGAGATGCATTTGAGAGAGAGCACACGGATTGTGATTTCTCAAATGCCTCTCATTATGACAAGTGTCACAAGGAGAGAAGCTTGGAAGTATGGGGGAATGTGATCATTTTGGGAGATGTGAGAGGGGATAAATGTGTAAGAAGGAGATGGAGTGTGTACGAGATGTGTAAGAGAATTTAAGGTTGACATGAGGTGAGAGAATTGGGGGATGTGAGGATGTGACATGAGAGTTGACTTGGATTGGGTTAGGATTTTTAATCTATAAATTATGATTGTGCAAATGTTTAGGGAATGAGTAGGCTTGGATTAGGAGGCAAGTGGGAGAATTAGGAGGATGCTATGGGAGGAGAGAGAATGAGTGGAGGATTGGATTAGCTAATCATGGGTCATTAGCTAATTAGGAAGGGTTAGCATGTGTGAATGGGTTGGGTTGAGTAATAACTCAAAGTTAGGTAGTTGGGATAGGTTAGGTTAGGGGTTAAAGTTAGGAACCATTTTCTCAAATTGGATTAAATGTTTTATTTAATTCCAAAAATAGGAGGAAAAGGAGATTTGTGAATTAATTTAAATAGATGAATACATTTATTTAAATTAATAGAGGAGGGGGGTTTTAATTAATTATCAAACTATGAGTTTTTATTTAGATAATTAATTGGACTATAGTTAATTATTTAAATTAATTAATTAGGGGATGACATAAATCAATTAAGTAATTAATATTTAACTAATCAGTGTCCTAGGAGAGAGATAAATGAGATTACTTAATTGTGTAATTAGATTTAGGTGTCTACAAATAGTATTTGCATTCTTGTCATCAATACTTGGTATTGATACACTTTGCATCCTTGTCATTAATAAGGTACCAATATACTCTCACCATTTGGTTGATAAGTTATCAATGACTTATTTACACAAGTTTGGTAAGTTATCACTGACTTATTTTACATAAGGAGTGTTAATTAATTAGTGACTTATTTTATGCAAGGATATCAATGGTATAATGTTTGTGATCTTTGCAAAAAATAAGTGGTATAAAGACATTGTGACCTTGGTATAAACAAGTGTCTTGTGGTCATGAAAGTAGCTTATAGTCATGATAAGGTGATAATTTTTGGTCTTTTGGCTTTGGGCATAAGAACTTATCAAATGACATAATTTTTATGGTCATATTATCATTAGCACCAAAGGCATTATCATCGACATCATTTTGCATTATATTTGTTATGAGTATCAAAGGCATTGTTATTAGGGCATCATTGTGTTGGTGGTTATGAGCATCATTGTAGTTTTTTTGTTTCAAACCATAGTGTTAGGACTATCCAGAATATTTCTTCCCCTGGTAGAATATGCAATTCATGTTCCCCAAGTAATGTTATTAAGCTCAAAAAAATGGCTAAGTGTATATTTCTTTTTTATCCTTCGTAAGTAATTTTTATTTTTACCTTCTAGACCATTTATAATAAATTAAAAAAGGTTTGTATATCATCAATCAACTAGCCCTATTTATCTCAACACTTAAGGTTTACTAGATTTAATCAACATCTTCCATTTTTTCATAGTTTTAAATTGCCCCCCACTTCTCGCAAACCCCTTGTGTGTTAAAATAGTTCATAGGAGGGTGAGTGGGGTTAAGAAAAGTTCCTCACATTTTCTTATCCATGTGTCCTCAAGGTGATGATCAAAAGGTTCAAAGTTTAATCACAGATGTGCAAGGTGTTGTTTATGTCACCAAAAAGGAAGGAACAATGTTATGCCCCATGTACCTGTGGGGCATATCAAAAAGAATATAGTTTGATGACATGTGTGTGGGGTCTTATTCAAATCAATGAGATGAAATAAAAACACTAGGCCCTTTGTCCCCATGAAAATAAACCCAAGTTTGAGATTTCCAAGGTGAGTGTGTGGGGTTAAGAGAATTAAATACTAATTGTTAAGGACAGGTGTACCCTACTTCCCCATGAGATAATAACAAGTTGGTATGAATGGTGTGTATATGTATGAGGTGTCATGGAACTATAAGATTGATAGTCTACACTTGTGAACCCACCCCCTATGGTGTATTTTTGTAATAGAAGATGCCATGTGAGCGTGAGCGGGGTAGAAGTTGTGAATGAACATTTCAAGTTATAATGTAGTACTTGCCTCCCTGCAAGGGTAAACAATATC
Organism: Chamaecyparis obtusa; assembly: GCA_027943335.1. Lineage (NCBI taxonomy): Eukaryota > Viridiplantae > Streptophyta > Pinopsida > Cupressales > Cupressaceae > Chamaecyparis > Chamaecyparis obtusa. The sequence continues at coordinate 634,581 of BSBK01004170.1, forward strand.
AAGACATGTATAATGTGGACCTGTAGGGAACAATTTTTTGTACCTTTTGATGTCCATGGTGGTGGTCAAACTTGGTTGAATTGTCTGATTTTTCTAGCATGTATATATTAACGACAAGTATTAAAAATGCACAAGGCTATTTACCAATCTCAACGGTGTTTCTATTAATGTAAAAATGACAAGAAATAAATCATAAAATCATGTCAAATAAATCACATCTTGGGAGTCTTTTCTCATACTTTTCCATCTAAAACTCAGAGTATGTGTTGCTAAAAGAACAAGGAAAGGAATTTGAGTTTGCAGAGAAAGCTACATTTGAAGAATTGCAGTGTTCTTAGGTGTGTAAGAAACTAGTAAGTGAATTTCCCTCTTCATTTCATTCCAACAAAAAGAATTTTTGTTTTCCTATCTGAGAGTTTTCATTATGTTATGTGATAATTGAGAGCATATAGAAGCCCTAGATCATGTTTCTAGCTAGAAAATATATATAAGATGTTGACAAAAAGAAGAAGGTGAGGTTTCTTCTGGAAAAGGGAAATAGAAGGTAACCAAGAAGGTTAAAAAATATAGTACCAAGCCTCCAGCTACCATAATTGAAGAATAACCAGAACAACCTACATAACCCGCACAACCTCCACAACCAACTCAACTAGAATTTCAACAATAGGAGGTACTTACTATTTCTTAGACTTTGAAGCCGAAACCCCATAATAAAAGGAAGGTTGAATAAGGGGAACAATCTTCCCCTAAGAAGAAAAAATATAGGGCCCCTAGGAAGATGAAAGAAGTAAAGGCAACAGGAGAAAGGAAGTGTGCAAAGCCTCTGGGAACTCAACACCAAGTGCCATTGGAGAGGTTAGAGGAACGTTCTCAAACTATGAATGTAAATGTTGAAACTCCCCCTACACCATTTATAAGGGCACCTTTCAAGAGGACCTTCTTGAGGTTCTTCCTAACTCCACAATGATTCTTAGGGATGGAGAAAATTTCATGGATATGTATGCCCATTGTGGAGATGTTGTATTTCCATAGAGGGGTTGGAGAATATATTCATGCTTTTATCAAAGGAGGGAGGATCCTATCACCAAATATAACCCCTACTCATTACATATGGAAAAATTAATTAAACCTTATAATTTTATTGAATTATATGTGATAAGAAATCTTTCATTCAAGTATAACCCTATATCAAGAACAATCAAGACTATAAGAAACCATGTTTTAGTGGGTTCTAGTTCTCTTGTAATTGTAGAATGTTTTGGTTTGGTGAGACCTGCACTTCTAGAGATTGACAAGGAGAAAATTTAAGTAGAGTACAAGAGGAAGAGGAGTACGTACAAGTAGAAGGAGATTCCACTTTTTAGGCTTAAGGGTTATTAGTTCAATACTATTCTTATCCCTTCATTTGTAAAAACACAATTTGATGTTGTTAAATTTGAGAAGTATCTCATTAAGACCTACTATGCTTTGTTCCAAATATTTGGACTAGATGCATAGGATAAGGTTCCAATATGGGTAATAATAATATCAATGAGGATCCAACACAAGTTTGCCAATGTGGAGTATGAATTTTCTTCTTACATTTTAAAGAAAATTCATGAGGGCTTGTAAGTAATTAGGAAAAACTCTCTAGATATAAATTTCAAGTATTCATCCTTATTGTGCCACTTAATTTTCTTCCATAATAAATATGAATGGGGCACTAATCTTAGGTTAAATTCCATGATGATCAAGGAATATTTTTTCTAGTCTAGAGACGGTGCTATTTATGAGATAGGAGTTGTGACAAATCTAATTTCTCGGCATTTCATGAGCATTTTGTGATGAATGTTTATGGATGGTTAGGAGTTTCTTGTTGGAAACTAAAATTGAAACAATTGTTGTATTGTCATTGATGTCAAACCTTAATTGGTAAGACTGTTGCTACTTAGGAAAGTACTATATCTATTGTATTGTTGTGAAGGATTGGACCAAGGTTGGTAACAATAGCACCTAGGGAAAGGTTGAGTTATCTTGATACTACAAAGTGTACTTGAATATGTTGTACAATGATAAGATAATCTATTGTTTATCTTAGTAAGATTGAAGACTAAACTGGTAGGCTTGACCAAGCAAAAATGGAGAAATCATGTTTAAGCTAAGTAATGTTAGTGTCGACCGAGTTAGTGTATGTCGAGAAAAATTCTAGTGTCGACCGAATAACAGTTAATTGTCGAGGAAGATAGTATAAGCCGAGGAAACATTTTTAGTAATGATCGAGCTTTCTACATGAAGATCGAGTAGTTGATCACAGTATTGACCGAGCATCAACATTTTTATAGTTGAAGAGAATTTAGTTTTGGAGCCGACATTGTTGAATTATTGGATTATGTAAAACATGTTAACTTTATTTATTGATTGTTTGAAAGCATTAAATGCACTATAAATTTTTTTATTGTAAATATTTAAGAGATTTGAGATGATTCTAGAAATGAATCCGAAGAACATGAAGTGGGTAGATTCAATGAATCTGACCTAACCCTAAGATCTATGAATGAGATTGAGCGGCATAAGATGAGTTAACCTAATTGAGGAAAGTATTAAGGGAACCTGAGTATTAGATATGTGTGTGCATGGGTGAAAAAGAGAATGTTGGAAGATCAGTAAAGTTTTATTGACTGTATAAGTAGAAAAGGCTGAAGGAGAATTGTGGTGATTGCTTGAAGAAAAGTTTCGAGAAGATCAAAGATGGAGATGGCAAAGTTTCAAAGTCAGTAAACCAGCATTAGTGTATGGAATCAGATCTGATATTTGCAAAGTGAGTTGTAATGTTTTCACATCAATATTGCTACTACTTTCTAACCATTGTAACAGTCAAAATCCTTTTAACAGAGGTTGACCTAACAGTCATATGTTAAATCCTTTCAACAAGGTTGCATTCTAATGAAGTGTATGTAAGTCCTATAACAAGGCTCACTTTGAATAGGGTGATTGAAATCCTTTACCGGGTCACACCTAACAATGTATATTGTAACCTTTGATAGGGTTGGCTTTTAACCGAGCTCACTTCAGAAGAGTGAAAATAATAGTAGCATGTTACAAAGTGGTTTTTCCCAAATTGGGTTTCCACTATAAATCTTGGTGTTAATACTTGTGTGAATGTTTTGGTTTGAACATTTCTTTGTTTTACAAGTTAAGTTACAGCTAGGTAGTGGACTGCATTGTTATAAGTTTCTATTATTGAATCAGTGATGATCGAGTTTGTTTTGGTTATTGGATCTGATTTAAGGAAAAGTTTTTAAGTTTGTCTTATACATTAGGACCTGAGAACAACTGATTCAACCCCCCTCTCTGTTGTTCTAAATCATATTAACAATTGGTATCAAAGCTTTGTTTCTTACAAAAATCAAGTTTAAAGGGACTTGAAGCAAATGATCAGGATGTATAAGAAGGAGGTACCGAAGCTAAATAAGGAAAACTTCCCTGCATGGCATAGCTTGATGAAGCTGCATCTAGCCGATATTGGTGACTCTGTAAAGTACTACATTAAGAATGGCTATGTCTCACCTGTCACACCTTTGACTGCCGAAGAAATGAGAGCTAAGCAAGAACATAATCAGGCAATGCTAGAAATTGCATCTGCCCTAAGATATCTAGAATTTGAGGACATTAAGGATTGCACAACTGCTAAGGAGATGTGGGACACTCTTGCAAGGATCTATGGTGGTGACTTAAATGTACTGAAAGCAAAGGCTGAGAGTCTTAGAGGTAAGTTTGATGAAATGAGAATGCAAGAATGTGAAAACATTGCACAATATTATGGTAGAATAAAAGAAGGTTTGAATGCTATTAGAGGAGCAAATGCGGTTATTGATGATGAAACTATAATTGGGAAAGTACTAAGAACCCTGCGTCCTATATATGCTATTAAGATCTCAGCTATTCAAGAATCTAGATGCAACTCTGCTAATGTGCTTACTTTAGAAAGTTTGGTTGGTAAGCTGACTACTTTTGAACTCTCTAACTATGATAATTTCATTGTTGGTAGCATTGGTAATGTTGAATCTTCTTTCAAGTCACAACTAGTTCTGAACAAGCCAAAGAAAGAAAAAGAAGATGCATCAGTGAAAGTGAAAGTGAAAGTGACAGTGACACTTCTGATGAAGAACTGGAAGATCTAGAAGCTCTTATGGCTAGAAGACTGAGAAGAGGAAAAGGAAAGTATAAAGGTAAACTCCTTATTATATGTTTTGCATGTAATAAAGTTGGTCATATAGCTGCTAGATGTCCTAACAGGAAGGATAACGATGATGAAAGAAAAAGAAAACACAAAGACATAAGAGATGATAGAAGCTATTGAAGGAACAAGGACTACAATGGAAAAGGTAAGAAATCTTGTTACATTGCTGAAGAAGAAACTGACACTGATAGTGATGATTTTGAAATTGAGGTAGTCTATGTTGCAATGAAAGATAAATCTGATGAGGATGAGAAAACTGCATTGATATCCTATGTGAACAAGAATGATAAATGGATTATTGACAATGGTTGTTCACATCACATGATTGGTGACAAAAATAAGTTTGAGACCTTACATCATTACAGACATAAAAGTGTAAAATTTGGTAATGATCGACCATGTCCTGTTAGAGGAAAAGGTTTGATTAAACTAACTGATAATATATCTTGTGAAAATGCATATTAGGTTAAAGGTCTTAATTATAATTTTTTAAGTGTTGCTCAACTCAACAAAACTGGTTACCAAGTGGAATTTCATCACAAGCAGGCTAAAATATTTGATGCTACTGGAGAACTAATTGGAAGTGGAGATCAGACTAGAGGTAATTTGTTCTATCTTGACCTATCTGAAGAAACATGTATAATTGCACAACTTGATGATATTTGGTTATGGCATAAAAGGCTATGTCATGTTAACTTTGACAATTTGGTAGAGATAAGTAAGAAGAAAAAGGTAAGAGGTCTACCTAGATTGAAGAAACTTGAGAATGTGATGTGCAAGGAATGCCAGTTAGGAAAGATGACAAAGTCAAGTTTTAAGATAAAATCCTTTACTTCTGAAAACATTTTAGATTTGATTCATACTGACCTTTGTGGACCTATGGGCATACAAAGTTACTGTGGTGCTAGATATTTTATCTTGTTTGTTGATGATCATACTAGGATGATGCATGTAATGTTTCTAAAAGAGAAATATGAAGCTTTTCAATTCTTTAAGTGGTATTTGGCTAAGGTTGAGAAGGAGATAGGTAGGAACCTGAAATGTCTTAGATCTGACGGAGGTGGAGAATTTACATCAAATGAATTCAATCTGTTTTGCAATGATAGAGGAATTAAAAGATAGATGTTTGCACCTAGAACACCTCCACAGAATGGTATAGCAGAAAGAAGAAATAGATCTATCTTGGATTGTGCAAGGACATTGTTGATTGAAAAGAATGTGGCACAAAAATACTGGAAAGAAGCTATAAGCACTGTTGTCTACACTCTTAACCGGGTACAGATCAAGAAAGGTACAAATCTGACACCCTATGAATTATGGCATGGGCATGCATTAAGTGTTAAATACTTTAGAATCTTTGGAAGTAAGTGCTATATATTAAAAGAAACTAGGAATGGAAAGTTTGATGCTAAGAGTGATGAAGGCATATTCCTAGGATATTCCACAAAAAGTAAAGCTTATAAGTGTTTAAACTCTAACACTAACAAAATTGTGGAAAGTGTGAATGTCAAAATTGATGAGTATGCAGAAAGAAATGAAGTTGACAGCAAAAGAGAACCAAAAGATTATAAATCTTTTGTGTACATTGAGGAAGAACAAGAGGCAAGTAATAGGCTTTCACCTGATGCCGAGTCTCGAGTAAGCAATGCCAAGCGACAGACAGATGCTACCGAGCATTAGGAAAATAGTGTCAAAAGAGAACAAGAACATGTCGAGCTACAAGAAAATACTGCCGAATATCAAGAAGAGGTTGCCGAGCATTTAGAAGCTAAATCTGACAATCTTGTTGGGGAACCTGATGAAATAGAGGAGAGAAGAGCTGAACTTGTTTTGGAAAAATATTAAAGAAGGCATCACAAGCCTAAATAGATAATTGGAGACAAAAATAATGGAATTCAGACTAGAAGTAAGACTAAGGATCCAACATGCCTACTGTGTGAATTTGAACCCAAGTCAACTAGTGAGGCATTGGAGAATGAAGACTGGATACAAGTAATGAATGAGGAGATTGACTAGATTGAGAAGAATGATACTTGGAATTTGGTGCCGAGACCTAAAAACAAAAATGTTATAGGAACAAAGTGGGTGTTTCAGAATAAGATGAATGAAAATGGTGAAATAACTAGGAACAAAGCTAGACTGGTATCCAAAGGCTACGCACCCAAGTATGCAAAGTGGGTGTTTCAGAATAAGATGAATGAAAATGGTGAAATAACTAGGAACAAAGCTAGATTGGTATGCAAAGGCTATGCACAAAAATAATGGAATTCAGACCAGAAGTAAGACTAAGGATCCAACATGCCTACTGTGTGAATTTGAACCCAAGTCAACTAGTGAGGCATTGGAGAATGAAGACTGGATACAAGTAATGAATGAAGAGATTGACCAGATTGAGAAGAATGATACTTGGACTCTGGTGCCGAGACCTAAAAACAAAAATGTTATAGGAACAAAGTGGGTGTTTCAGAATAAGATGAATGAAAATGGTGAAATAACTAGGAACAAAGCTAGACTAGTATGCAAAGGCTATGCACAAGAAGAAGGAATAGATTATGGGGAGATATTTTCTCCTGTAGCTAGATTGGAAGGTTTAAGAACTCTACTTCCATATGTTGCTTATAAAGATTTCAAGGTATATCAAATGGATGTCAAGTCTACATTTTTCAATGGTATACTAGAAGAAGAAGTTTACATAGAACAACTAGAAGGTTTTATTGATCCAAATAGAAGACACATGGTGTGCAACCTGAACAAAGCACTATATGGATTGAAACAAGCTCCTAGAGCATGGTATGAGAGGTTGCACAACTACTTAATACAGATTGGATTTTCAAGAAAAAAATTGACACACGCAATCTGTACATGAAAGATGAAGAAGGTAAAGGTATCCTGTTGGCAAAAATTTTGTGGATGACATTATTTTTGGTGGACAAGATGCATTGTGTAAAAGATTTTCAAATGAAATGCAAACTGAATTTGAAATGAGCATGTTTGGTGAGATCAAATTCTTTGTTGGTTTACAAGTATATCAGATGAAGAAAGGAATTTTCATTACATAGTCTAAGTATGTTAATGAAATACTAAAATCTTTTGGGACGGAAGATGCTAAACCAGTGAGTACTCCTATGGTTACTGGACAAAAGTTATCTAAGAATGATGATGTTGCAGAAGTGAATCAAACTTTGTACAGATCCATGATTGGAAAATTGCAGTATGTTGTACATAGTAGACCAGATATTGCACTAGCTATTGGGATTGTGGCAAGATTCTCTACCAATCCTAAGGAAACACACATGATGGCTATGAAAAGAATTATGAGATACTTGAAAGGAACTCCTGACTATGGTCTATATTATAAGAAGGATGAAACATTTGAACTCAAAGTTTATACAGATGTTGATTAGGTAGGAAATGTAGATGATAGAAAGAGTACTAATGGTGGAGCTTTCTTTCTTGGACAAAGATTAGTCTCCTGGATGAGCAAGAAACCAAATTGCATTTCCCAATCTACTGCTGAGGCTGAGTATGTTGCTGCTGCAGTAAACTGTTCAAATTTGGTATGGATAAAACAATTGTTGATAGGCATGAAAGAAGAAATCACTGAACCTATTGTTATTTTCTTTGACAACACAAGTGCTATCAATATATCTAAGAATCTAGTGATGCACACTAAGACCAAGCACATAGCAATCAAGTATCACTACTTGAGAGAATTAGTACAAGATAAAGAAGTCTAAATGGAATATGTGAATACAAAAGAACAATTAGCAGACATATTCACTAAAGCTTTACCTAGAGAAGCTCATGAGTATTTGAGAAGTCAATTAGGGGTCCTTCCCCTAACTGAGGCTACCTAGTCAAGCTAGGAGCACTGCATCAAATATGCTACAATAGAATATTTGACAAATTGATGCAAAAGATTGTCACACTTTAGGGCTGACCTAGAGTTGTGAAAAGGAGCAAAGACAAGGAATTAGTCATAAGAAAGATGACAGAGGGAGAAACACTGAGATGCATAGATATTATCTACATCTAATGACTATATGTTTTAGTTGTTTCTTTGGCATTTTTGTCAAAGAGGGAGATGAACTGATATGATAACACATGACACTGAAAAGTAAGGGTGATGAACTAAAATGAAGGATCAGGATAGAGGGAGATCTGAATACTTCTAACAATCACATAAGTGAGGCTTATAGGATTCTGAATCAAAATGAAGCTAAGGATATTATAAATAATTCTCTGATGAATAGATTAATTTTTGGATTGGTTGGTAATCCATGTGTTATTCAGGTGATATCATATGGTGTTGCCATTAATGCCAAAGAGGGAGATTGTTGCAAACTGCAATTGAAACAATTTTTGTATTGTCATTGATGTCAAACCTTAATTGGTAAGAATATTGCTACTTAGGAAAGTACTATATCTATTGTATTGTTGTGAAGGATTGGAGCAAGGTTGGTAACAATAGCACCTAGGGAAAGGTTGAGTTATCTTGATATTACAAAGTGTACTTGACTATGTTGTACAATGATAAGAAAATGTATTGTTTATCTCAGTAAGACTGAAGACTAAACTGGTAGGCTTGACCAAGAAAAAATGGAGAAATCATGTTTAAGCTAAGTAATGTTAGTGTCGACCGAGTCAATGTATGCCGAGAAAAATTCTAATGTCGACCGAACAACAGTTAATTGCCGAGGAAGACAGTATAAGTCGAGGAAACATTTTTAGTAATGACCGAGCTTTCTACATGAAGACCGAGTAGTTCATCACATTATTGACTAAGCATCAGCATTTTTATATTTGAAGAGAATTTAGTTTTGGAGTTGACATTGTTGAATTACTGGATTATCTAAAATGTGTTGACTTTATTTATTGATTGTTTGAAAGCATTAAATGCACTGTAAAATGTTTTATTGTAAATCTTTAAGAGATTTGAGATTATTCTAGAAATGAAGCTGAAGAACATGAAGCGGGTAGATTCAATGAATCTGACCTAACCCTAAGATCTACGAATGAGATTGAGTGGCATAAGATGAGTTAACCTAATTGAGGAAATTATTAAGGGAACTTGAGTATTAGATGTGTGTGTGCATGGGTGAAAAAGAGAATGTTGGAAGATCAGTAAAGTTTTATTGACTGTATAAGAAGAAAAGGCTGAAGGAGAATTATGGTGATTGCTTGAAGAAAAGTTCTGAGCAGATCAGAGATGGAGATGGTAAAGTTTCAAAGTCAGTAAACCAACATTAGTGTATGGAATCAGATCTGATATTTGCAAAGTGAGTAGTATATCTTTTAGATCAATATTGCTACTACTTTCTAACCATTGTAATAGTCAAAATCCTTTTGAATAGAGGTTGACCTAACAGTCATATGTTAAATCCTTTGAACAAGGTTGCATTCTAATGGAGTGTATTTAAGTCCTATAACAAGGTTCAATTTTAATAGGGTGATTGAAATCCTTTAACCAGGTCACACCTAATAGTGTGTATTGTAACCTTTGACAGGGTTGGCTTTTAACTGAGCTCACTTCAGAAGAGTGAAAAATAATAGTAGCATGTTACAAAGTGGTTTTCCCACATTGGGTTTCCACTATAAATCCTGGTGTTAATACTTGTGTGAATGTTTTGGTTTGAACATTTCTGTGTTTTACAAGTTAAGTTACAGTTGGATAGTGGACTGCATTGTTATTAGTTTCTATTATTGAATCAGTGATGACCAAGTTTGTTTTGGTTATTGGCTTTGATTTGAGGAAAATTTTTTAAGTTTGTCTTATACATCAGGACCTGAGAACAATTGATTCAACCCCCCTCTTTGTTGTTCTAAATCATATTAACAATTGGTATCAGAGCTTTGTTGCTTACAAAAATCAAGTTTAAAGGGACTTGAAGCAAATGATCAGGATGTATAAGAAGGAGGTACCGAAGCTAAATAAGGAAAACTTCCCTGCATGGAAAAGCTTGATGAAGCTGGATTTGACCAGTATTGGTGACTCTGCAAAGTACTACATTAAGAATAGCTATGTCTCACCAGTCACACCTTTGACTGTCGAAGAAATCAGAGCTAAGCAAGAACATAATCAGGCAATGCTAGAAATTGCATCTACCCTAAGCTATCCATAATTTGAGGACATTAAGGGTTGCAAAAATGCTAAGGAGATGTGGGACACTCTTGCAAGGATCTATGGTGGTGACTTAAATGTACTAAAAGAAAAGGCCAAGAGTCTTAGAGGTAAGTTTGATGAAATGAGAATGCAAGGTGAAAACATTGCACAATATTGTGGTAGAATAAAAGAAGTTGTGACTGATATTAGAGGAGAAAATGAGGTTATTGATGATGAAACTATAATTGGGAAAGTACTAAGAACCCTACGTCCTATATATGCTATTAAGATCTCATCTATTTAGGAATCTAGATGTAACTCTGCTAATGTGCTTACTTTAGAAAGTTTGGTTGGTAAGCTGACTACTTTTGAACTCTCTAGCTTAGAGAATAAAGAAATTAGCCATCATATTGAGGATTGAGGATGACATGAGGAGAAAGTACCCTAGATTTATAGTCTTTAGTTATAAGGAAAAGTGTGAAGTAAAAATTATTGAGTGGATGATGGATCATTTTGGAGACATCTACCAGGGCAAAATTGAGATTGAGATAGAGGGAATGATCTAAGAAGCAGAAGAGAAAATGAATGAATAATATTGAGAGAATATTCCTCTAGATGTGGGAAAGTCATGAGAACTATATGAAAAAACCCATAAGAAAGATCTAGGGAGAGAAAATGAAGCTAAGACTAAAGAGGAGAATGAAAATCTATTTGGCAGATTGTTGATAAATACAACTGTAGAAAATGTAGGGAGTGAAATCCCTAAGACAAGTACTATATCCTCTATTGGTTAAGGAAAATCCATTGTTGCAAATGAAAATGTGACTTCAAAATCAAGGATAAACATAAGAGAACTCGTTGATGAAAAATTTAGAGAGGAGATTGTATAATTGGAGGGAGAATATACTAGTCAGGAGATGATAACAAGAAAGACTAAATTTCTTAGGAGGATGCAAGATTTAAATACTTTAACCATAAATGATAGTAAATCCTCATATCCAAAAGATATGTCAATCTCTAACCCACAAGATAAAATTAGGTTTGTTATCATTCATTTGTTGATGAGTGAAGATAGTGAAAATTTGGGAACAATATCTAATGTTAGTACAAATGTGCTAGCCCATGTATCATTAGTACCTTTGAGAATACCAACTATCTCTACACCACAAATTCCTTTTCCACCAAGATCACAACAAACAAATACCCAAAAAGACCAATTACATCAAAAGATCTTGCAACAACAACAACACTAACAATTATTTTTATAATTTTTTAATCTACAAGAACAATAATTGAATCTTGTAATTAATCCAAAAAATTTAGCTACGCCTCTAATTCCACCACTATTAGCTCCACAAAGTGTATCCCCATAGCTTAATGTAGCTAATGTTCCACCAACTATTCCTAACCCAAATTCTTAGGTTGTGCCACATTAGAGGGTAAGTTTATTTGCAAGACCATAGATCCACATGGATAGATATAGGAAATTATACTTCATTGTTATTCCTAGTTATTCTAACCCAATTGATAATAACATAAGGTATGAGTTATCCAAGTTATTAGGAAATAATGGGTTGTTTGGTGAATACCATGTGAAAACCTTTTTGAAAATTATGGATAACTATGAGGTTGAACATAAAGATGTTTTAATGAAGTTATTTGTGCAACCTTTGATAGATGGTGTAATAGATTCATACAGAAGCCTTCCTAATGCTCACATAGGAAGTTGGCATGATTTTAAGAGATTATTTAGAGAGTAATTTTGTGATCATGTTGGCCCTAGATTCAAGTTGGGGGAGATCACTACTATTTAGAAAAACCAAAATGAAATGGTAAATAAAATTTAACACAAGATTTGTTAAGGTTTTAAATAAAATACCTCAACATTTAAAGCCAAATGATTCCATGAGCTTGGTTTTTTATATGAAAGCATTTGACCCTCATTTTGGGTATAACTTAAGATCAAGAGAACCTGTGACCCTTAGGGATGCTTTAAAAGTAGTAGTAAGCATTGAAAAAAAATAGGAGAGGTACTCGTAAAATTGGAAAGAGGGAAGACCTAAAGATTTTGCAAAATCCTAAGGGTCACAAAAAAAACAACCAAAATAAGAAGAAAAACTTGATAAAATCATCAATGCGGTAAAGGATCTTAGCTATATGGTTTCTAAAAATTAAAAGGGGTTATCTAATGATAGGCTAGAATATCAAAGCAAAATGAGGCCACAAGTCATTCCTTAAAAATTGGAAAGATGAAAAACTATTCCAAGAAAACCAAAAGGGTTTAGGTAGAAAGTTATCAAGGATACTCTAAAAGGGCTAGGTGCTCATGTAGTTGAAAATTATTCATGGTGTGTAGCCTATATTATTCCCCACTCCCCTTATTAGTCTATAGTTTCCCAATCAATTATTAAACCTGTAGTCGTCAAGTAGTTTATACCGAGTTGTATAGAATAGTCAGTGCCAAGCACCAATATATGAAGAATAGTAAATGCCGAGCATTAAAGACTTCATATGTCAATAAAGCTAGTTTTGAGATATGTGTTTTCTATGGAACAAACACCAAGGTAAATTATTTTAGCTAACCTCTATGCGTGATTTAAGGATTGTTGATTTAATCAAGGAGATGATTACATTGTGTAATTATTATTTTCAATTCTTATGCAATTCATATAACCTATTAGAAAAAGGGAATGCTTAAGAGGCATAAATAATGAATCTAGATCATTGATCTTGATCTAGAAGATTGACCAGATGTTTATATAAGATGAGATCTAGACCCTAAAATGATGCATGCAAGGAAGGAGATTACATGTACGCAGAATAGAGAAGTGTTTTGATTATCAGATGTAGAGATTAGACAAAGTGACTGAGAAAAGCAGTGAAGGACAAAACAAATCTAAATTTGATTTTGGAGATCAAACAAGTATTGGAAGGAGAAGAAATGTTATCATAAATTTCAGTGAAACTTGAAGGATTAGGTACTAATACATTTTAGCAGGTCAATTATGGTAAATCTCTTAATAGAGTGGTTCTCACAGGCCTTTATAAATCTCTTAACTGAGTGCTTACTTAGTTGTAAGTTTCAAATCCTTTAATCAAGGTATATTGTATAATTGTGTAAGCTCTTAACAGGGTAGACCCCTCACAGAGAAGATCATCAGAAGTGATCAAACATTGTATCCCTAACAAGCATACTTTATACTGCAATAGTGAAGATTTGTGGGTGTCATCCCCACCCCAGTTTTACCTTTCAAGGGTTTCTAGGTAACCAAAATTTATGTGTTATGTGTTTCATTTGATGGATGAAGTTAGAATGTTAGATCTATTTCAGTATTAAAATTCATGTGTATGATATGCATGTGGAATTAGTTCAAAGAAGTGAATTATTGGAGATATCTGATTCACCCCCCCCCCCCTCTCAGTATCTCACTTTCCCATAATTAGATTTCCAACAATTGGTATTAGAGATTTGGTCTCTTAAAATAAGTCTAATCACTTTAGAGTTAAGGTCTTGGAGATGGAAGTTTATATGTTGAGAAAGATCATAAAGAATCAGAAGATTGACATCCAACTTGCATTACACCATCTTGAAGCAGCCAAAGGAAAATTAAAGAAATCCTTAAGCACAAGGAAAGAATTGACAATCCAAATGAATGACACACAATATCAAGAAGAGGACACTAAAGGTCTATTTGACAATGGAAATTCTATTGAAAGTGATGCAGCTATAACAGATCTATTAGAAAGAAACAATAGACTAAATGAAGATGTCAAAAGTCTAAAGAGAGAACAAGAAATTAAATCAGTAAGACTATGTGAAGTAATTGAATAGAAAAAGAAAGTCGAAGAAGACAAGACAATAGTAGAAGAAGACAAAAGAAAAATGTCTATAAGACTTTATGAAAGGACATGTGATATGCAGAGGCTAAAAAAAAATCAATTGGACATGGTAAATCAACTGTTACTTTCCAATCAAGAGTTGAGCAGGAAAGATATGGAAATCACAAATCTGAGATCAGAGAATAGTCAATTAAAGAATGAATTGATGTCTGAAAAGGAACTCAATGAAAGGATGAAAAAGATAAATGAATTTGTGAAATACTTTGAAGAACTATTGAGGTCACCAAGAAGATCTAGTGGTACTTCTGGACTTGGACATGATGAGCACCCATCATCCACTAAAGAAGGAAAATTATCAAAGAATGGAGAACAAAGGAATGCAAAGTCAAAGAACAATAAACCTACATGCCATCATTGTGGAAAGCGACAACACACAACAAACATTTGCAGAAGAAAGAATAGTAAGTCCAATCCTAAACCAAAATTTAATGGAAATTGTTTTAAATGTAAGAAGCATGGACAACAGACACATGAATACATGTCAAAGGTTAGTAATCTACCTACTACACCTAGATTTCAAGGACATTTTTTTAACTGTCAGAAATATGGTCATAGAGCACAAGATTGTAGATCCAATGCTAAGTGGACATCCAATAAGCAGAATAAAGTACCTAGGAAAGGTAACACATTCAATTGGGATTACAATACATGGTATAGTTGTCATTATTGTGGAGAGAATATGGTCATATTGGAGAAAAATATGTGAGGACACATTTTAGAGATAAATCCAAGAGTTGGATGAGTGGAAGTTTGGTTTGTTAAAAATGCCACAAGATTGGTCACATAAAAAGAGACTACAGAGCACAAGCACCGAACAATGAACAATTCTAAAATGAAGAAATTGTTGAATAGATAAGGAATCAGAAGAACAAGACACGAAGAAAGAAAGAGGAAGCAAGTAGTAGTGGATCCAGTGAACCTAAGGTCACCCAATCCAATAGATCAAGTGATCACACTACTTCTAACTAAGCAATAAAGGTATGTAAGGAACTAAAGTTTCTAGTGTCATATTTTACACTAGTTCTTGACATTTAATATGTTAAAGTCCATATCTTCATGGATTAAGATGCATTAGGATAGATTTGAGAAAAGAGTTATATTTCATATTTGATATCGGACATCAGTATTCAAGTCTATAGTGACTGAGTCACTTAGTGTGTACTAAGCTCCTATAATAGCCGAGATGTCATATGTACCAAGATAAACTAAATGGTAGTATTGACTAAGTCATGGTTTCAACCAAGTATGATTACATGATAATCGAGTTGTCATGTGAAGGCCGAGAAACTTGTATTCACCTACAAAGTGTATAGATCATTTAATGAAGCCCTAAAAGCTACTGTTTCAGTCTATAAAGTGGAAAATTATTGTTCATTCTCATTTCACCCAGTGATTTGAGAATTTGCAGAGTGATTCAAGGTGATTGGAAAGAGCTATCTATGCTAAGTTAAGTTTGTGAAGATATTTACAACATGTCATCAAAAAACATCATGAAGGACTAATTGAAACAAGGTATTACCGAGCTACTTGAACTTATAATTTAAACCCTAAATTTGGAAATATGGAATCTACTATTGGAGATTTGTCAGCAGGCTAGTACTGACTGTATCTTTGTCATTGATGAAAACATATGGAAAGTAGCATGTGTGGAAGTATTATGTAGTAATATTTCATTATATGAAGCATGGACATGATATTAGCATGATATCATGGGCGCAGAGGTTAACTATTAGTACAGATAGTTATATAGTAGCTAGTGTCAGCAGTGTTCCCAATAGAGTAACATGTAGTGTTCTGTGTATGGTTGTCCATATAGTTATCATGAAGCCTTGCACACTTGGATATATGTTGAAGACATGTTAGTGATGTTTTAGTTATGGATGTATAGTCTAATATTGAGTAGAAGTGAAGTTATGTAGTCACTATTCACCAGTAGCAGTTTCTTGTGTTTGTTCAAGAGAGTTGATAGAGATTTTATTGGTTCTTGAGTTGCGTCTATCTTTAGGGTATGTGCCCTTGGATTTAAGATTAGAGGAGTGTTATTGATGTTTTATTAAGAGTGCATGAGTTAATTTAGCTTGAGGAGAAAGATACAGTTGTTTTGGTAGAGCTGACAGTGTGTAGCATGCCTCTACAATTATCTTATTGGACAGGTCCCAGAATGTGCTATGTGCATAGTAGAGCTGACAAAATGTTTATTAAAGTTTGTTATGATTTCTCTAATATGATCTCAAGGTGGTTCTAATAGGCCAACTTGATTATATCATTTAGAGGAAAGATATTTATAGGAAGTCATTTGTGATTGCTTGAGTGTGGTTCATAGTTGATTAAGAAGAGAAGAGCAGAGTGTGCGAAGTGTTGAGCCATTAGAAGAAGGTCTATGTGACCAAGTAAAGTACTTGAGTTATTCATTGGAACTGATCTAGATAGAAGGTCAAAGCATAGCTCACCAAGATCTAGATATAGTGTGTATCTATTAAATAGAAGGTTGTAGCCTTCACCCATTTGAGCAGTGTGACAGTGTGTCCTCTCCCTTAATAGGGAAAATTGTAAAAGACTCCTAACAGGGTCTAACCCTTGACCAGGTCTACTGTACTTAATATATTGTAAAGCAACTCCTAACAAGGTTAAGGATCTTCTAACAAGGAACATTACACACTAGTACATAATATTAGTGGGTATCAAGTCCCACCAGGGTTTTTACCTATTTGGGTTTCCTCGTAACCAAAATATTGGTGTTGTGTTCATGTGTTCTTTCATAGTGTTTATGCTTTATGTTTAAGTTTACTTAATTGGATAAAGAATTGAATCTTGTAGATAACTGATTCACCCCCCCCCCCCTCTTAGTTATCTCTTGGGACTATTCCTAACATCTACCTCATCTGTAGCTATTAGGAAACAAGGGAAAGAAGTTTTGAATGTCTAGCTTGTAAGGAGTGATGCATGTAATCCACCGAAATTCCAAGTCATTCAGGAAAGCGCGGTGAAGGGAGATCTCACAGGAGCCCTAACATCAATTCTGCTGAAGGTTTTGATGATACACAATGTGTGCACATGTTATTGTGTGTGTGAAAATTGTACCTGATCTGTAGACACAACACTTCAGTAAAACATTAGAGGTTAGCTATAATCGAAATCGTCCAAAATTGAAATCTAATCTAACCAAGTGATTTACTGCCTTCTAGTAGGTGCAAGATTGATGTTCTCAGATTGCTATCAAGATCAGTGACCTAGATGACACCTAAATGAAGGATTTGAATGCAATTGATCTAGATATGAATTGAATGCAATTAATCTATATTTTTGATATTTTCTATGCAATAATATGATGAAAAATTGATATGAATCTATGCTAATATGAAAATTGATATGCAATGTTAATCTAGAAATGATATGATATGAGAATGAAAATTCTATCAATAATATGAAAGCTATGAATTTGAAATTGATCTCACAAAGGTGTCGATTCACAAGAGCTTTGATTTTCCCAATTCTAATTCTCCAGTGTGATTGTGCAAATTTGTGGATGAATTATGAAGAGCTGAGCCTTGGTTTTATAGAAATCTAGAGCTTTGGAGGTGCATGAAAAAAAGCCATAAATCACTCAAATAACTCAGCTTGATTTTTGAGTTATTTTTAAATAAAGATAATTAAGTCACAAAATCATGCAAAAGCACATTTCAACTCAAATTAGAAGTTTAGATCAACTTTAAAACTCAAAAAGATGTTGAGTTTCAAAAAGCTAACAACTTGCATTGATTTTCCAATTTGAGTTTAACTGGTCCTTGAATATGCACATGGATAATTATGATTTAATAAATAAATAAAGTGATTTATTCTCAACTTAACTGATTTTTGAAATAAAATAATTAATTTATGGGTTAATTAACTATTTTATCAAACTTTTATTAAAAACTATATTATTAAATAATGACAACTTACTTTAATTAATTAAATAAGAATTTAATCATTTATTCATAAGATATTGGATTTATTGTCAAAATTAAATAATACAATTAATAATAGATAGAATTAAATTTAATTACACAATTAAGTGGCAAGATATTAAATCTAATTAATTAAATATGAAAATATTCAATTAATCAAATTTAGGATAAATATAATTTATCACCAAATAATCATTAAATTAAAGATAATTAGGAATATTGCTAGGAATATTCCCCGATGCAGAATTTAAGATAATCAATTAGGATTCGATGATGTTTAGATGTGCCTTAGGTTAGGACTTTGATGTTGATTTCATTTGAA
Organism: Chamaecyparis obtusa; assembly: GCA_027943335.1. NCBI lineage: Eukaryota > Viridiplantae > Streptophyta > Pinopsida > Cupressales > Cupressaceae > Chamaecyparis > Chamaecyparis obtusa. Next base: position 653,072 of record BSBK01004170.1, read on the forward strand.
TTGAGGATGTAGGAGATTAATGAACTTATAGCCCATTTTGGGGGTATTACATTTTGCCCCTCTTTGAATTACTATGCGAAGCGTAGTGGTTCAAAGATAGTTTGTGTTTGATAAAGATATGAAACTGATGTTTGAAATTGATAATTAATATGAGATAGAAGTTAGTTGATATTGATTTGATATGGAGATAATAGGTCCTGAATGACCAAAGATAACGTTCACTATAACAGCAAATGAACCTAGGATTGCGAAAGAGTGTCAAAATGCCTGATTCCAAACCTTAGGATTGCTAAGAAGTGAGTGACCGGTTCTAGACTCAATTATCTTAGCAGAACTAGCAGGTATCACATCCGAACCCTTCAGTTGCCGAAGAACCAAGGAAAGAACACTATGATCTGATGGTTGCAAAAATTGATACATTTTACAAGATTAGGAGAATACTAGATTGATATGGATCAACGAATCTGATATGCCCCAAGTGATGATAGATTTGCCCCGAGCGATGAGGTCTTTTGATGATTCAGTAACTAGACGTGCTTGTTGTCTTGATTACTGAGGAAAGATATTGATAGAAATTGATTTACAAACTTTGAATGATGTGCAATACCATGCCCCCTTCGGGATTAAAATTGAAATCTGATAAGAAAAGTCAACGTTGATAGTTTAGAAGCATGTTAATTGATTGGAAAAGTGGTTATACATGTTCAAGAACGCATTCTACATCATTGGAAGGTCCCAAAAGACCAAGTTTGACTAGGTTTGACCATGAGTTGACCATAGTTGACCAAGTTGAAATTTTGATAGTTTGATGTAAGATAATCAGTTAAGTTGAATTATGGATTTATGTGATGATCGAAGGTCGAATATGCAAGCAGTTGATAATATAAATGATCTCAGATTTTGATTTTGATCCCGGAAAAGGATTCTACTTGTTGTTTCATTGGAGGAACCTTCGTGTGGGATTCAGCTCTTGTTAGATTGGGAGAGGTGATTGAAGAATCTTTTAAGTGTTCAACAAATTTGTGAGATCATGCAAAGTGCAAAAATGCAAAGAAACATGCAGGATGATAATGCAACCCTAGGACCTATGACCTACTCACTGATCATGTGTCGATTTGTTATCATCATTGAACTTTTAGGTAACTAGATAAATCAATATAATTCCCACTAGCTATGAACCCATAGACATATGAATATCGATTTGTATGTGCACGAATCAATACAACACCCACTGGCAACAACCATGGATATATGAATATTGATTTTATTTTCAGAATGTCGGATTAGATATAAGCACCAAGGCACAAATGCCAAGATGACCTGAATATCATGTCCATTTTGATATAGCAATTTGTACAAGCATCAAAACATAAACGTCATGATGACCTGAATACACCTTGCATGACAAACACATCAAATAGCCAAGAGATTATTCTAAATCAAATGTGAATTACCCGTAGTGACCCTTTATCGTTCACAACCTTAGGTAAGATTGAGTTTCACAGTAGGAGAAAGAACTCACTCAAAAAGACAATAGTTAGATCAAACTTCCTTGAATTTTTTGGGTATCAATGGTCGAGGTATGCATGGCCATCCAATTCGAGATAGAGGCTCTTACAGTCAGACACCATTTCAATCCAGAATTTCCAAAGACGTTAGATTTTCACATACAAGTAGAAGACAAAGAAAAGATTATGCCCCTAGTCATCACTCTCTAAATCCTATAAAGGACATCATCAAAGAGCTCGAAGGGACACAATATGCAAAAATCTCAATGCAAATCAGTAAGCATACAAGGAGACAAAAGCATGAAAAGCACAGATTGTTTTCAGTTTGATGTTTGATTGCGTTGTTGTAGATGCAAAATCCTTTCTGGAGACAAGACTGACTTGACTAACTCAAATGAAGCTTCAAAGGACTCTGACTGGATACGACACATCTAGGATATACTGGAGACCATATGATATAACATTGATTGTCCCCAAGTGTTAAGCATTGATAGGATACAGACGCTTGAACTGATTGGTGGACAAACCGACTTATTGAAAACTAGAAATGCAGAAACAAACCGGGAGATATGTACAAACTAATGCAAGACTAAAAGCTGGGAAAGACCAAGATTGCACTGATAGATGGAGCATTTTGAAACAAGTGGTGCCCGTTTGCCAGGTTTTCACCATCTTGGTAGAGATTCTATTTTTGCTACCAAGGCACCTGTTTCCAAGTTTTCACCAAGGCACTTTTTCTTTTCTCTTTATTTTTTTTGTATTTTTCATTTTTTCAATTTTTTTGAATTTTTGATATTTTCTGATTTTTTTGTGAATCATCAAGGTGCCTATTGCTAGGTTTTCACCAAGATGTTCATTTTTTCAGGACTTTTTCTAATTTTTATAATTTTTTCAGGACATTTTACCATATACTGAATGCCTTAGGCGTAGAATTTCTTCAGATGGAGAATGTTGATTGGTTCTTAGAGCTGTTCTCCTTTAGTCATTGAGAGTTGATAGGCACCAGAGCCAAAAGTGGTAGTGATGACAAAGGGACCCAGCCAGTTGGGTTCGAACTTCCCCTTGCGTTCTCGATGGGATTGATTTTTAAGATTTTCTCTCAAGACTAGATCGCCAACCTAAAATTCTCTATGTCTGACTTTGTTGTTGTAGCCTCTAGACATTCTCTTTTGATATACTCTGAGATGATCATACACTGCTTTTCTGCACTCATTTAGTAGTTCCAGTTCTTGTAACCTAGACACTCTGTAGTCATCATCAGTTACTAGACCATGCATTCTAATTCTGAGTGATAGGATTTCAACCTCAATAGGCAGTACTGCTTCAGACCCATAGACTAAAGTGAAAGGTGTAGCCCCAGTGGGAGTTTTGATACTTGTTCTATAGGCCCATAGATCTGGATTAATCATGAGATGCCAGTCTTTGCCAGTTTTGTTTACTATTCTATGCAAGATTTTTAATAGATTTTTGTTAGAAGCCTCTTCTTGTCCATTCCCTTGTGGATAGTAGATAGAAGACCAATGTTGTGTGATCTTGAATTTGGCACATAGATCATCTAGGTCTTTATTCCTGAATTGCCCACCATTATCTATGATTATGGAATGAGGTATCCCATATCTGCATATGATATAGTTCAATATGAACATAGATATCTGTTTCCCTGTTGCTTGTGTCAAAGGGACTGCCTCTACTCATTTTGTAAAATAATCTATGGCTGTGATTATATGGGTATGTACGTTAGAAGAATGAGGATGAATCATCCCAATAAGATCAAATGCCCATTGATGGAAAGGCCATTCTGTTGTAAAGGGGATTAGATCCCTCCCTGGAGCATGAATTAAGTTGCCATGCACTTGGCACTATTGACAATTCTTAGCAAATTTGATAGCCTCTTTCTCCATTTTAGGCCAATAGTACCCAGCCCTAATAAGTTTTCAGGCTAGTGTTAAACTGTTCGAGTGTGACCCACAAATACCATCATGGACTTACTCTAATGCACATTGAGACTCTTCCCATTCTAAACATGTAAGTAGCATACCATCTAGACCTCATTTGTATAGATCATTACCAATGATGACATATCGGGAGGCATTATGGATAAGGTATCTCTTTGCATGGCAGTTGAAGGTATCAGGGATGATTTGGTCTTGGAGATAGGAAAATAGGTTTTTATATCGGGATGAATCATGACCTACAATAGTGTAGATCATGCAGGTTTTGGGGGAGTCATATGCAGGATAAGATAGTGCTTCCACCAGAAACTCATAGCGTAGCTCAGGTTCAGGTTGTTGTAATAAAGTAGATAGTGTTGCCATTGCATCGGCAACCTTGTTCTCTATTCTAGGAATTTGCTCAAATGTGATAGATATGAAATATTTCTTAAGATCATCTACCATTCTCTTGTAAGGAATGAGATTTTCATCTTTAGTTTGCTACACATCATTGACTTGATGAATAACAAGTTGAGAGTCTCCATGAATGTGTAGCTCTGTTATTCTCCATTCAATTGCTAGTTTCATACCATTCAAAAGGGCTTCATATTCCGCAATATTGTTCATGCAAGGGAACTTGAGTCTGAATGCTTTTGGGATGGAGTATCCTTGAGGAGTTATGAACAATATGCCTACTCCAGATCCATTCTATGTATAGGAGCCATCAAAGAACAATTTCCATTCTCTAGAAGATAGGTGCATAATAGAGGAGTCTGGAAATTCCATTTGCATTGGCATGTAATCAAACATGGGTGCATCTACTAGTTGATCAGCAATAACTTGACCTTTTATAGTTTTTCTTTCAACATATTCAATGTCAAATTCGCTTAGAAGCATGACCCATTTAGCCAGTCTACCTATGATGGCAGCCTTGCTTAATAGGTATTTTAGTGGATCAATTTTTTCTACTAGATGCATGGTATGAGCTAACATATAGTGTCTCAATTTCTGTGATGCAAAGATCACAGCGAGACAAGCTTTCTCAATCATAGAATAGTTCTTTTCATACGCCACCAATGTTCTGCTTATATAATAAATAGCTCTTTCCTTTTTCTCTTCATCATGTTGTGCTAGCAATGCCCCCAGTGATGTGGCTTTTGCGGAGACATATAAGAGAAATGGCTTCCCATGAATAGGAGGCATCAAGATAGGCAGATTTGATAGATACTTCTTGATATGGTTAAAGTTGTTCTCACATTCTTCATTCCATGCAAAGGTCACACCTTTATGTAATGTTTTTGTAAAAGGCTATGATATGTCCGCTAGCTGTGATATGAATCTTCAGATAGATTGAACTCTTCCTTGCAACATCCTCATTTGACTAATATTTGTGGGAGGTTGCATCTCTATTATAGCCTTGACTTTAGCCAGATCAACTTCAATGCCATTCTTTGAAACTATGTATCCTAAGAGCTTTCCAGAAGTGACACCAAAAGCACACTTCTTAGGATTTAGTCAGAGACTAAACTTTTCCATTCTGTCTAGGATCATGCTCAAGTCCTTTAGATGTTGAGTTCTGATCATAGATTTTGCTAAAGTACCATCAACATAATATTCCATAGTTCGATGCATCATGTTGTGGAAAATAGATGTCATTGTAGCTCTAGCATTTTTAAGCCCAAATGGCATGACATTCCAGCAGAAGGTGCCCCATGCACATGTGAAAGTAGTTTTCTCTTGGTCTTCTAGAGCAATTTTTATTTGGTTATATCCAGAGAAACCATCCATTAAGGAATACATCTCGAAACCCACAGTCATGTCCACTATCATATCAATGTCAGGTAGTAGAAAGTCATCCTTAGGGCATGCTCTATTCACATCTCTAAAGTTTGTGCACACTCTGATTGACCCATCTGGTTTAGAAATAGGTACAATATTAGAGATCCACTCTGCATAGTCAATAACTCAGATGAATCTGGCATTCAGGAGCTTCTCTAATTCAGCTTTTACCAAGAGTGCAACATGAGGATGCATCTTTCTCAATTTTTGCTTGACAGGTTTGACATTTGGAGCAATAGATAAATGATGCATTATAAGAGTAGGATCCAATCCTGGCATATTTGAATATTTCCATGCAAATTTGATCTTCTTCTCTATTAGGAATGTTGTAAATTTTTTCTTCTCTTCTTCTGATAATGATTGTGCGACATGTACCAATTGTGGTTCCTCTGTTGTACCCAAATTGATGGATTGAGTGGGCTCAATTAGAACTGGAGATCTGTCCTATAAATGACTTGGAAGGACATCAAATATCTCATCCTTAGGCACCTCAGAGAGGTTTTCACCTTTGGATACATCTTTTATTTTTACTTTTGTAGGTTTTGAGACTGCCACAAAGTGGTTTTCACCCTCAGAACTCTTTTTCTTTTTCTTTTTATTTTTCTTTTTCTGACTAAGATATTTGATGTCTGACTCAGTCATGCTGACACTCAATTCACTGATGGAAGTACTCATAGGCTCAACTGCATTGAGGTAGCAAGCGAGGGCATAGTCATTCGGGAAGGTATAAATACCATGGCTCGGATTCGTGGAGGTTTGATCAATAAGTTCTGGATATTTGATAGTCAAAGTAGGCAAAAATTGGGAGATAGTGTTTACGGATATGGATTTGTCATCATTGGTCCTAACCTGACACTTGAGTTCAAATATGATACTACAACTTAAGACATCCAATTCATGAATAGACTCAATGTCATCGTGGGAGTCAAATTCAACCATAGGTGGATCAGACTCAATTGGTTCATCATTTCACTCTAAACTTACGTTGGTTTGAGGTGCATATTGGTGAATAACATCAACATGTTTCTCTATGATAAGCTCATCTTCATCTGGTTCTGGAATGGCTCCCCATTCATAGTCATTTGATTCAGCTTCTGATTATGGATCTCTAGGAAATCTTAGAACATGAGTAAAGTTGGGGTGAATACCCAAGAAAGGTTACCCTCAGATTCTGATTTGTATTCATACTCATGAGAATCTATCTCAGAATCACTACCACTTCCCTCTTCTTGATTTTTTTTGAGATTAGCTAGTTCTTGTGTTGCAACTATCTCTTGATTGATAGTAGGTTCTTGTGTTTCTACTACATTAATTCCTTTGATAGGATCATCTTTATCATCGAGAAGGTCTTTGATCTCTTTAGGAAATTTTTCATAGGGGATGAGTTCTGAACTATTTGAATCACTATCAGATGGTTCTATTTCTTCTTTCTTAAGAAGAGATTCCCCTGGTGCGATTTTCTCTATGACATGAGAGCAATTACCTTTGAGGTGATAGGGTTTCTTTTTAAAGCCTAAGCCAACTTTGTTTTTATTTTCTCTACCAGTATGTGGGAGAGGGATCACAAGACCTTTTCTAGTGACTCCTAGAGGTCCGTTACCTGAATATCCCATCTTAGCTATTAATTTATCTCTTGGACCATATGACTTGGAAGGGAGTTTGGAGACTGCAGATTCACCAATTTGAACAACTTGAGATTCAGGTTCATCTTTGTACAGCCATGATAGCACAGCCTCATCCTCTTCAAACTCTTGCTTGGATACTTGTTTTCACATTCTTCATTCCATGCAAAGGTCACACCTTTATGTAATGTTTTTGTAAAAGGCTATGATATGTCCGCTAGCTGTGATATGAATCTTCGGATAGATTGAACTCTTCCTTGCAATGTCCTCATTTGACTAATATTTGTGGGAGGTTGCATCTCTATTATAGCCTTGACTTTAGCTGGATCAACTTCAATGCCATTCTTTGAAACTATGTATCCTAAGAGCTTTCCAAAAGTGACACCAAAAGCACACTTCTTAGGATTTAGTCGGAGACTAAACTTTTCCATTCTGTCTAGGATCATGCTCAAGTCCTTTAGATGTTGAGTTCTGATCATAGATTTTGCTAAAGTACCATCAACATAATATTCCATAGTTCGATGCATCATGTTGTGGAAAATAGATGTCATTGTAGCTCCAGCATTTTTAAGCCCAAATGGCATGACATTCCAGCAGAAGGTGCCCCATGCACATGTGAAAGTAGTTTTCTCTTGGTCTTCTAGAGCAATTTTTATTTGGTTATATCTAGAGAAACCATCCATTAAGGAATACATCTCGAAACCTGCAGTCATGTCCACTATCATATCAATGTTGGGTAGTGGAAAGTCATCCTTAGGGCATGCTCTATTCATATCTCTAAAGTTTGTGCACACTCTGATTAACCCATCTGGTTTAGAAATAGGTACAATATTAGAGATCCACTCTGCATAGTCAATAACTCAAATGAATCTGGCATTCAGGAGCTTCTCTAATTCAGCTTTTACCAAGAGTGCAACATGAGGATGCATCTTTCTCAATTTTTGCTTGACAGGTTTGACATTTGGAGCAATAGATAAATGATGCATTATAAGAGTAGGATCCAATCCTGGCATATTTGAATATTTCCATGCAAAGTTGATCTTCTTCTCTATTAGGAATGTTGTAAATTTTTGCTTCTCTTCTTCTGATAATGATTGTGCGACATGTACCAATTGTGGTTCCTCTGTTGTACCCAAATTGATGGATTGAGTGGGCTCAATTAGAACTGGAGATCTATCCTATAAATGACTTGGAAGGACATTAAATATCTCATCCTTAGGCACCTCAGAGAGGTTTTCACCTTTGGATACATCTTTTATTTTTACTTTTGTAGGTTTTGAGACTGCCACAAAGTGGTTTTCACCCTCAGAACTCTTTTTCTTTTTCTTTTTATTTTTCTTTTTCTGACTAAGATATTTGATGTCTGACTCAGTCATGCCGACGCTCGATTCACTGATGGAAGTACTCATAGGCTCAACTGCATTAAGGTAGCAAGCGAGGGCATAGTCATTCGGGAAGGTATAAATACCATGGCTCGGATTCGTGGAGGTTTGATCAATAAGTTCTGGATATTTGATAGTCAAAGTAGGCAAAAATTGGGAGATAGTGTTTATGGATATGGATCTGTCATCATTGGTCCTAACCTGACACTTGAGTTCAAATATGATACTACAACTTAAGACATCCAATTCGTGAATAGGCTCAATGTCATCATGGGAGTCAAATTCAACCATTGGTGGATCAGACTCAATTGGTTCATCATTTCGCTCTAAACTTACGTTGGTTTGAGGTGCATATTGGTGAATAACATCAACATGTTTCTCTATGATAAGATCATCTTCATTTGGTTCTGGAATGGCTCCCCATTCATAGTCATTTGATTCAGCTTTTGATTATGGATCTCTAGGAAATCTTAGAACATGAGTAAAGTCGGGGTGAATACCCCAAGAAAGGTTACCCTCAGATTCTGATTTGTATTCATACTCATGAGAATCTGTCTCAAAATCACTACCACTTCCCTCTTCTTGATTTTTTTTGAGATTAGCTAGTTCTTGTGTTGCAACTATCTCTTGATTGATAGTAGGTTCTTGTGTTTCTACTACATTAATTCCTTTGATAGGATCATCTTTATCATCGAGAAGGTCTTTGATCTCTTTAGGAAATTTTTCATAGGGGATGAGTTCTGAACTATTTGAATCACTATCAGATGGTTCTATTTCTTCTTTCTTAAGAAGAGATTCCCCTGGTGCGATTTTCTCTATGACATGAGAGCAATTACCTTTGAGGTGATAGGGTTTCTTTTTAAAGCCTAAGCCAACTTTGTTTTTATTTTCTCTACCAGTATGTGGGAGAGGGATCAAAAGACCTTTTCTAGTGACTCCTAGAGGTCCGTTACCTGAATATCCCATCTTAGCTATTAATTTATCTCTTGGACCATATGACTTGGAAGGGAGTTTGGAGACTTCAGATTCACCAATTTGAACAACTTGAGATTCAGGTTCATCTTTGTACAGCCATGATAGCACAGCCTCATACTCTTCAAACTCTTGCTTGGATACTTGTTCTGCTACAAAATTCTTTTTATATGTTTCAAGAGGTTCTTTATAGTCTAGTTTGGATTGTTTCAAAGATTGCCCATAAGATTTAGGCGAGATAGGGAGAGATGTCAAAGATAAGACTGGCTTGATAGTATATTCTCCCATACTATTTTCTTTGATATTAACCTCTTTTGCAAGATCTTCCATTTTAGATGTGGATGCTTCCTTAGTTGGTTCAATGGAAGATTCTCTATTATTAGGTACAAGCTTATTTGCACTTTCCTTAAAGGTGTTGCAAGTTGTATTCAGATCTGTGGGGATAGTAACCTCTACTCCTTCATAAGGAAACTTCAAACATTGATGGTATGTAGAAGGAATAGCTTGCATTTCATGTATCTATGGTCTCCCTAGAAGGACGTTGTAGGCCAAAGGGAGATCAAGCACTTGATAGATGGTATCTTTGATAACTGGACCCACTCTGATAGGTAAGACAATGGTGCCTTTAGAAGATCTTTCTTGTTCATCATAGGCGTTGATAGTTATTTTATTTCTAGGATCAATAGCCAATTCTGAAAATCCCAATTGTGCGATCAAACTGTAAGAACAAATGTTTAGACCAGTGCCCCCATCTATCAACACACGTTTGACTCTACAATTTTGGATCAAGACTTCTATATGCAAAGGCTGATTATGTGGGTGACTCAAGGAGTTGTCATCTTCCTCTAAAAAGTAGATATATTGCGGAGATGTAAGGTGTCCAACCATAGTTTGGAACCTGTCTAAATCAAGGTCATCGGGAATATTGGAACCGAGCAAAGCTTTATCGAGAATGGCTTTATGAGCTGGAGATATTCGAAGCAACTCAAACATGGAGATTTTCACATTAGTGTGCTAGAGTTGTTGAACAATGCTATAAGACATAGGGCTTGTATCCTTTGGATTGGAAGATTTGGTAGCAACCTTGTGTTTAGAAGTAGATGAAAGATTGAAGGGCACCTTAGGGACATTTGATGAATTTGGGATTTGTCCTTTCAAATGCATTTGAGCTTGTGATTGAGTAACTACGGTAGCTGAGGAATGATTTTTGTCTCTTCATACAATTGTGATGACATTGCAACTTTCAGAGAAACATGGTTCAACCATATTGATGACATCATTATTTCCAAGGTAGGCATAGTTGATTTTTGCCCCCATATTAGGCTGAGAAGTTGAAACTTCTTGACCATGTTTCAGAAATGGTTCTATGAATGCTGTATGATCGTTATTTCTCATGGGATTGTCAATTGTGATGTCTCCACTATTGATCAAATCTTGAATGGTATGCTTCAAGTGATAGCAACTACTAGTTTTGTGACCTTTACTCCGATGGAAATCACAGAATTCATTTTCCTTCCACCATATCAGTTTGGGGTCCTGAGCATTTGGTTGGATTGGTGGTAAAGAGATGATGTTATCAGCCAGTAGAGTTTTCATAGCTGATTCTAAAGACTCTCCTAGAGGAGTAAATTTTTGATGTTTATCCCATTTTTTGAATTCTGGCTTCCTTTGAGATGGTTGAGAAGACTTTTGCTCTGAGGCTTTAATGGCTTGAGTACCAAGAGTGAGATTGTAGACTGGTGCCTTTGATGGGGCACAGACAGTGTCAACAATGTCATCTATGATGATGCCTTTGTTCTTGTTCCAATTTTTGTTCTTGTCTTTAGAAATGGATCCTGATTCGTACTTGTCTTTTTGCAGTGTGATTTCTCCTTTTTTTACAAGAACTTTTTTTATTTTGATAGAATTATCCACCATTTTGTCAAAAGATGTATGATCTTGCATTTGTAAGGGATAATTGATTTCTGGAGCAAGGTTATTGATAAAGATTTCAAGTTTCTCCATTTCGGGAATTGGTCTAGCATATAGAGAGAACTTCTTTCGCCACCTCTTGAGGAAAGTTAGGAATGATTCTCCTGGATGTTGCTTGAGATTACAAATATCAATCATGGTGACTGGATGTTGAATATTGTAGGAGTATTGTTGGTAGAACAATTTGATCAATTCCTCAAACGTCTTGATCGTAGGAGGCAATCTTGAAAACCACTGAATGGATGCTCCTCCCAGAGATCTAGGAAAAAGATGCATCAGATAGGTTGGTTCATGCATGAATTCCATGGATTGCACATAGAACTCTCTAACATGATCTTGAGGATCAGAGTGTCCATCATACTTATCATACTTTGGCATCCCCACTCTTTTTGGAAATGGTGGCATATACAAGTTTTTGTCAAAAGGAAAAGGGCATAGAGCTTCCATGGAGAACTCTTTAGGTTCCTTTTCTTTCTCAAGGCTATTAAATTTGACTTGTAAAGCATGTATCTGTTTCATCATAGCTATGAGTGGAGTTTCTTCCTGATGCATAATGATATCTTCAACATTAAAGTTGGGAGGAAGTTTAGCTCCTTGATGAGCTAGTTGTAAAAAATATGCTTCTCTATCTTCTTTCAAGAAATGCTTCATCATTCATTTGAAGTTATCATCATTTTGATATTGAGCAATTTCTTCAGGTGTGGGTTCCTGATGTGCACCATGTTGAGATTGAGCTCTTTGAGAGCCAAAATTTGTCTCTACTTGAGACATGGTAGGAGTTCGTGGACTCCCTGGATTAGATTGATGAGGGGTATGTTGAGTACCTCCATGAGTTGATGGAGGAGGTATGTAACCAGATTTCAATCGATAGTTACCAAGACCGTCGTCCTTGTAAAGACTAAAATTGATGAGTTACTTAAGAGTTGGAGTTTGGAGAGTGGTGATAGATTTCTTATGAGAGGAAGCTCTAGTCTCCACCATTCACCTCAGCTGAAACAAAAGAATAAGATCTAGATAATCGAAGAATGAATTGAATCAAGATGATCAGATGACACAACCTTGTCAAGGTTTGATTGATTTGAAGATTTGATTAGATGTGGATGAAGGATACTATGCCCTAGATGTATGGGTAGGTTCCCAAAAGATAGCAAACAAGATATCACAACACTTAGTCATTTTGATGATTGATTGAAGATTGATAGTTATGACAAGGTTTTGACACAGGATGATAAGGACTCAAATCGATTAAATAGAAGGCTGAATTAGATTCAAAAGGCCACTTAGGAAAATGATTGGATTCTAAATAGCTACTGCTCTATTCCTAACATAGTGATTTGTATGACAGATTCTAAAATTAGGCTGAAAAAGTTAAATATCTAGCAATTTTGACAATTTTTTGACAACTTTCAAAAATTTCCCAAATGACACTCTACAAACTCGTACGATAGTGGGTATGCTGTGAAATGACAGTTGCAAAACTCATACGACAATTGTAAGCAAGATTTTGACTCTTAGAATTTTTTGGCATCAAAACTCGTACGACACTGGGTTGGTTATCATACGACAATTGGGTATCAATGAAATGACAGTTGAAAATCTCATACGATTGTTGGGTAGCAATGAAATGACAGTTGAAAATCTCATATGACAGTTGTGAGATTTTGACTTTGAGAATTTGTTGGCATGAAAAATCATACGACACTGGGTACTCAATCATACAACAGATGGGTTGTAATGAAATGACACTTGATGGAAACTCGTATGACTTTCTGACCTCCTGAGATGACTTTTGACTCCAGAAAAGGATTTTACTTCAGATTATGCAAATTTTGAGTTTTCAAATTTGAATTGTTTGCAAATTTCAATGTCTAGATTTGAGGATTGTAATAGATTTGTCCATTTTCAATAACCAGATAGATAAAAAAGCATGCAAAATAGCAAGCAAGTGATTTCAAGCATGTCTGAAAACAATGAACAAGGGCAAAAGCAACCTTGTGCATGAACAATCAAGTGACTTATTCATTCTAATCCTCAGAAGCACTAATTGTGTATGTTCCAAAAATATTTTGTAATAATGCACATATACCCTATAAAATGGAAATTTGGCCTCGCTAGGGTTTTTAGTAATGGTTTGACTCTGCAACTTTTATGATCCAAAGGGGTGAACTCCAATCCTAGTGCACCAGGGTTTTGACACATTATGAGAACTTAATCTTCAGGAGCTGCTAGGGAGATCTGACAACCCAACAATGAACCATACCCATGGAGATTTCTTCCACAAGGACATTTATATATCGACTGTCACTACCACGGTGAAAATGGCTATTATCGCTTGAGGTTCCATCAACGCAGTTTTCCCTATGAAGGGATTGTCTGCCATGGTTAACCCTCTCTAAAGGTGACTCACAATAGTATACCACAAGGGGACTTGGCTCTAGATCCAAGGTTTTTGACACCTTTTCACTTTTAACCCAAATAAAGCAAGTAGATTAATCCGACACACTAAGACAAAGTTTTACTTCACCAAGGTCTATGATGTCAACCCCACATGATCTATCAATCCCTCCAGAGAGAGAATGTATCAATCAATAAGGGAAGATGCACTAACCAATTTTGATTTACCAAAGCTCGTGATGTCTACCCCATGTGATCTATCAACCTCTCCTAGGAGAGAATGTATCGATCAATAAGAGAAGATGCACTAACGAAGTTAAATGTGAAACGCACTAAGTATCCTCCCTACCTACAAGGATTCTGTCATCAAGAAGGATTTCACTGGGAATCCAATCTCTCAAGAATCGCGAATAGTGTTCATAGGGCCTAATTACTATGTGAGCACAAATGTATGTTTCCAAAAGCAAATCTACCAAAAGTATCCAAAAAGCAGAAAGAGGAACACTTAACGCTTAAAGCGAATATGAGATGAGTCCATAAGGTGGAACACTTAACACCTCACACAAGCTGAAAACAAGTCCCCAACTTAGAAGACAAGTGACTTCCTAAAAGCACAAAGGGTTTCCAAGTGGAACACTTAACGCTTCTGTCCTGTTGACCTCTGCCCTTTATGGCGCTGAGATTGCAACCACGGGGTGAAATGAGGGGCCAGTGGATTAGCGAGTCCAATAACCCAAGATATCAATCAAGATCAATCACAAGTATCTAAGACTACTTAATGAATGCTTAAGGGGTCACAACCTAGTATCAATTATGCAAATTTGAAGAAAAGCATGCAAAGAAAACACTCAAGCCAAACACATGAGAGATTTATTTTAAGCCCCAAATTGAAATATTATCAGCACAAGTGGAATACCTGAAATCCTCGCAACACGCTTAGTAGATGTTTACCTGATTTTGAGCAATTCCTATGCTTTTTCCAATCAAAACCAATAGAAATCAATTAGAAACAGTAAATTTCAATTGTTAGGGTTAGCTGTCAGTCAAAATCCAAAAATCAAATTCGACAAACTGCCTACAAAAATGAAATGATAATTGAAATCTGGTACCGAAACTCATACGACAATGGGTCTGTTACCAGATGACAGTAAAACCTGAAGCCAAAAATTGTATGAGACTGGGTCTATTACTAGACGATAGTCCAAAAACTCGTACAACACTGGGTGTTTGATGAAATGACACTCCAGCCTTCAAATGACAATGGGTACCTAATGAAATGACACTCGGTCAACTGTCATACGATAGTGGGTTCAAAATCATATGACTTTTGTCAGAAACTCATATGAAGATTGTACGGACAAAAAATAAAAATTGTATTTTTGCATAGAAACTGAGGAGAAAAAGATAGAAATTGATAGAATTGAATTGGAAACCCATTTTAGGGCCCCACGGTGGGCGCCAGAAATGTGTGTGAAAATTGTACTTGATCTATAGACACAACACTTCAGTAAAACATTAGAGGTTAGCTATAATCGAAATCGTGCAAAATTGAAATCTAATCTAACCAAGTGATTTACTGCCTTCTAGTAGGTGCGAGATCAATGTTCTCAGATTGCTATCAAGATCAGTGACCTAGATGACACCTAAATGAAGGATTTGAATGCAATTGATCTAGATATGAATTGAATGCAATTAATTTATATTTTTGATATTTTCTATGCAATAATATGATGAAAAACTGATATGAATCTATGCTAATATGAAAATTGATATGCAATGCTAATCTAGAAATGATATGATATGAGAATGAAAATTCTAACAATAATATGAAAGCTATGAATTTGAAATTGATCTCAGAAAGGTGTCGATTCGCAAGAGCTTTGATTTTTCCAATTCCAATTCTCCAATGTGATTGTGCAAATTTGTGGATGAATTATGAAGAGCTGAGCCTTGGTTTTATAGAAATCCAGGGCTTTGGAGGTGCATGAGAAAAAGCCATAAATCACTCAAATAACTCAGCTTGATTTTTGAGTTATTTTTAAATAAAGATAATTAAGTCACAAAAATCATGCAAAAGCACAGTTCAACTCGAATTAGAAGTTTAGATCAACTTTAAAACTCAAAAAGATGTTGAGTTCAAAAAGCTAACAACTTGCATTGATTTTCCAATTTGAGTTTAACTGGTCCTTGAATATGCACATGGATAATTATGATTTAATAAATAAATAAAGTGATTATTCTCAACTTAATTGATTTTTGAAATAAAATAATTAATTTATGGGTTAATTAACTATTTTATCAAACTTTTATTAAAAACTATATTATTAAATAATGACAACTTGCTTTAATTAATTAAATAAGAATTTAATCAATTATTCATAAGATATTGGATTTATTGTCAAAATTAAATAATACAATTAATAATAGATAGAATTAAATTTAATTACACAATTAAGTGGCAAGATATTAAATCTAATTAATTAAATATGAAAATATTCAATTAATCAAACTTAGGATAAATGTGATTTATCACCAAATAATCATTAAATTAAAGATAATTAAGATAATTAGGAATATTGCTAGGAATATTCCCCGATGCAGAATTTAAGATAATCAATTAGGATTCGATGATGTTTAGATGTGCCTTAGGTTAGGACTTTGATGTCAATTTCATTCGAATTAAGGATGTAGGAGATTAATGAACTTATAGCCCATTTTTGGGGTATTACAGTTACATGTACAAAATTGGAGAGATTGGTGATTATGAGGTGAGGGAGGCTTGTAACAAGTTGTGTATCAGCAAAGTGTTGAAGGAAGAACATTAATAAGTTGCCAAGAAAGGGTTAGTGTGAGCCCTAGATCTCCCGCATAATTTCAAATTTGAATGGATTAAGATCATTTTGAGCAGAGTTCATGACATGAAAATATGGTTGGAGAATGGGTCGGTCAATATCACCAAGGAAATGATTCACCAAGTCACCAGTTGTCCCAGTCTTACCACGAAGAAAACTATGAGATGCCAGAGTAAAGAAATAATTCAAGGAAATACATAGGAAGTATAGAATAAGAGAGGAATGAAAATATCCATGATCATGGATCCAGAGATAGATTTTTTAGTGAGAGTGATTGCTCACAAATTGTATCAGTCAAGCAGGTTGGATAGTGTTCCCTGCATTGTTGTTGATCAAGCATGGAAGATGGTAGAGAAAGATCATACTTATGATCTTGTCAAGCTACAGTTGACCTAGCTTGTTGAGAACCTAACATCAATCAGGAAGGCCAAAAATTCAATGTGTAAGTTTGGTTCCCTGATCGTTTGTTTATTCTTATATGTGAAAAATAGGTTTCCTACCATAGGAGATGTTGTATGGAGTAAGGACCGACCTGTAACGCAAAAAATCAATCAGTTTATTCATCAGTTAGGAGATAATTTTGATAGGATTATGGAAAGATACTTTGTTGAATTCAAGAAAAAGATGAGGAAAATAAGTAGAATTTTCATATCTCTAGTAGATAAGCACTACAATGACATATGCTTTCTAGTAGATACCAACCATACTTATTTCTAGGCTATTATGCCCAGGGTAGCATGGCTAAGGCCATTACCTTATGAGGTGAATGTAGATGAGACATCAGTAGCAATAACTTCTTTACTAGAAGAGGAGACTGATAGGAAAGATAAACCTTTTGTAAACTATGAAGAAGCAAAGTCCAAAATAACTATGGGGTTAAAATCTGCAACCCTTGAGAGAAAAAGAAAGAAAGTAGTCAAGAACCTAGAAAAGATGTTAGGAGAAGGTGAAGAGGAAAATGCACATCTTGAAATAACACAAGGTCAAGGTGAAGATCAACCTAGCGAATTTGAAGGAAGTGAAGAGGAGGAAACTAAAATTAAAAGGAAGGGAAATGAGGTATTAGTTGCTGAGCCTCGTAAAAAGAAGTTGCAGAAACAAAAGCCCACTCCTCTTGCAACACTTAAACTGAGGACCAAGGTAGCTTCAACTGCTAGAGCTGTCGAGCCCCAAAGAAAAATGCCAGTAAATAATATCAAAGGGGAAGGGTTAGGTAAAAGAAAACAAGTACAAACTAAAGTTGTGTCGAGTCATCCCAAGAAGAAACTGAGAAGAAAATTAGTATTGGAGAAGGATGATGATGATGAAGAAATGACTGACACATATGATAATATCAAATTGAGAGTGGCATCACATAGGCATCTAACTAGTGTGGATGAGATATGCCAAAATATCAAGAGCACAACAGGTCTAGCGAGTTTTAAGTTTATAAAATTTGAGAAACTAAGAAGAGATGACAAAGATAGAATTGAAGAGGTGATGTTAGAAATGTTATGGAAATTCAAGATGACACCTCTAGAGATTGGTAATCTCATCCCTATAGAACTTTATACAAGAATTGATAAGAAATGGCAGTATGCCATTATGACTTAAAAAAAAGTAAGGGAACGTACTTTAGCTCAGATCATGCCTAACCTAACACCGAAGCAAATAAAGGCATATATGGAACAATACAGAAATAGATTCATACATAAGCTAAGAACTTATTCTATTCTAAAGCATAAAGTTGATGAAGTTGTCGAACAAAGCAAAAGTATGTGGAAGATCATTTTTGGGTTATTAATTGATAAGTGTCCACAACAAGGTGAAGGTACATCTAGCCAGGTAGAACTGTATAATAAAGAAGACATAAATGAGCCTAAGAATCATGAGGAAGAAGGAAAATAGGTAGAAGAGAGTGCATCATAGGATGTGATCACTATTGAGGATATCCCTTAGGATACATAAGTTAACACCAATGCATTGAGTGAGGAAGAAATAAAGCACTAAACCCTTAAGGAGGTAGCCTCAGATACCTTTCTACCAAGTGCCAATCTCATTCTAATTGAGGTACATGACTATATAATAATTGAGGGTACATCAACTATTGACACTGAATCTTCAATCTCTCACACAATCACAATTGAACTGCAAGTCTCACAAAGTACCAATACCAACAAACAAGACAAGCTGATAATAAAAAGAGATAGTGCACTTCCCAAGGAAGTTAATAAAGGACAAGGAGAGGAGAATTTAAAAGATAAAGCAAAAAACTCTGCAACAATTATCATAGGACCTCATATAGAGGAAGACAAGAAAACTAAGGAGCATCCAGAGCCCAAGGAGAAAGAGGCTATTCAAGCCTTAGTACAGATGTTGAGTGGCAATACCCTAAAGAAGAAAGTTCATAAGAAAAGGGAAGTCTCCTACCACTCAGGTAACACTTGATGAAGTTATAGTGATTTTGAAGTGGGACATTGATAACTTGACATATGAGAAAATGAAAAATTTTCAAGATCCCTTAAAGAAGAAAATCAAGCAAGAAGAATTAAGGTGAGAGCATCAACATAAACAAGTGCTACATGAAATCATATTAGCCTCTATAATTCCTTCTATAAGATCATCTCTAAGGTTCAGACTTTCTGAATTTACATCTTCTGTCCCTTCTCCTAGACATTATTTCCCCCTAGCATAATGGTTTTTTCCCTGGGTGTTAGATCCTAGACTCTGTCATAGTTGTTCATGAGAATATCCATTCTCTCTCCTCCTCTAGAAAATAGGAGTTTTTGATGAAGCTTGATATTTCTAAGGCTTATGATCACATGGACTGGTCTTTTCTCTTGAGAGTTCTTGTTACCTTTGGTTTCAGCCCCAAGGTTCTTAAGCTGGTCTTTCAACTTATCTCTACTATGACTTTCCCTATTTTGATTAATGGCTCCCCCTCTGCCTTTTTCAAAGCTTCTAGAGGATTGAGGCAAAGTGATCCCCTTTCTCCTATCCTTTTTTTTATCATGGCAGAAAGCTTAAGCAGGTATCTTAATAGATTGATTAAGGAGGGTCATTTGAAAGGCATCATTCTTTCATCATCCAACCTCACTTGTGCTCATGAAAATTTTGTGGATGATGCTATCCTTATGGGTCTTTCGACTATCAAAGAGGCTAAAGTTCTTAAAGTTGCTCTTAATTTTTACAGCTTTGCTTTGGGTTAGTTTATCAATTGGGTCAAGAGTTCTCTCTTCTTTATTAATACTTTGAAGGTGAGGCAAAAGAGAATTTTTGACATTCTCGATTGCCATATTTTATCCCTCCCCTCTCTTTATCTGGGCCTTCCCCTAGGCTTAAAACCCTCTAAGTTTTTTTGGAACTCTCTGGTGGATAAATTCAACAAAAAACTTGTTGGGTGGAAGGGCACCCTCTTAAGCTTGGCAGGAAAACTTCAGCTATTAAAATCTTCTCTCTAGAGCATCCCTATTTATGCTCTGAGCTTGTTTTGAATTCCTTCTAAATATTTTGAGGTCATTGAGAAGATTCAAAGAAAGTTCCTTTGGTCTGGTGTGGAGGACAAAAAAAGACATTCTCTTATTGCCTGGGATAAAGTCTGTAGCCCCTACTCTTGGGGTGGCCTGGGTCTCAAGAGGTTACAAATGATGAACAATTCTCTTCTTTCTAAATAGCTTTGGAGAGTATTTCATAGCAGGGGTGAGTGGAATTCTATTTGGCACCATAAATATCTTGCTAATTGTCCTTCTCTCTTTTCTTTCATGGAGAATCCTAATCCTCCCTTAGGATCGAGCATATGGAATTATGTGACCCAGACTAGCAATTCCTTCATTCAAGGTCTTTCTTGGAGAGTGGGAAATGGGTTAAGTGTTAACTTTTGGGAAGATCCCTTGTTGTTTAACTATCCTCTTAAGACTATTCTTCCCCTTGCTCCTTTTGTTCAAATTTGCAAGGATTTTTACGGTCATCTAGTTGCTCATTACTGGCGCAATGGTAAGTGGGTGAACCTCAAAGCTTTCAATCAGGTTTTTGCTCCCATTCAATATTCTTTGAGAGTTGTGATTATTTCAAAAGAAAAACTTGCTGTTCTTATATGGAAAGACAATCCCTCAAACATTTTTTCTATCTCTTTTATAGTCTCTTTGTTGTCTCCTAAGGTGAACCCGATCCCCTTCTGGGCCCATGCTTGGATCAAGAATCTTACCCCTAAGGTGAATCTGTTCCTCTGGTGTTCCCTTTAAAATAAACTTTTGACTATTGATAATTTGTGTCACAGGAGTTTCTCTATCATCAATAGATGTTCTCTCTGTAAGTAGGATCTTGAGACGGTGGATCATCTTTTCATCCACTGTCCCTATGTTGTCTCTATCTGGTCTAAGATCCTCTCTTCTTCTTTTTTGTGCTAGACTTTTCATGGAACCCTTCTTAACCTCTTTAAGATTTGGTGTTTTCCTTTCAGTGGGAAGTCCTTAAAAATCCTCTGGGCTTGTATTCTCCCCCATACTCTCTAGGGTATCTAGAAAGAGAGGAATAATAGCATCTTTTGTGATTCGAAACTTCATTCAAATGTTGTGGATTTCAAAATCAGAAGGGCTATCTTAGAAAATATTAATGTTCAAATGGATCTCTCTCTTCCTCTATCTCTCCTTGAAAGAGATATTTGCTATCAGTGGAGGCTGAAAATGAAGGACACAGGGGGAAATATTTCTAACCCTAGGGAGGAAGTGATTTGGGGTTTTCTGCCTAGAGGCTAGGTGAAGATCAATTTTGATGGCACTTTGAAAGGTAACCTTGGTAAATTAGGTTGTGGTGACATTATTTGCAATGATAAAGGGACACTTAGAGCAGCTATGATTCATCCCATTGGTGTTTAATCCAATCCTATGGCCGAAGCTTTGGCAGTGTACTACTCAATCAAACTTGCTAAAGATTATAATTTCTCTAAGGTCTAGATTGAGGGTGACTCTAGTACATCATCAATTGCCTTAAAGGTTTTAGTACCCCCTCATGGATGATTAATAATGCTATCACCATGGCCAAAGTGATTATTAATAATTTTGAAGCATGTCAATTTCTCATGGGTACTGGGAAATCAATATGGTGGTAGATGGATTATCTAATGAGGTAGTTAATACCAGTGATATTATGGAATGGAGGAGTGAGCTAGCCATCCTATACAATATCAAGATGCTTTGTATCTTTGATTGTACCCATGAAGCTCAAATCACTAATTTTAATGATGAAATATGGCCTATTGAAATTATTTCCACATCATGTTTATGACGTCAGTTGGGCATTTATTGGCATTTCCTTCAACGCACTTTTTGGGTCTTCTTACTCATTTTATTAGCTTTACATTGGATTAAGGGTAGCTTTCTATTGTTTTCCATCTTGAAGGTCATTTATGAGAATGGTTTCTTACGCTCTAAAATGGATGGGAGTAGGAAGAGAACTGAACTGCCATCTTGCGAGAGATAGAAAAACAAGGAAAAGGTCTGGAGTCTTCTTAAGAAAGGTGGGCTTAACACATATGTAGAGAAGCTCTGACGGAAAGACTTTGCAATTACTAACTATTTTATCAACAACTAGAGAAATGGAAAGATTGTTCTTGGGGGCTCGACCATTAAAATCATAGAGGACATCATAGCAGAGGTCATGGACCTCTCCAAGGAAGGGAGAAAGTTCTATAGAGACATGTGTCTCAACAAAGGTGCAATCAAAAAATTCCCCAAGGAGGATGACGAGAAGGCTTGCCTAGTCAAAAGCAAGAAAAAGATCCACTATTCCTTGATTGTTATCTAGAAGGTTTGGCATAGAGTTTTTTTTGCTATTATGCAATACATTACTCTTGATGGAAGATTCTCTAGGGTTTACGGGTATCATTTTTGTAATCTTGAACCACTTTCGTTATAAAGAAAAAAATTATTTTCCTTATTACTTGTTGAATTCCCTTAATGATAGCATAAAAGATGTCTAGGAAAATCCTCTTGGAAACCCTTCAATGCATGAGGGCCTTATGTTTCTTGTTTATGATCATTTCATTCCTAACTCCTCTGTGCTTCCTAAAGATACTCCTTCAAACTTGGGTGATGATTTTGACACAGATGAAGATGACGGGGAGGATTCAGACATAGAGCTGGATTTTGATTTTGATTCTTCTCAAGACACTACTTCCAATCTCAACAAAAAAGGAAAAGTTCAGATTAAGGGCAGGGCTTCTTCCTCCAAGAACCCTACGGGCCGCAAAAGAAAGACTTTTTCTAGAGGATTCTTCATTGGACAATGATGAGGATACCATGGATGAAAATGATTTTTTTGTGGAAAGGGACCATGGAAAGGGTAAGAAAGGCAAGAAAATTAGGAATACCTCTACCCTCATGGACTCCTCCCCTATCCCCTTTCCTATTTCGAAGGAGAGCCCTCTGCCCACTCCTGACACTACTGCTAAGAAGGACAACACAAATTTCTTTCTGAGTACTCTTCCACCTGAGGTGGTGATAGCCAAGGGGGCCTTTGATTGGGTTATTACAAAGCTCTATCATTTGAGGAAGACTAATGAGAGAATCATAGCTAGAATTGACATTCTTGAGGCTATGGGTCTTGGTTACAAACTCTTCCCTGATATCTTGAGTGAGATGACTGAGGCTATCAACAAAGCTGAGGGAATTTCTAGTTTGTTTGACTCCAAGCTAGAAGTTGTGAGGGCTCAGGTTTCTAATTGTGATGCGAATTTCTCAGAAATTGAGATGAAGGTCCTCAATTTTGAGGCTAAAATTTCCCAATTTGAGGTCGCGACCATTAATTTTGGTGACCAGAGTTGCAGTACTCTTCAGATGGTGGTGAGACATATCAATACCCTTCTTAGCATGTGGGAAGGGACTAAGGAAAAAGATAAGGATCAGGTGCCTCATGACTCTGGGAATCGTGCTAATTAGGATTCCATTGCTCTCAAGGAAATGACTCAGAATATGGAGCTTTTGGCTTTAGAAGCTGTGGATCTTCTGAAAAGTATTCAGTGACCTTTTGTGGTCCTTTGGTCTTGTTGAGTCCCTCATGTATGCTACCAACTCTTTTTTTGCCTTTTCAAGCTTTTCTTTTGTGGTCCTTTCTGGTTATCTTTCTTTTGGTTTTCCCTTCTGGTTTGATAGGATTTTTCTATCCCTGGTGCTTAATGTATATCTCCTTTCTCTTTTTTTAAAAGGTTCAGGACCTTTCAAATCCTATTTTCCTCTTAATCAGAACAAGTACTACATGAAATCAAAGATATATTTATGGAAGCCTTTGAAATGGATGATGTGAATGAAACCTCACCTATTTTGGAACAATTGGTTCATATTGTTAAGAAGGTGAATAGTGATGACATTGAAGCCAATGAAAATATTATGCAGTGGTTAGAAAGAAAGTTTGAGAAAAAGGTACTTGAAAAGGTCTCAACTAAGATAGCAGTCAAACAGGTAGAGCTTTCTACCTTAGTGAATAATTTAGAAGAGGTTGTGTAGAATGTTCATTCTCTGTACAAGAAACTTTGTAATGTAGAAATCTTCACTAAGGATAATCAAGATTTGATTGATAAATTGCAACTAGACTTGAAGTATATAGGTTATTTACTAAGCATGGATGCAAGCTCCAACTCCATTCATTTAACAAGGTTACTTCATGTACAAGGGATATTAGCTGAGTTGATGGCTAAAAATGGGAGAATAAGAGCTAAACTAATCTCCATACAGACAATGTTAACACCTCATCTGGAGGTTATGGAAAAATAATTGGCATCGAAAAAGGAGTTAGTACAGAGAGATCTTTATCTCTCTATTGTCAAGAGTTTGATTGATCTAGCTACCAACTAGAAATCAAGATACAAGTTTTGGAGTCTGTAAGGTCAAGATGGGAAAATGCCTTAGCAATGATTATGTAGCTTCACAAACCATTTTTGGATAATTATTTTCTTACCCCTACACCCTAGAAGCTTCAAGTGACAGAAAAAAGGAGGAAATGAAATGACATAAGGGGGAATGACATGAGTAAGACAAGGGGGAAATAGCAAGAGCAGTCATGATATAGAGAGGAATGTATATACAATGAACAAAATAGAAAGGTATGACATACTATTTTGTAATGTAAATATATATTTAGTGTATGTCAAAGAGTCATGTGTATATATATGTAGAATCTTTTGAAGACTAGGTCAAAGTCTTAGGGGGAGTACTCAAACTACTAAGTACTATTTTGTAATGTAAAAGTCATGAAAAAGTGTTTTTACCACTAATGTCAAAGGGGGAGATTGTTGATCCCTATGTTATGTTGTCTATTATTTTCTAGTACTTAGTCATTTTCTAGGCAATGTTGGTCATTCATCACTACGACCGAGCCATCTTGTAAAGACGGAGCTATGTATAAACTTGTACAATTACTGAACAGTAGTTACTATCAAGCAAATCAGAGGTCACCGAGTACTTCAGTAGTCACCAAGAAGTTTATGCCAAGTTGTATAGAATAGTTAGTGCCAAGCACCAATATATGAAGAATAGTAAATGTCAAGCATCGGAGACTTCATATGTCGAGCAAGCCAGTTTTGACATATGTGTTTGTTATGGCACAAACACCAAGGTAAATCATTTTGGCCGACCTTTATGCATGATTTAAGGATTGTTGAGTTAATCAAGGAGATGATTACACTTTGTAATTATTATTTTCAATCCCTATGCAAGTCATATAACCTATCAGAAAAAGGGAATGCTTAAGCAGCATAAGTAATGAATCTAGATCATTGATCTTGATCTAGAAGATTGACCGGATATTTCTATAAGATGACATATAAACCCTAAAATGATGAATGCAAGGAATGAGATCTCATGTATGCAGAATACATAAGTGTTTTGATTATCAGATATAGAGATTAGGTAGAGTGACCAATCAAAGTAGTGAAGGACATAATAGAGCTACATTTAATTTTGGAGATCAAACAAGTATTGGAAGGAGAAGATCTTTTATCAACATTTTCAATGAAAACCAAAGGGTCAGGTACTGATACATTTTTCCAAGTGAATTAGGGTAAATATCTTAACAAAGTGGTTCTCACAAGGCTTTATAAATCTCTTAACTAAGTTCTTACTTACTTGTAAGTTTCAAAGCCTTTAATCAAGGTAGATTGTATAAGTCTCTAAGCTCTTAACAGGGCAGACCCCTCATAGGGTAGATCATCAGAAGTGATCAAACATTGTATCCCTAACAAACATACATTATACTATAGTAGTGAAGATTTGTGGGTGTCATCCCAACCCCATTTTTACCTTTCAAGGGTTTCTGGGTAACCAAAATTTATGTGTTATGTGTTTCATTTGATGGATGAAGTTAGAATGTTAGATCTATTTCAGTATTAAAATTCATGTTTATGATATTCATGTGGAATTAGTTCAAAGAAGTGAATTATTGGAGATATTTGATTCACCCCCGCCCCCTCTCAGTATCTCACTTTCCCATAATTAGATTTCCAACAATGTATGTGGAAAATTATGAGACAGGTGTTAGGATCAAGCAACACTGAGAGGGGGGGTTGAACCATTGTTGCAAAATGTTTATCCTTTCTCAACCAATTGAAAATTAATCATGCACTAACTAAAATAATAAAAATATACACATAAAGTAAATAACACATAACACCATGATTTTTTTTCGAGGAGACCCTAGTGGAGATAGTACCCACAATATATGCACTAAGAGTATAATGTCCCTATTAGGAGTTGAATATTATATTAGTACATGTCCTTGTTAGAGGACAAACACTATTAGGAATCTATAAACTTGTTAGGGGTGATTACAAAATGGAGCTCATTGTTCTTACAGATGACTCACTATCCAGTATTACAAAAAGATTTTACAATAGAAAAAGTGAACCATAACTGCATCTACTATGCCAAAGTAGTTCTAGTTGAAGCTCACAAAAATAATCATAGAATCTCCACTTAATTAGCCATCATATGTTTACACTCCATCCTCTATCTTGCTCACACACACACACACACACACACACACACACACACACACACACACATATACCTGATCAACTTTTTTTCTTAATCAACTCACTAATTCATCACAAAAAATGTCTCCAAACTTGTCCCATAATGAAATAAGAAATACACAGCCATTCATCCACCAAGATAGTTGAGGACCTATCATAAACCATGATTTAGAATAATAAAATAACTTACTTTACATATTCAAAGGTTGTTTTCATTAATATGCCATGTTTACTATATTCACATATCTTCTCCAAATTGTAACTCTTTCAAAAAAACACCAACAAATATGTGAGCATGAAAGAAGCTATAATACTTCTCATACATCATATATCCAAGATTGCATGTCATAAAAAAATTGGATATTTTTTACTTGACTTGGGTATTAATTATATGACATGCGAGCTTGGATATATGATGTATGAGAAGTATTATAGCTTCTTTCATGGTCACATAATACCCAAGTACTTTCCACTCTGTACTTGGGTATTTTTCACTTGACTATTTATCCAAGTGGAAACAAGTTTTGGATAAATAGCCAAGTGAAAAATACCCAAGTATAGAGTTATATTCATCTAAAACTTGTTTCCACTCTAAGAAAAAATGGTAGAGATATGTTTTTCCAGCAATGAAAACATGTACACATTCATATAGTGCTCACTTTCCAACAATATCCCCCTTTGGCATTGATGGTAAAACTTAGTAAAAAATGACTAAGTGTCAATGCAAAACAAAAAATGTACTCCCCCTAAGTAGATACCCCTTATTACTGGATATACATATACACATCATATATCATTTTTCACCATATCATTCCCTCCTTGATTTCAACAACAAAGGCTGAGGTTCCCAAAGAATTCTATGGACATGATAACAAATTTTTGATTGTAATCATACAAGGCGAAGGATATCTATAAATGTTACCTTTAGAGTCTGAAACTTTGTATCCGATGACTTCCTCAATGTCTCAGCTACCTAGATTTCACTACATAGTGCATAGGTTGTTGTCTCAGCTTCATGAAGATCATTAGGAGAAAAAAATGAATAGGATTTATTTTATTCCTCCAAAACTTCCATATTGTTCTGTAATATCTCTATTTTTGGGGTGACTAGACTTCTGAGTTCTGAAAATTTATTTTGCACCCTTTCTTTCTCAGTCTACAATGAGTTGATCTTATCCACAAGTCTGGATACTTCTTTGTCTATGTTTGTTATGACTTTCTTTGAGGAATTAAAATATTTTTCTGTCTTGTCCAAGATTTCCTCTTCTTCCTTTATCAACTTATCCAACTCAATTATATGCCTTGTCAAATAAACACATTTAGTATACATGTTTTTACCTTGTTTTATGCAGATTTTGGTGTTGGAGATATGACCCTCAAGTATCTTTTGATCCTCTATGATTTATCTACATATATCATTAAGTCTTTTTACTTTTTAGTCTTTCTCTGCATTCTCCTCTTTTGTGGCCTCTGCTAACTTAAAATGCACATCAAATTCATCAAGTACTCTATCTAGATTGTCCATGGTGTCTCTACCTTGAAATGTGTAGGGCATGGAAACTAGTTTGGTCATAGAATCCAAGGCTCTATCTAGAATCCTAGCCTTCTTCTCCATTTTATTCTTATAACTCTCCTTTTCCTTCACAAAGGTCATCATATGAAGCTTCATTAACTAATCTTCATCAAAGGTATCCAGGTCTTCATCTCCTTTAAGTGCCTTTCCAAGATCACTTTCCAATAATGGATTGCTAGGAGGTGTAATCATATTTTGTTTAAGACTTTTCATTTGATCGCTCACTAAAGTATCAATAGGTTTAGACTTAACATCTTTCAACTTTCCAACTTATACCTATGTTTCATCCTTTAGTTCTGTTACCTTGTCTAATTCTTTGTTTTGTTTTCATTTATTTCTAATCTTTATTTCTACACTCAAAACCTTAGGTAAAAACAATGAGAATGGATCCTTTTGTTGCAAATTAGCATCAAGTGTGATGCTAACACCTTCAAAAAAGAAGTTATTTTTATGCATAGTGCTATAGAATTGATCAATAATTCCATTATCCTTAGCTTGTTCTTCTTGTTCTCTAACTATCTTAGATGATTCACCAATTTTTATGTCTTTTAGTTTGGTCACCTTAGAGGGATTGGGTTGTTTAGGACCCTCTTCAAGTAGAAAATTATCAATGACCTTTTGTGTATCTTCTTCTACTTATTCATATTTCCTTTTCATTATCTTGATCAATCTTTTCTTTGTCCTCAATAACTATTTCACCTTCTTCAAAATTATTTCAATCTCTTTATGGTAAATAACTGGATGCATATCCTATATTACTTTTACACATATATTAGTATTTTCTTCTAGGGCTCTTTGTTTTCTATCTTATAGTTTATCAAACAATTCCTTTGGAATATTTCCCTCACGCTCAACCAAATTCTTCTTGAAAACTAACATATGATTAATAACAATATCTTCAATTTCAATTCTATCATTTTCATCATACCTCTCATAATATTTGGGCAATTGGTTCATCTTTCCTTGCTCTACTATCCTTTTTGATAACATTTTTAGATCAAGTTTCCACAACTATTTCTCAACTGGCTTCTCTAGTGCTATTACTAGTTCAATGGGTTTTTTAGTATTCTTCTCCACTTCTTTTGCTTCCTTCTTCTGCTTCTTCATTGGTGATTCCTTCTTGAGTTTAGAGGACCTTTTTTTTCTCTTTGGTGTCTCCTTTTCAATATTAACTATTTCAATCCTTTGTGATGTTCTCCTAGAAGGGGTAGGAGTCTGATCATGTACTAAAACTACTGCTAGAGGTGAATCAAATATGTCTACAAACTCTTCATTCTGGAGGGGTGTAGGCTCTAAGGTCACATGTCTAGTGGACTTCTTTGTGTACACACTCAAATAGTGCACTTCTCTAAGTCATTACATCCAAGGGAATCCATGAAAGGAAAACTTTAGAAAGTGACCTAGAGCTTTCTATGTATGGAGTTGCAAGATTATTTTAAGTTTTCTCTTAGCTAGAGCTATTAAGCTAATGACCTTGCTAGTCAACCACACAATGAGAGATTCAAATGAAGACAAGGGCAAGAATGCCAATATCTCCAAGAATCAAAATGAAATGCAATGCAATACTATACTTATGAATGAAAATGCAAGCTAAGCTATGAAAGGAAATATGCAAGCTATGCTATGAAAATGAGAGAACAAGTATTACAAAGCCTCCTAATTAAGCTAGATGAAGTAATATAAAGCATAAAGGAAACTAAGCTAAATATGAAGCTATGAATGCCATGACAATGCAAGAAATGAAACTATAATAGCATGTAGATGCAAAAGCCAAGAATGATCCAAATCTCCAAATCTCCAAAGTGACCTAGAAAACCTACAGCATAACATTAGCATAAAAAGATGGATATGAAAATGAGAAGAGAGCTCTCCTTTTATAAGAAATGAGAAAGAATGGACCATGGAGATTAAGAGGCAAAAGATTTAATCAAGGGTGGAGCTTGAAAGAGGAGCAATCCATGTGCACAAATATCCTCCAATGAGAAAATAAGAGTTGACTTTTGTGTCCATATGAGACAAAAAGTGATTTTCCTCTTTTTATAAAATAGGAATAATGCTTTATTTGTGCAACTTAGGATAAAAGGAAAAGGTGGGAGCTTTTTATTTAATAAAAGGGGAGGAAATATTCCTTTTAATAAATAAAGACATAGGATAAAATGGTTAGCCCAAGGCAAATAATCGAAAATGATGAAATAGGACTTGATCAAGGAAATTGATATAATTGATAAAATGCTGATTTTTGAAAATATTGATTCAGGGAATTGATAAATTGTTGAATGGGGGCCCAAAGTCTAGGTGACCATTTTAGGGTGCATACACTTTGCAGCCTTTTTCTTTAGTTTTTCCATCTTTTCCTTATATATCCCTTCTCTTTCTACAAATTTATCAAAAATATTCTCTACTTTCATCTTCCTTTCTCCCGTATTCAATTTCTCTCTAACATTTAGATACTTGTCTACCTACATTCCCAATCTCTCCTCTGTGGGATCTTTCTCAGATGCTAAAATTTATTCAACATGAGGAATAAGAATCTGAGAACTCACCTCGTAACCCATAAGAGGACACCATCACACTCTTGGTTCAACTACCTCAAATAATGTGTACCCTATCTCCACCATAAAGCAAATGGTCTCCTTATACTTTTCCCCTATATCCTTGGGTATCCTCTCCCTTTGTTGCATTTCTCTTTGAAAGAATTTGAACATACCAAATAATTCACCATCAACCCAATTCTTACACTGCCTTCTACAATAGCTACTAATCTGAGGAGTTGTAGGTTCATCTCCATTCCATGCATGAGGATGCATGCAAGGGAACTTATGTACAATGTAGAAGAAAATGTGTAATATCAATTATCCAAATCAAAAGGATCCTGACCTATCACACTTAATTTTTCTTTGGTTATCCAATAGTTTTAGCCTCATAATTTCACTCATATCATAATGCTCATTCATAGTAACTATCTTATAGGCCATTAGGATAATACCTACTGACATAGAGTTTAGCCAGCTAGTATAGTGCATTTTGTAGCCAAGAATCATGGAAACAGGTCTAACATCCTTCTTCTTAATTTTTTGATGGTCATCGTACGCTTGTTCCACTTAGATCTAGTTAGGGCTTCAACTTCTTTCTTGGTGTTCTTTGTCGCCATAGGTATTTTACCTGCGTTGTCAAGTCCAGTTACCAAATGAATGAGTTTATTGGTAATATTTACTAGAGTGTCTCCAATCTAGAAGAATTGATAATGAATTATATTCAGCACTATGTTAATCCATTCAAGTTCACCAAACTCATAAAACTCTATGATTTATAGTACATGTTAGAAATAACAATCTGTTAAGGTTTTAGGATCATTGCAAATGTAATGGCACTATCTTGTATTGTTTGTGTTTTCCAAATGCAACAATCTCTTGCATTTATATTGAGAATGAGCCAAGAAGAGACATGTCACTTCATGGGACATGTCTATTCATTATTATGTAATTAATATAATGACAATTATGATTATATATATATACATACATATATATATAGAATATCTCTTGAGTATTATATTAATTTCTCTAATATTTACATTATATATATATATAATTATATATACATCTCATATATATTATATCTATATATATATATATATATATATATATATATATATATATATGTATATGTATATGTATATGTATATGTATATATATATATATGTATATGTATATGTATATGTATATGTATATGTATATGTATATGTATGTATATATATATATATATATATATATATATATATCTCTGTGTGTGTGTGTGTGTGTGTATATGTATATGTATATGTATATGTATATGTATATGTATATGTATATCTATATGTATATGTATATCTATATGTATATGTATATATATATATATATATATATATATATATATATATATATATATATATATATATATATATATATATATATCTTCACTAGTATTGACTCATAGTGTTTATCCGACATAAGCTACAAAATATCAACACTCTCTCTTAGCTAGGGAGGATAAATCAATGCAATGTCAACACTTATGATCCTCACCATAGCTACACAAAACTACTATAATAATTAACACTCCCTCTTAACTAGGGATGATAAAAATATTACCTCAAGGTAATGTGTGAGTATCAATAATCATTTAAAGTTTATATCATTTTACTGATATTACGAGTAATGGATCTTCAAGTATCAAGTCCATGATACTTAGCAAGTACTTATAGAAATAGTCAGAAAATATCAACTCATAAGATATTCACCTAATTTCTCAAAATGATTATCATGAGTAATGGTCTCTGAGTATCAAATCCATGATACTCACCCAAGTACTCAGATTAATGGTCTCCAAATATCAAGTCCATGATATTTACCAAGTACTCAATGTGAGTATAGATAATCATTTTATATTTATATCATTTTACTGATATTACAAGTAATGGCCCTCAAGTGTCAAGTCCATGATACTTACCAAATACTCAGAGAAATAGTCTCCAAATATCAACTCACAAGATATTCACCTAATTTCTCAAAATGATTATCATGAGTAATGGTCTCCAAGTATCAAATCCATGATACTCACCCAAGTATTCAGAGTAATGGTCTCCAAATATCAAGTCCATGATATTTACCAAGTACTCAATGTGAGTATAGATAATCATTTTATATTTATATCATTTTACTGATATTACAAGTAACAACCCTCAAGTATCAAGTCCATGATACTTACCAAGTACTCAGAGCAATAGTCTCCAAATATCAACTCACAAGATATTCACCTAAGTGCTCAAAATGATTATCATGAGGAATGGTCTCCAAGTATCAAATCCATGATACTCACCCAAGTACTCAAAATATCTAGTATGGTATGTGCACTAGTATCACATATGTGATACTTACCATATAGATCAATCACCACATGTCTATATATATTATGTCACATAATATCCACCATGAAGATCTCTAAATCATTTATGGTGTATTTAATGATACTAGCATTATGATATCTACCATGATGTCTACGAGATCCTAACAATCATGACATATCCACGGATATCAAGTCACATGATATCCATCATGATGGAGATGTTTCAAAGTTGTCACCTCACAACATCAATCAAATACAAGTGTTCATTTTTGAAAAGTCATCACCTTTCTCCAATGTTCATAGGAGGGCCCATAAGTCCTAGAGTCACAGACATGAAATCCACCTTGACTCATCTCAGAGGGTGGATCCATCATGGCTCATCCCAAAGGGTGGAAACAAGGGCTTTCACCTTAGACTTCTCTCTCAAAGAGAAGAATGCAATAACATACAAGATAATAGATCACAAATATTGAAACTTCTTTTCATCTAAGGCTTCACTCTCCAACATACCAAGTTCATCTCAAAGGTAAACAACCTTCCCTTTAGCAAGAAACTTGATGAGAATATCAGCCATATGTTTTATAGTGATAATGTACCTTGAATAGAATACATATGCACTATATCTCTTATATAGTTTGCATCACTCTAAGTGAACCCCAAGTTATGTAAGAGCTAGCATAAAGGAATTTCAGCCAGCACAAATGCTCAATCTAATGATCATAGTCCTCTGGATGATTCCTTTAAAGTCTTGTAAGAACCTCTTCACCTCCTCATCCAAGGTTGTCTTTAGATGACTATCGTACTCCCCTTGAATCTAATATCAACCTTCTATGAGAAATTCATGTCTTTGTTCTTTAGTCTGCATTAAGATCTTTTCTTGAATGCCCAACCATCTATCTAGGAATATCATGACCTGGATATCTGCATAGAAGCCTTCTAGCTCACATACATTGAACTACATCATTTGAATCACAATTGTTTTTCTTTTATAGTTTCTTGGTCACTAGGGAAACCATCTTGACATGCTTTACTCCCTCTAAATCAATATCACCAAGATCTTTGGAAATCAAATAAGGAAGATCCTCTAGGTGTTGTATTGACTCTCTCTGAAGCTTTGAGTACTAACATCAAAATTTAACCTTCTCATCCAAGGTTTCCTCTGATGGTTTGTTAGACTTCTTCTGAATGTGATATAAATCTTCCTTTTCTTGAACCCCTTGAGTATTAGAGCCTTCAATTGAAATAAGAACGTGAGCATCC
Source organism: Chamaecyparis obtusa (assembly GCA_027943335.1). NCBI lineage: Eukaryota > Viridiplantae > Streptophyta > Pinopsida > Cupressales > Cupressaceae > Chamaecyparis > Chamaecyparis obtusa. The sequence continues at coordinate 687,260 of BSBK01004170.1, forward strand.
TCATTATTGATTGATCGCATAAAGTGGGGACTCTCAAACCAATGTATTAGAGCTCTTAAATTTGAAAGAGCCCCGATCCTTTGCAAATATGCATGTCCTATTCAATTTGTTTAGCATGTAGATGCTCTACCAATGGGAACTCTCCATGAAGTGTAATCACTAGATATTCCACACATCGAATGAAAGAAAATATCTAACCTTGCACACAGACCCAATATGAATTAAATCTCCATCAATTTGGACTGTCTAAATACGGTTATAAAGTAGAAATAATAAACTATTTGATGCCACCCATATTGATAGGTGTCATCCCATGGAGGAAGGGATTGGTTGTGAGTTAAACTCTTACAAAGTCCCTCTTATTCTATTCATATTAAATACTCGATATCACCCAGACCCAGTTTGGAACTCCCGTATTGCTTCCACCCTTATTCGCACACTCTGTTGACTATATGCCTGGATAAGTTCTAATATAACTTCTGGTTCATTTCCACCATGATGATGGGTCTACCTCACACTAGTTATTCACACCACCTCAATCTCACAAAAATGATTTGTTAAAGCCACCAATAATTCCAACAATTAATGTGAATTCCTATTCCTGTTATCTCTGTCATTGTGTTTTGTCAAGCACATCCAGATACTAGTTTCCTTGCGGAAAGTATAAGAACTTATATTAGTGACTAGGTAACCTCCACTATTATTCATATTCATCCTAAAATATGAAGGGGTGTGTGAATGGAAGGAACTAATAGGATGGCCCGATTAATCAATTATTTGCTCCGAACTTCCCACCAATGATGGGATGTGATGAGTATATAAAGAGCCTACCTTTTTAAAATGAAATTGTGAGATTTTCTAGATGATTTTATCTAAATTGGACTTCAAATGCTAAGCTTTTGTATTCTCCACTTACATGTCTATGTTCCACCAATCTTTCTAGAATATCCTTTCCTCCCTTGATTGATTCCCTTGATATCTTCTAAGCATTGACATCTAGCAACTTCTATAGTGACCAACTAAATTCTTAAGATATTTTCTCCAAGAGTAGACGGTCCACAAAAAATATTTATAAACATGGTCTATTTTGACTCACCGACTGGCATTTATTAACTTCTATTATTGTATCTTTATGATCAGTAAGAATTCAAGCACAGGCAGGCCATACATATCTCGACTTTGGTTAGCATCTAGTTTGCCACTGAAATAACAAGCCACTTAAATACAAATGTCAGATGAAATGTTTTTAATGTGTCCTGTGAAAATTTATTTATTGGCACCACTAACCCCAATATAAACTGATCAATAAATATGAATTTGTGGAGACATTCAAATATTTGAGTTATTGAACTTAATTATTAAAGCCATATACAAATTGACCAAGAATGGCATGATGTATTTCCTCATGTTGAATTTTCCAATACATGTATATTTCATTCATTATGTATCATAAGACATATGTATTTCATATGCCTCCAATCATGTTGCTATCCATAGATAAAATTCTTTGAATCAAGTGACACTCTTTCCCACTACTATGGTAATCGTAGCTCAGCCTATGCATAGTACACACCCCCATCCAGATTAGACCCATCCTCATAGATCCAAATCAGAGCCCAACGTGGAGTGAACATGGCCCAACATGGAGTAAACACGGCCTTGCTTGCATAGAGACTACAACTCACTGCACATCACGTAGCTCATCAAGCCACCATGTGACATATTTGTTGTGGCCCACACAATCCATAGTTTTTACAAATGAGAGGCTCCTTCACTTGACCATGTACCATTCACATGACCTTCTATTGACCATGTACCTTTCACAAGTAGTAGAAGATTGGCAATAGTTTTCTCCTAATCATCGGCATTGATTCTAGTGGAGCTCCTCATATGCAGGTTGATCAAGAAAGTAGACTTCATGGTAGAGAAATTACCTATGACCTCTATGGTTATATATCCCATAAATCACAATAGCATACAACATTTTTTTTTGCATGTTCATGGCTCGTATACTCATCTAGCACTATCACCATCTATGAAGGATCTCCAACAATGACATAGTTCTCTGACACCGTCTTCCATTGGTGATACACAGAGAAGTCCTTTTGTCATATTTAGATACTGATAGACACCCACATTAGCACAACCATTTTCAAATATTCTCTTTGTGTGATTGGACACATCGAGCATGGTGTCTTCATTGCGTATTAACAAAATTTATTTATCAAATATCCTCCATTTTGGATTTTCTTTTCTCCAGCAATTTCTTTGTGTTTATTCCTCAAACGCGACACTTCTCAGGTTGGGATCTTGGGTAGTGATTTGTTGATATCCCTAGACCATTCCTCCTTTGTTAGATGTCTTTTTCAAAAAATGATCAGGATTTCCAACCTCAACCTATTAACTCCCAAGCTTTTCTCTAATACCATGTTAAGGTTTTAGGATCATTGCAAATGTAACTGTACTATCTTGTATTGTTTGTGTCTTCCAAACGCAAAAATCTCTTGCATTTATATTGACAATGAGCCAAGAAGAGACATGTCCCTTCATGGGACATGTCTATTCATTATTATGTAATTAATATAACAACAAATATGATTATGATTATATATATATGTGTGTGTGTGTGTGTGTGTGTGTGTGTGTGTGTGTGTGTGTGCATGTGTGTGTGTGTGTGTACATACATATATATATTCATACATACATACATATATATATATATACATACATACATACATATATATATAATATCTCTTGAGTATTATATTAATTTCTCTAATATTTACATAATAATATATATAAGTATATATACATCTCATATATATTAAATATATATATATATATCTTCACTAGTATTGACTCATAGTGTTTATCTGATAGAAGCTACAAAACATCAACACAATCCACCAACACAACTGAGACAGGGGGTGAATGAGTTATCTCCCAGAACTTTAATTCTAAATATATTTTAATCTGATTACTTCCAACAAACTGAAAAAGTAATGTAACCATAAGGATATCACAAAATCATAACACCATAACACAAGGATTTTTTGTTGAGGAAAACCTTGCTAAGGGAAAAACTCTGGTGAGAATGGTACCCACTAATAATGTACTAAAGATATTGTGTCCCAATTAGGATACCTATCCCTATTAGGAGTTTATTATTATATTCAGTACAAGTACCTATTAAAGGACAAACCCTATTAGGAGTCTTTCCAACCATATTAGGAGTTGATTACAAGGATATGATCACTTCCTGAGCACACTACCCAAAGTGAAGGTTCAATCCACCTTCAGAAGGTCAAACCCACCTTATGGATCCATTGTCCAAATAAATATATAAGAGTCCCTTTTGTTGACTTTCCCTTTTGGGTTAGTCTATTGTCTTTTTGGTTTATCATTCCTATCTCTCTAAATCTATGTTAAAGGGTTTCGGGGCCCCTTCAAAACCTATTTTTACCATAATAAAAAATAGTAATGAACTGACTTACAACAACTAGCTTCACCCAAATATTTCCAATTAAGTTCTTAATGAATTACCTCTACTCTACATCCAACAGACCTTCCAATAACAAGTTCCCAATCACTTCTCAATCATCACACCTTATTATTTTAAGGAATGACTTTCATTAATACAAGTTACAACAAGCAGTTAGGTCGGCTTGTTAGGACTTCCCCAGTACAAAAATAAACATGTAGACCCTTGCTAAGATACACATGATACCTTAAACATATATACAACAAATAAAAATCATCAAATGTGCACCAAGATCCAGAATCCAAGATAGAAATATTTTGAACATGTTATCTCCTCTAGTCATCCCCAAATAGATCTTTGCAAGACCACAACCTTCAATCAACATCACTACAATTTTGGTGACCTAAGAATCTCATAGAATCAACTTCCAAGTATAATTTGACAAGCCTCAAACTTGCATACCATAATTCATGCTCACATCCAAGTTATCATAAAAACTTAGAGACCGTCTTTGTCATGATCCTCTATTTATGCATTGTGACTAACCTTTACCAAAAAATTCATAACTTATGTAAAAGGGAAGATAATGATCCATGACTTTATACATAAGGTCCACGTCTATCATCACAAATCTAGGATCCTATGCCCTGGAATTTCATAAAAAGTTCATGCCACTATGTTAGACCTCCCTATTCCTATCATAACCAGTCTTTTTGATGAAAGCAACTGAAACATATGTTGACATCAATTATAAAACATTAATGTCAACACCTCAAATAGAAACTATTCCAACCATCTCCCCCTTTGTCATTGATGGCAACATATGAGAAAAACCATTAACCCCAAAGATATTTTTATTGACCTCTTCTACGCTCCCCCTAACAAAATAAGGTTTTTTCATATGTACCACTCCCTCTTTGACATCAATGGAAAATTATTTCAAGTTTCTTATTTTTTACCATTTCTGCACATCCAACCTCTGCAAGGTGTAGCTTTTTCAAATCTGTATTCCTACAAAAAACCAGGTTCTTGATCACCCAAGTGTGCTCTGTTATGATTTGCGATCACTCCCCATGAGCAGTGCATCCAAGCATCAAGTCCAGAGAATGATATAGCTCTGATAACTACTAAAATGATTCATTCTTGCATCTGTTAGTTCATACAAGGAGGGGTTCTCATGCCAAGCATGCCTCTAAGATATTCAAAGGTATCTTTTAGCAAAGGTTTGGTGAATATATCTTTTATTTATTCATTTGAATTAATGTAATCCAATCTAACTTCCTTTTTTGCAACCTTGTCTCTCAAAAAGTGATATTTGATTGAAATATGTTTAGTAATATAAATGCATAACAAGATTCTTTGACATGTTTACTATTCATGTATTATCACAATGAATTACAATAGACTCTTCAAAGCTTACCCATATGCCCTTGAGTATTTTCTTCATCCACACAATTTGTGTACAATTTATGGCAACAACCACATACTCTGACTTAGTAGTAGACTGAGCTATACAATCTTATTTTTTACTCAACAAAGAAACCAAACTTTTCTTATTGAAAAAGGCTCCACCACTAGTGTTCTTCCTGTCATCCATACTTCCTACCCAGTGTGCATCAGTATAAGCACACAATGTAAAATCATCTGATTTATAATACCATAAACCATATTCTACTATTCCTTTTAGATATCTAAATATCCTTTTAATAGCAGGAAGATGAGTCTCCTTAGGATCATCTTGGAACCTCACAATAACTTGAACTGCACTTTCTATGTCTAGCCTAGTGTATGTTAAGTACTACAAACCTCCAATCATGGGCCTATACTTTGTCTGAACTATATTTTTAGATTCATTAGTAGTTGAAAGGTTACACCCAGTCACCATAGGTGTCCCAATAGGTTTAGAATCCTCCATTCCAAAATTCTTTAGCAACTCCTTAAGATACTTAGTTTGTGAGATGAAAATACCATGTTTATTTTGAAGTATTTGCAAACCAAGGAAGAATTTCATTTCACCAATCATTGATATTTAAAACTCACTTTTCATTTCTTTAGAAAACTTATTTTTCATCTCATCATTACCTCCAAAAATGGTGTCATCCAAAAATCCTCAACAATCAAAATACCATCTGAACTAGTTCTCAAGTATAGATTACTATCTCCACTACATTTTTTCTAAAACCAAGATGCAATAAATACCTATCAAGTCAAGCATACCAGAACATTGGTGCCTAATTTAATCCATACAAGGCCTTCTTCAATCTACAAACTATGTCACCTCTTCTATCAAAGGAAATCCAACAGGCTGCTTGATGTATACTTCTTCTTAAAGATCACCATTTAGGAATGCAGACTTCACGTCCATCTAATATACCTTGAAATTTGTATGTGTTGCATAAGAAAGGAACAATCTTACTACCTCTAATCTTACAACAGGTGCAAATGTTTCTTCAAAGTCTATACCTTCCTTTTGTGAATACCCCTTGCAAACCAATCTTTCTTTATTCCTTACAATTGTCCCTTCATTCATTTTGTTTTTGAAGACCCATTTGGTTCCAATCACATTTTTGTTCTTAGGCCTAGGAACCAATTCCCAAGTGTTATTTTTCTCTATCTAATCCATTTCTTCCTATATTGTTTTAATCCATGATTCATCTTTACAAGCCTCATCAGTAGTCTTAGGTTCAACTTGTGAGATTAAAAAAGAGTTCATTTCTGATCTTATACCTTGTTGTCATACCTTAATTAGCATTACCAATAATCTGATTTTAAATATGATTCATTAAAACATACCTTGGTGTTCTAGGAGCTTCCTTTTGTTCATTCATGAAAACTTGTAAACCATTTTCAATCTCAAAAATTTGTTTCACTTCTCTATATTTCATTCTTGTTCTCAGGTATTAGATCACATTCATACATCCTTTCTTGAATCTGAAACTTCTCATCAATATTCACATTACACTTTTGATTATTTTCCTCAATCTCGTATTGAAACATCTATATTCCTTTATTTTAGTGGAATAACAAGAAAAATACCTTATGTTGGATTAAGTACAAAAAGGTGCATACTGAGAGGGGAGGGGTTAATCAGTACTTCAAAACATTTTATTTAACCTTCTTAACCATTCACTGAATTCAAAAATTTTGCATGCATCTCATCAAACATACAAAATATTAACAACAAACATAACTCATAACATAGTGATTTTGGTATCGCAAAAATCCTTGTTAGAGGATAAAAACTGCGGTGGGGATGACATCGACAAAACTTCACGATTGCAGTAAAAAAATTTCTTAGTTAGAGCTACAATGATAGCTATTTTTAATAGCTTACCATGTTAAGAGTATTAACTTTGTTAGGATTCTCAAGACCATTTAAGTCTACCTTGCTAAAGGATTTTACAATTCTAATCTAAGAACTATACCCAGTTAAAGGATTTACAAAATAAGATTTATTAGGATCTTCTTGATTAAGAGACTTTACACTTTTGTTTACAAACTAACTCAATACATAAACTATCTATAAAACTTGCATCTATCTTATGCTTATCAAAATCAATATGCTCATTAATTGTTTACCTCAACATGTGCTTCACTCCCAATAACTATTTTGTACTCGGTAGCTTCAACTCTAAATCATAATTACTCTCTGCTCTTTACTACTCTATTACTCGATGGCTTCTCTGCTCATCACCTTCTATCTGTAATTTCTCCTTCGCACATACACATTCCATTCAGCTCACACATACTCTTACTATGATCTACATATTCTAATCCATTTATACTTAATTCTAGAAGTGGTGGAAATTTTCTAGAATCGTCTCTTTAAGCAGTTGTAGCATCAATTACTCATCCAATGCATATATCTCATTTAATTATTATTGGTGAATCTCACCTTGTAATCATGCATAATCATTTTATTCAAATATCCAATGTTCTTTCATACAATCTCCTTGAGATTTGTAAACCATTTTCTAGTTGGTGTCCAGCTTCAATGTATCTATAGATTCTCCTTGTGTCATCCTATGATGCTCGGTAATACATTTTCTTTGTTACTTGGTAACTCTATCATCTCTCAGTTTGGTAACTATTGTAGATCGGTACAATTTAGTGTTCAGTGTTTGGTTTTCCTTTCTCAGTGTCTACTCCTTATTGCCTTTACTAAAAACTATATTTTCTTTATTTCCTTTACTAACTAGCTTAATAGCTTTTACCAACTTTTCTTTCCTTTATTACCGAATGACTTTGACAATCAATATGACTTTATCATAACTAAAAAAAAGAAAATAAATCTATATAGTATCAATCTCCCCCTTTGGCATTAGTTTGGTATCTTTTTTTAAAAACTGCAAAGTCATCAAAATTCCTTGTCCTTAGCAAAATTGTCAAAAAAATTCAATGCATACATATCTCAGTAAATATCTTTAATTATTACTCCCCCTGTAGTAATAGTCTTTGTACTCATATATATTCACATATACATATATGTCCTCCTTATATCTCTCTATTATCCTCCTTTAATATCTATTTCCCCCTTTATGCCATAACGCTCTTTTATCTTATCATATATATTTCCCCCTTTTTTGACAAAAATGCCAAAAACAATAAATTAGTATTTGTCTAGTGGAGGGATCTTGACAAAAATAGATTTGTATATGTCTTGTGCATCCTTCATTGATACCTTCCATGAATCTTTTAGTGTCTGCAACACTATAATCTATTCACTGATGTCAGTTGTTAAACTAATCATGTTGTCCATTGCACTTACATCCGGTGTGCTTACTAAATCTTTTTCCTTATGTATATTTTTCTGCAATGCCTCAATAGGTGGAATAAAAAATGTTTGGAGTTCCATAAGATTCATTCTAATTTCATTCTCCTCTTTTCTCAACTTATGTTACACTCCCATTAAGTGCTTAAGCCTTTCTTAATATTCCTTGAAACAATTAGGCTCGGTAAATACCTTAGTTAATTGCTCTGTCAAATCCTTCTCAACATTTTCATCCTTATCTTTGATGTCCTTGGTAACATTTGAAATTAAAAAAATATTTTGAAATAATAAAAGACTATCTTTCAACACTTTCTCTAACTCGATAACCACCTCAAATAGTGTTACCTTGTCTAGTGTTATCGATTGAAGTAGTTCTTCAATAACTTTAGTCTCCATCTTCTTTTGATGTACTTGCATTAGATACTTTGTAGTATCAATACCAAGCTTGTTGACCTTGCTCACCAGTTCACTTAATTGATTATAAATATCTCCTTTCTCATTAATAACTACCTCTGGTACAATTTATTGTAATATGTCTTTAACATTTTCCAAGACATTGGTCTTTTGCTTCTAGAAAGCAATTTACCTTGGGAATATTTCATCTTTAATAAATCTTTGAACTTTGATAGTTCTTTAGGAATTATTATGGAGATAGAAAACTTTGGTATTATGATAGGTTGGCTTAAATCAACCTTCTCCTTTTCATGCTTCCTTTTCTTCAACTTTGATTTATCAGTAGATGCCTTCTTTGCATCAAATGTAGTAGTAGTATCCTCAATTTTGTCATCTTTTATTTCTTCCTTTTTCTCTTCTACCTTACTCTCTTCTTGTTTCTATTCCTCCTTATTTTCTTCTTTAGTTTCTTCTTTCTTTTCTACTTTATTATTTTCTATCTCCTTCACCAATTTTGTGTCCTCGGTAGGGATCACTGACTCTTGATTCTGACATTGAGAAGTCTCGATCTCTTTAGTTTCCTTGATATCCTTTGGTGCAATTTCATTTTCTGGTTCGGTGGGGGCATCAACATTGGTTGCTATATCTTTTGCTACCTTTGACATCACTTCTTCAATCTCATGAAAATTCATTATTTGTTTAATGACAGGTTCTTCATCCATTAGATTTACCTTTGTTGAATCAGCTATGTTCATTTCTTTTGTTTCCTTGGCCTCAGTTTCCATGATATCTTCATCATCTTTAATATCTTCAGCAGGGTCTTTATCAGTAATATCCTCTATAATGACCTCATCTTTGACAGTTGTCAAATCAATGGGATCTGACTCGCCTTGAGTTTCATTGATATTTGTTTCTTGATCTATAAAGAAGATTTTTCTCCATAGCTCATTAGTTTCCTTTTTAACTTCCTCTAACTTACCTACCATAACAATTAGTGCTCTGCTTTTCACTCATAATCTATTTGAGTATTCTTATAGAGTATCATTTATTCCTCTTTTGGATAGGTTGGGTACTGTTATAGCCAGGTATCTCTCCCTCATTTTCTTCTTAGATGCTAAGGCATATTTCCATCTAGCATCAATCTTTTGATATAACTCATCTGCTAAATGTGTGGCTATCTCCATGGGTGTAGTTTTAAACTTATGTAAAGTGAATACAATATCCTCTTCAATTTTCTTCTTTTCTTCATCATTCCTTTTCTCATATTTGAGTTGTTTCAAACCTAAGTATCCTCCATATTTCTTAAGCGTCTTGAGTGATTCATCAAGATCTTTCAATTTTGGTGTCTAACTTTATACAACTTTAAATTGTGAAGCATCTTCTGATTCAATTTCACTATCTTCTTGTAGTATCAATTTTCTCCAAGGCCTCATAGTAGAATTTTTCTTTCTTATGTAATTCATGGGCTTGGGTGGTTCAATTCATGCTTTCTTCTTCTCACTCGATGTGGAGGAAGACCTTTTTGATGGTCGTACACCGATTGGACTATGAGTCTCTTTCTTCATTCTAATCTTCTCCCCCTTAACCTTTTATGGTCCAACTTCATCTTCTTCACCATAGATTCCCAAATTCTCTAACAAGTTACTAATCATTTTATTGTTCTTCCTTAAGGCCTTAGGTATCAATATACTTAGTTTGATTTTGTTCTTTATTGCCTCATATGTGCCATACCGATTGGATCTTTTTTCATCTGGATTCTCTAATAATCCTTTAATCTATATAGAGGCAGCATGAATATCCATTTCATATCCCATAGGTGGTAACTAGATTATTCTTGGTTCCACAACTCTCACTATACAAGTGTCAGTATCAACTTCAAAACATATGTCATCTTTGTACTATTCCACAATTTGGGGTATAATTCTAAACCTTTTATGCAATTTATCTTAAAATTTTGTAAAGTAATAATTCATAACCATATCAAAATTGTCTCCCAAACTTTGAATAAACTCATGAATTTGATAAATAATCAGTTTTTCTACTTCCACACTACTTCACCGATTGTTGGAAAGAAGTTCTGAAAATAGAAAAATATGCATACCAGTAATTATCCAAACTTCATTATGTTTGTTATTTCCTTTCTGATTGTGTTCATGTTATCATCCAGTTATTTCAACAATATTTCACATAGGTCTATCTTCATATCCTTTACAATTCTATATGCTATGTCAACAGGTCCACAAGGCACACTAGCTACCTGAGATAATTGGAAAATTCAATAAGATATTATGTTGCATGAGAATCTTAGCTCGAGATCATCAATAGTAGATAACATCAAACCTCTACTATCCCATTTAGCTTGAGTAAGATCTCACAATTTGTTCTTGTCTATTTTCTTGAAGGCTCTCAGTCTATCACCGATCGGATAACCTGTGACAATGTGTAATACATCCTTTATGATCTTCACAGGCACATCGAGCAACATGAATTGATCATGTAATTGGCTTAGAACAATCCACATCCATTCTTGTTTGAATACTATCGATACATGCATAGCATGAACCAAACCATTAGTGTCCAAATGTGTGTGATCATCTTTAAGTTTTTTCATTTATGCACAAACTCTTGTAAGATTTATCTATTTCCACTTGACAAATATCTTCAATCTTGCAGTGTATAAAGCTGCAAAATTATTAAATAAGTATAACTCTCAATGGGATTAACGATAGGGCTCCATATTTATCAATTTCATCTACTACAACTGGTGGTAACTTGTATTTTGGATTGACAGGGTCAATCTTCTCCACAACAACAGGCTTTTGAACTTTGGCTTCCATTTGATTCTCAGAAATGATCTTTCAACTAATAGGGTTTCAATTGAATAATAATTCACAGCTCAAAAAATATCATAAATACCTTGAATACACTTGACAAAGCTTAGATTTTTCCGAATGATCACTCAGATGATCTTGGTAGACTCATATGTACATAGTGCTTCAAATGCTTGTGAAAGTGTAAGGTGAAAATGAAATAATATGAGCTCTATTTATAGTTTTTCTTTGATTAGAGTTTCCAACGGCTATAATTTTAGCATTAAATTCTCTCTACCAACTCCCTTTTCACCGATTACCAAATACACTTTCCTTTCACTGAATGGAACAAAATAACATATACTTCCTACCAATCAAAATATGAAATGTCAACATCAATCATATATCCAAATGCATCTGAATATGCTAATATGGATCTCTACATAAATGCTAGGAACTGATTTAAGATAGAATTTTAATTATTAGCTCCTACACATACCTTTGACTGATTAGGTGAAGATAGGTGCATTCAATCCAAATGATGTGGTGCCATCATTTGTTCTAAGTTCAATTCCATCATCTTGAGACTTGTGGAAGATTTGCTAGTAGACCAGTACAGATTGTATGTTTGTCATTGATGACAACATATGGAAAGTAGCATGCGTGGAAGTCTTATATAGTAAGATTTCAATATATGTAGCATTGACTTGATATCAATAGGATATCATGGGCACAAAGGTTAATTGTTGGCACAGACAGTTATATTGCAGTTGGTGTCAGTAGTGTTCCTAACAAAGTAACAAATAGTGTTCTATGTATGGATATCTGTACAATTATCCTATGGGCATGCGCCCTTGGATTTATGTTGAAGACATGTTAGTGATGTTACGCTCATAGATGCATAGTCTGGTGATGAACACAAGAGAAGTTATGCAGTCACTATTCCCCAGTAGCAGTTTCATGTGTCTATTCAAAAGAGCCAACAGAGATTTTATTGGTTCTTGAGTTGCACCTATCTTGAGGATATACGCCCTTGGAGTTAAGATTGGAGAAGTATTATTGATGTTCTCTTAAGAGTGCATAAGTTAATTCAGCTTACAGAGAAAGTTCTTGTTGTTTTGGTAGAGAAGATAGTGTGTAGCGTGCATCTACAATTATTTTATTAGATAGGTTCCAGAATGAGTTGCGTGCATAATAGAGCTGACAGAATGTTTGTTGGAGCTTATTATGGTTTTTCTAATATTATTTCAAGGTGGTTCTAATAGGTTGACTTGATTATATCATTTGGAGGAAAGATATTTATAGGCAGTCATTTGTGATTGTTGTAATGTGGTTCATGGTCAGTTAAGCAGAGTAGAGTAGAGTGTGTGAGTGGTGGAACCATCAGAAGAAGGTCTATGTGACCAAGTAGAGTACTTGTGCTATTCATTGGAATTGATCCAAATAGCAAGTCAGAGCGTAGTTCACCAAAATCTAGATATAGTGTATATATGTTATTCAGAAGGTTGTAGCCTTTGCCCATTTGAGTAGTGAGCTCTCAGATAGTGCATCCTCTCCCCTAATAGGGACAATTGTAAAAGACTCCTAATAGGGTCTAACCCTTGACCAAGTCTACCATACTTAATATATTGTAAAGCTACTCCTAACAGGGTAAAGAATCTTCTAGCAAGGATCATTATACACTAGTACAGTATATTAGTGGGTATCAAGTCCCACCAGGGTTTCTATCTATTTGGGTTTCCCCATAACCAAAATATTGGTGTTGTGTTCAAGTGTTCTTTCATTGTGTTTATGCTTTATGTTTAAGTATACTTAATTGGACAAAGAATTGAAACTTGTACATAACTGATTCACCCCCCCCCCCCCCCCCCCCTCTCAGTTATCTCTTGGGACTATTCCTAACAATTGGTATCAAAGCCAAGTGCCTCAAAGAGAAATTTTAATAGCTTGAGGTTGATCAGATGGTGTACTTTAGGAAAAAAAGTCCTAAGTTTGACGGAGAGAATTATCTTGATTGGAAGAATAAGATGGTAACCCATTTGCAGTGCATTGCTTTTGAAGTTTTTAATGTAACTATCAAAGCAGCCAAGATTCCTACCTTAGAAGACCTTGAAAAAGATGATGCTACTAATGCAAAAAAGGAAATTTTTCATTATAATGCTATTTCCAAAGAAGCCCTTATCAATGCCCTATCTGATGGTGAATTTTTAGAAGTAAAGAAGGTAGACACAGCCCATAAAATTTGGAAGCACCTAGAAGACACATTTAAAGGATACAAACAAGCAAAGGATGCACGTAGAAAGACATGGAAGAAAAGATACAATGCATTAGAGATGTTTCCTGAAGAAAACATCACAGCTTACAATCAAAGGATTAATGAAGCGGTTGCTGGAATCAGGAACAATGGTGGAGAGATATCAGAAGAGGACATCATGGATAAAGTAATGACTACTCTTACTCTAGAATATGAAAGCAAGATCAACATCCTTGATGAGACCATGCAGCTTACATCAAATTTCAAGAGAGAAACCTTGATCAGTAAGATCTCATCTTTTTAGATTTCAAGATTGAAGATAGAACCAAAGAATGAAATGGCTTTGAAAGCAACAGTTCATGGTAAGAAATCTACAAACACCTCTGGTAATTATGATGATGATGATGAAGATAAAACACTAGATGATTTTATTGCTATGATTGCCAAAAGAGAAAAGAAAGGAAAAGGAAAATATGAAGGTCAATTACCATTTAAGTGCTTTTCATGTAATAAGATTGGTCACTTTGCATCTAAGTGTCCTAGTAGAGCTAAAAAGTTCAAAAAGGATTACAAGGCTAAGTATTCTAAGGAATGCTACTATGCTGGAGATGGAATTTTAGATGAAGAATCAGGTGAAGAATAAATTGGATTCATTTCTATTGTAGACAAGATGAATAGTAAGTCAGTTCCTAAAGATGAGAAAGTAAATCAAGAGCTAGCATTGATTTCACAAGCTAACATAAGAACAGACTGGATTATGGACAGTGGCTGTTCACATCACATGATAGGTGATAAAGGTAGATTTGTTCATTTGGACAAATACAATATAGGTATGGTCAAATTTGGAGACAACACTCCTAAACCTATACTTGGTAGAGGAGCCATCACTCTGGATGGAAAGAATGGTACTAATGATGTTCTTTATGTTGAGGGTTTGAAACACAACCTTCTCAGTGTTGGTCGGTTACTTGGTAAAGGCTATCGGTTGGAGTTCAAAGATGAAAAATGCATCATTAACAAAAAAGATGGTGTTATGATAGCATCAGGCACAAAGACAAGAGGTAATGATTTCAGCTCAATTTAGAAGAAAGTTGTTTTGTTGCTAAAGTTGATGATAGTTGGTTGTGGCATAGAAGACTATGTCATATCAATTTTGATAACATAGTAAAGATAAGAAATGTAAAGGCAGTAAGAGATCTACCTAGCATAGAAAAATTAGTTGATACTATATGCAGAGAATGTGTGATGAGGAAGCATGTGAGAAATTCATTCAGGAGCAAGTAGAATTCAGTAGAGAACAAGTTGGATCTAATCCATACAGATCTATGTGGTCCCACTCAAACAAGATCATACTATGGTGAAAGGTATTTCATTTTGTTTTTTGATGATTATACTAGGATGATGTGGGTTGCATTCTTAAGAGATAATTAAGAAGCACTTGATAAGTTCAAAATATTCAAAGCTAAGGTTGAGAATGAATCTGGATTAAAGATAAAATGTTTGAGATTAGATAAAGGAGGAGAATTCACCTCTGATATATTTTATGTGTACTACGAAGAACATGGCATAAAGAGACAATTAAGTGCACGTAGAACACCTTAGCAGAATGGAATTGCAAAGAGAAGGAATAGGATCATCCTTGATACAACGCACACCATTATGTTAGAAGGAAAAGTTGCACACACCTATTGGAGAGATGCGGTCAATACAATAGTCTATACCATCAATAGAATTCAATTAAGGCCAGGCGTAGAACAAACACCTTATGAGCTATGATTTGGTAATGTTCCCACAGTGGAATACTTTAGAATCTTTGGAAGCAAGTGCTACATCAAGAGGGATGAAGCAGTAGGCAAGTTTGATGCAAGAAGTGATGAAGGTATTTTTCTGGGTTACTCTACTAAAAGTAAAGCTTATAGATGTTTCAATTACAGATTGAAAAAGATCATTGAAAGTGCTCATGTAAAGATTGATGAAAATTTTATGATTCAAGAAAGATATCATGATTACTCACCCATGATTGAAGAAGAACCTAGACCAGAGCAGCAATGTATTAACTAGATCACAAGCAAAGAACTCAGTTAACAATAAAGCGATATGTTTACTATCTTAGATTGAACCTTTAAGTGTTAAAGATGCATGTAATAATTTAGATTGGTATGATGCTATGAAAGATGAACTTGATCAGATTGTTAAGAATGACACTTGGGAACTATTCCCTAGACCTAGTGATAAAAATGTGATTGGAACAAAGTGGATATTCAGAAATAAGATGAATGAAGATGGTATAGTGGTAAGAAATAAAGCAAGATTAGTATGTAAAGGATATGCACAAAGAGAAGACATTGATTATTCAGAAACATTTGCACCTATGAGTAGATTAGAAGCTATTAAGTTGTTTTTAGCTTATGCTATAGTTAAAAACTTCAAAGTTTATCAGATGGATGTCAAATCAGCATTCTTGAATGGAGACTTGAAAGAAGAAGTATACATTGAGCAGCCTGAAGGATTCACCTTATCAGACAGACCTGATATGCTATGTAGATTGAAGAAAGCCCTCTATGGACTTAAGCAAGCCCCTAGAGCATGGTATGAGAGACTAGATGGATACTTAACAAAGATTGGATTCAAGAAAGGAGCAACAGATTGTAATATATTCATTAGACAGACATCTGAAGGTTTGCTTCTTGTAACTATATTTGTTGATGATATTATCTTTGGAGTTAATGACAAACTCAGTGCTGAATTTGCCAAAGAAATGCAGAATGAGTTTGAGATGAGTATGATTGGTCCTATCAAATACTTTTTGGGACTAGATGTGCACCAGACAGAAAAATGAATTTTCATTAATTAATCAAAGTATGTGAAAGAGATACTGAGGAAATTCAAGATGGATGATTGCAAGCCAGTAGGAACTTCTATGATCACTGGATGCAAGCTTATAAAAGAAGATGACCCACCAGTAGTAGATATAACATTGTATAAGTCTATGATTGGTAAACTCATATATCTTACTCAAACTAGACCTGATATTTCCAATGCAGTTGGCATAGTTGGAAGATTTACAGCAGAGCCTAAGAAAAGTCACCTCATGGCAGTAAAAATAATATTCAAATACTTGCAGGGCACTATAGATTATGGTCTATGGTATCCTAATTCAAAAAATGTTTAGCTTCATGTGTACACTGATGCAAATTGGGTAGGATGTGTTGATGAAAGAAAGAGTACTTCCGGTGGAGCAGTGTTTCTTTGTGATAGACTTGTCACTTGGACAAGTAAGAAACAAAATTATATTTCTTAGTCAACAGCAGAAGCAGAGTATGTTTCAACAGCCTTGACTTGTTCTACAATTTTTGGATCAAGCAGATGATAAAATATTTTGGAATTCAGATTGATTATCCTATTGTTATTCACTGTGATAACACTAGCACTATCAATATGTCAAAGAACCTTGCGATGCATGCAAAGACAAAGCACATTACAATCAAGTATCACTTCCTAAGAGAGAAAGTGGTAGAGAAAGAAGTCAAGTTGGACTATGTGAGTACTAAAGAACAGTTGGCAGATATATTCACAAAGCCCTTTCCTAAGGATACTTTTGAGTATCTCAGGGGGAAGTTGGGAGTAATTCCCTTGCCTATTTCTACCTAGAGAAAGAAGGAAAGGTATCAGTCCTTTGGGACTCGTGGAAGGTTGACTACTCTACCTCAGGAGTAGTATCGATGCTTACTGATGAGGCATATTAATGTCTTAATTTTGATATAGTTTTCATAGTTTGGACATACTCTTTTTGCTTTGACAAAACATTTCTAATCACTTGTAGTAAATATCTTGTGAACTTATGCCAGAAACAACTAGAACCTACTAAAGCTATGGGTAGTGTGTATGAAATGTTTTGCTTAATATTATACATAGAATGTAGTATTTCATATAACTATTTTAAGCTATGTTCTAATATTTGAGTAAAAGTAGGAATGTTATCTTGCATATGTGTTCCGGATGTTGCTAACTTTTCAGGAGAATGAGGAGTGATGCAAAGAGTGGTGATTACTACATTTAAGAAGGAGGATAATGGAGACCAGTCATGGAAAAGAAAACATAGTTCAGTTTCATTGGATAAGCCGTTCCAAAGAATATAGGGGATACAACTTGCTATATTTCTTGCAAGTTGTTATTCTGTTACTTGATAGTAAATGTACTATGTCATGGTTGATCTTCCGCCTTCTTTTCTGGCGATGTTTGTTCAAGACTTTTTATGTTATGTTTCTAATAAGAATCCAATCCTTTATATAATGGATTTGGATCATCTTAGCAAGCTAATGAGAAAATAGATAATGCTGATTTAGATTCAGAAGTTACTCTTTCTATTCTTCATGAATTATTCATTTTTTATGTAATCAAAGAAGGATTTTAATGGAAGAGAGATTTTGAAGTACTTGTTGTGTTCATAGTTAATTGAAGCCAACCAAGGGGGCCCACTTGGGAGGTGGAATAGATTTACGTAGAATAGATTCATTTCTTATAGTTTCCTATTTTCAAATAGATTAACTGTATTAGTCCTGCAACATTATTACTGTGAAAGTTCCTGCAGCACTTGCAGAAAATGATCATAGTGGATGTTCTGAGTTGTTAATTAGTTTAGGTTCATTTTTAAGCTTTCTACAATTATCTGTTGTTAGCCAAGGTGTGTTTCCTATTTTGTAGCAGTAGTATAGATTCTTCCAACGCATTTTACTTTCCTGCAGCATAGGTGTTATGACTCCTAAAGGAACTTAGTGCACAAACTATGCTGACCCATTTCAAGTCCTACGTCCCTAGGTTGACAATTCAAGTGTATTTCATGATGGAATAGGTAATCCTTAGAATATATATATTATCCTTGAGAGGGAGACAATGGCGTGATTATCTTCATCTATTGTGAAATTGTACATTTTTGGCGCCACTACTGGGGATGGTGTCAAGCTAGGAACCTTCATGAGTCATTTATTTTTAGATTAGTTTGTTAGCTAGGAATTGCAAAGTTGTGGGCTTGACTAACAAGTCACCAATTTATTGCATGCATCAAAGAAGGAGAGATTTCCATGGTAGATTCCTTCCTGAGGAGCCTGTAAAACCAAAAGAAGAATTTGAAGAACCTAAACTACCATTTCTTGAAGCAAGCCCAGAGTTTACTACATCATCATCTTCGATAGAAGAAGAAATCTAGAAAACATTTGACCTTCGTCCATTTGAGGAAATATTCACCAGCTTCCATACTAACCCCACTTCAGGACTGCCTGCTATCCAGAATCCCCCAACAATTACCAACTTCCAGCCACAATTTCAATATCCCATACCTCCAGCTATGGTAGCTCCCACATTTCCATTTCCAATACCAAGTCTCATGAATAATCCCAATCTCAAAAATATACCTGCATCAGCATTATGGTCTCATCATAGAGGATCCTGATACTTTCCTGTTCAAATTTGATATCCTATGCCGGAGCTTTGACTATAATAATGACAGTCGCAAGCTAAAATTATTCCCAGCCACACTAAAAGAGTCAGCTTTAAAATGGTTTATGGGCTTGGGGGAAAATGCAATAGCAAACTGGGATGATATGAGAGGGTTGTTTCTTAGGAAGTATAAGGAATATTGCAGGGGAAATGATTCAAAAGGTGATGACATTTTTAGAATGTCATAATGGAAAGATGAAACATTAGAAGATTATATATCTCGCTTCCTGTTCAACTTACAAAAGAACCCACAACATACCTTGCAGGAGGAGTCCTAGAAGTTGATTTTTCTCAGAGGAGTAAATGAGAACTATCTTGAAGCATTGGATTTGATGGTAGGAGGAGATATATCCCAATCTTCATGGGATGACCTTCAAAAGATTTTGCAAAACTACTCTAGGTTAGCAGTAAAGAAAGGAAGGGGATTTCACTCAGCAATACCTAAGGGAAGTGGCTCTGGTATTTCAAAGATGGAAATTTCAAATTTGTTGTCCAATTTCAAGAAAGAAATCATCAATGATGTCACCACACATTAGGATACAATGGCTGCTAAAAAGAAAAATGCAGAGGCTGAGATGCAGTTAGCTAAGTACTGTCCACACTACCAGAAATAGAAGAAAGATTGTCACTGCAAATTGGTTGCTAATGTGGAAAACTAGCATCTTCCAACTGAGTATCTAAAGATAGAAGGAGAAGATGAGCAAGTATTCTTTTTTTCTCAATGTCACCCATGGGCCCCATGACAAGGTATGCCTCAAGACCCTTTACAAAATTCAAATCCATATAGTAATCAACTGAAAAACTATAGTGTCCAAGGTCCTCCACAATATAATCAACCTAATTGGAACAATGCTTGGCAAAATAATCCACAAAGTCAATGGTATCCTCCATAACAACTTCAATGGCCACAACTCCCAAACCAATGGAAACCACCCCAAGGGAATTGGCAGTCTACAAACCAATGGAGAGGACCTCAACAATGGTCTAACAATACTGGATACCCACCTTTACCACCTCCAGAAAATATACCTGCACTAATGCCACCACCTGCAAGTTCTGGACCTCAAAAAAAGACTCAGTTGCCTACACAACCTCAACCAAATCCAAATAACTAGTAGCTAGAACAACCAATGTATGATGTTGATGCTCAGTAGTATCCTGCCTATGCTCTAAGTGTCGTAGATATACATTTGATATCTGGTACAACCCTACCAACACCTGAACCATCTCTTATAACTAAAATACTAAATCCTCCTGTAGGATTAGCACTAGCAACATCTCTGTCACAAACGGTTGACCCAACCAATGTAACTAGTTTAGCTCAAACTCAAACAGTAATTGAACCTCCTTTTCCACAAAAACTCATACAAAGTAAACCTACACAAATAGAGGAACACTCCTTTGACATCATTGACCAACTAAAGAACATGCATGTCTAGATTCCTTTGTTCCAAGCTATTAAGGATGTTCCTGTTTATGGAAAAGCTATTAGGGAAGCCTATCTTAAAAAGCCCAGGAGGAAGAAAAAGGACCCAACCACAGTCCATGTTATAGGACAATTGGCTGACATCATGTTAGGAAAACTGGTTATTCCTAAATATTCTGATCCGGGAAGTCCAGTTGTGAATTTGATTATAAATGGTTAGTTAGTTAAAAATGCCTTGATTGATCTTGGTGCTGCTATAAATGCAATGACCAAGGATACTATGAAAAATTTGAACATAGAAGGATTACGGGCTACCCCAACAATTATGCAACTCACTGATAGTTCTACTATCACTCCTGATGGGATGATAGAGGACATAGTAGTAGCCCTAGATTCTCTAGAGTACTCTATAGATTTTATGATTCTATCCCCAAAAGTCAACTTAGCTGGTTACCCTGTCATTTTAGGATGACCATGGTTAGCTACAGTTGATGCAAATATAAGTTGTAGGTGAGGGAATATGACCATATCAGATGGATAGGCAACAAAGAAATTTGTCCTGTATCCTCCAGCACAACCCCAACTAGATTTAAGCACACCTATATGACCAGATTTAGGGGATGGAGAGGAAGAGTTAAACTTTGTAGTACAACTTATGATGTTACATAGATAGTCCTTTCTAAAGCTACAGGAGGAGGATTCAATAATTTAGAGTATTCTTAATAATACTTGTGTGGTAGAAAAGGATGTATCTGACAGCTCTGTGTTGGAACTAACTACATATGATGAATATATTGAAAATTGTTTTCTATGTAAGGAGCCAGACATTATCCATCAGCTTTTACCATGTGAAATAGATACAACTCCCATCTTTGAAGCTACTATGGTTAATCTCACAACTATTGTTGAGTTGTCAAAATGTCATAATCTCCATGTCAATAACAAACTTCCTCCCAAACAACTGAAACAGTTAACAGAGCTTCTTCAAAAACATGAAAAGGCTTTTGCATGGTACTATGGAGATATGAAAGGGTTAAGCCCCACATTATGCACTCATAGAATATATATCAATGAATGGTGCATGCCACTCCATCAACCCCAGAGGCGGATTAATCTAGCACTCAGGGAAATAGTTAAAACTAAACTACAAAAATTACTTGATGCTGGTTTTATATACCATATATCTGATAGTCAATGGGTCTCACCTCTGGTTATAGTACCTAAAAAGGTAGGGAAATGGAAGATTTGTGTAGATTATAGAGAATTGAATAAGGCAACGAAGAAGGATCATTTTCCTTTAACATTTATTGATCAAGTTCTGGATATTTTGGCTGGTAAGAAATATTTTTCTTTTCTTGATGGATATAGTGGTTATAATCAAATAAGTATTGCTCTAGAGGATCAGGATAAGACTACATTTACATGCCCATGGGGTACTTTTGCATACTTTGTGTTTCCATTTGGCCTGTGTAATGCTCTAGCAACATTTCAAAGAGCTGTAATTAGTATTTTTGCTGACATATCACATGACTGTATGGAAATATATATGGATGATTTTACAGCATTTGGAGTGACCTTTGAGGAGGCTTTGATGAATCTTGAAAAGGTTCTTGTCCAATGCAAAGAACATAATCTATCACTTAATAGTAAGAAATGTTTCATGCTTATGCAGGAAGGGGTGGTGCTTGGTCATTTTATATCAGTCACAGGGATACAAGTGGACCCAACCAAGATAGAAGTAATTCTAACATTGCCCACACCTACTAAACCAAAGGATGTAAGATCTTTTTTAGGTCATGCTAGCTATTATAGGCATTTCATTCAAAATTTTAGTCAAATAGCTAGTCCTTTGTATACACTGCTGACTAAAGAAGATGAATTCATTTGGACACCAGCATGTAATGAATCCTTCCTAAAGCTTAAGAAACTCCTCACCATAGCACCAGTTCTCAAGGGACCAGATTGGTCTATTCCATTTCATATCCATACTGATGCATCAGACTATGTTGTAGGTGTTGTATTAGGAAAAAATCCTGCTAACCTTGAAAATGCAATCTATTATATTAGTAAAAGTCTCCATGGCCCTGAACTAAACTACACAGTAACTCAGAAGGAACTTTTAGCTGTAGTTTATGCATTGAACAAATTTTGACACTATGTAACTGGCTATCCTATTTTTGTTCATACTGACCACTCAGCCATAAAGTACTTGATGAACAAACCTGTTGTAACTAGCAGATTGGCAAGATGTCTCTTGTTATTATAGGAGTTTGATATAACCATTGTTGATAAGCTAGGCAAGGCCAATGTAGTTGCTGACTATTTGTCTAGACTTCAACTTGTTGATGAAGATCCAACTCCAATTGAAGATACATTTCCAGATGAGCATTTGTTCCACATAGAAAACCATACACCATGGTATGCAGATATAGAAAAATATCTTATTGCAAATAAAATTCCCCCACACTTCTCCCAAAAAGATAGGAAGAAGCTTGCAGAGAAAATTTTTCATTATTCATGGATAGATAACAATCTCTTCTATACTGGACCAGATCAAATCATGATGAGATGTGTCAAGGAAGATGAAATATATGACATACTACATGCTTGTCATGATGAACCATGTGGAGGCCATTTTTTAGGAAAACGGACAGCATTAAAGATACTTACAAGTGGATATTATTGGCCAACATTACATAAGGATGCAACAACTTATACAACCAAGTGTGACAAATTCCAGAGAATGGGTGAGCCAACCAGATTAGATGAGATGCCACTCAATCCGTAGGTTGTTGTAACACCCTTTGACAAGTGGGGTATGGCCTTCACAGGGCCAATTGACCAACCATCAAATGGAAAATCCTACATCTTGGTATATGCGGATTATTTAACAAAATGGGTGGAAGTCAGGGCGATGAAAAATGCAAGAGATGAGAAAGTAGCTAAATTCTTATATGAAGAAATATTCACATGCTACAGAGTTCCCATAGAACTTGTAACAGATCAAGGAGCCTAGTTCACATCAAATTTGATCACTGAACTTATGAAAGAATACAGCATAAGGCATCGCAAATCCAACCCTTATCACCCTCAGGAAAATAGGCAAGCAGAGGTCACCAACAGAGAAATTGAGGCCATTCTGACCAAGACAGTGCAAATACATAGGAGGGATTGGAGCAGCAAGTTAACTGAAGCCATCTGGGCTTACCAAATTACATGGAAGAAAACAACTAGATTCACCCCATTTGAACTTGTGCATGGAAAAGTAGTAATGTTGCCCATTGAATTTGAACATAAAACATTGCACACTGCTCTAGAATTGAACATTAGCCTTCTTGCAGCACAAGAAGAGAGACTTCTCCACTTCAACTCACTAGATGAAATGAGAAAGATAGCTTTGGAAAGAACAAAGAACATTCAGAAACAATGAAAGAAGTGGCATGATGCACATATTAGGAATAAACACTTCCAAGTGGGAGATTGGTCTCTTTTATATGATTCTTGATTCAAGGAGATTCCAGGAAAATTGCAGACTCAGTGGCTAGGGCCTTACAAAATTTAGTATGTATTCGATAATGGAGTAGTCTAGCTAACAACCATTGATCCAGTCTAGTTCAAACTACTTGTAAATGGCCACCGATTGCACCTCTATCATAAACTGTAGACCAAGGATGAGTTCCTCTAGTAGTTCCAACCAAGAAATTTACCAGCTCTTATGGACACAGTTCCTACAGCAGAGGGTGCAAGCCTTCTTCCTATAGTTGTACCATAACAAGCCTTCAATGAGCACCCATAATAAAATTGCATTCCATCTAAGGTCCGTTCTTTCATTCATTTTTCATTTTCTTCTTATCAACTCATCTCATTTCTTTATCTACCATCCACTCAGACTCCATGTCACCCACAAATTATATTCTCATTTACTGCTTTCAATAAAACATGTCGTCAGCACCTTTCCTGTGGTCACCATCCTTCGCCAACTCATCAAGTCGCATGGGGATGTACGATCTAAAATTTTTAGGTACAACAATTTTCCTTTTTACTCATTTTTAGCACATAGGTTTTGAAAATTATATCTAATACTGCATTAAATGTATCGTATAAGCCTTAAGCCAGTTTTCCATTCTTGTGTGAAATTTTTTAAGTGTGGACACTTGTCCAAATTTTGTGGGGGGTAGGGACAGTGTATTAATTTCCAAGTGTCATCTCCACATCACCCTAGTCATGTCCATGTTATATGTTGTACTTTGGCTGTGGTCTATTTTTAATTTTAAAATCTTTATTGTATCTGTCATACCTTTTCATTCTGATTTTGGGAAATATTTCCTGAGTTTGACATGACTTAAAAGGACTATGATTTATATGAGAACACTTCTAGTTAAAACCTTGATGTCCTTCATAATTAATAGCATCATTATTTTACATGCAAAACATAATGGAGCCATGTTAAGGGAATGTGGTATTGGCATTTCTCAGAAAGGTCAATTTGAATTCTGAGAAGAAGGTATTTGCAGAGTGTTAAGGGGGTAAAAATTATTAGGGTGGTGAGAATAGAAAAATTTAAAACTAGGCATTTTGAAGATGGGAGGACAATTATAGAGACATGAGCCGGTTGTCCATGGTATTCTACTAGCGGATGTGGAAGCAGTCTATAGTTTTAACGCTTGTGGATGGCATGGCTACTTCCTACAGTTAACAGAGTTCAATGAAGAAGTAGCAATGGAGTTTATGAGGACATTCAATGAAGGAGAAGCCATAGTATGGGGATTAATAGTGGTTTCTACTGAGTGGATAGAAAAAGTCATAGGACTACCAGTTAATGGAGAGCATTATCCAAATGAACATGACGCCAGGTCATCTCGGGCATAGTTTTCTCAGTCGGGAGATCCTCTGCTGCAAATCTCAAATCAAGGGTGTAAGAGGCTCTCTCTTCCAACACCATATCCAGAATTAGTGAACCATATCATCAGGTACTTGACCTACGAAGGTAGATTTTGAAACCTGCACGCTCATCATTTTAAGCTACTCAGTTGTGTAAGGCATAACATTCAAGTTAATATCCCCAATTTCCTTTACAATATGTTGTGTATTAGTGCCGAAAAAACTCAAAAAGGAAATGAAAATTCTATTTCTCATTATGCCCTAGTTAAAATTTTAGTTGAAAGATCTCTTAGGGATTCCTCCCCTGTATCGTGGGCATAATTTGTTGAATTTAAAACCATGCAACCTCAAGCCAACCCTGTCCCCAAAATTTAGGGAATGAGGAAGAGATTGCAGGTCCTAGTCAGAATCCAGCTGAAATAGAGAAAGAACCAGCATTACCCCCTATTGATAAATTTTTTGGGCCTATTTTAGAGGGTGATATACCTAGCTCTTCTAGAGAATAAGGAAAACATAAGGTTGATGAAGAGAGACCTAATTTTAAAAGGAAAGCCCAAAACCCTTCTGTTCAAGTGGCAAAGAGAAAAAGGTCTACTCCTACAAAAACTAATCCTACAGCGTCTACCCCAGCACCATCTAAACCAAAATGGACCCGCAAAGCAATAGAGGTTAATAAGGTTCCTGTACGTCGAAGCCCTCACATGTGAGGTCAAGTATCCTCAGTTTCCCCTAAAAACCTAAATGTTTCAATGTCAAAACCTCATGCAGAATCATAGGTCAAGAATATTCCAGATGACTCTCCTATACAGTTGGAACCCCAAAATGTGGAAACATGTGAAAATGAGCTTGACAGTGAAATGCCATAGGGTGATCAAGAAATGTGTGAGTCAAATCATAATGTAGTCACAAAAAATGCCCCTAAAAGTGTTCAACCTACTTCTCCACCAGTCCTGTATACTCTAATGTTTCTGTCATACCTTATAGATCCTCCTGGTACACCCATTATTTCTAGCAAGTTGCTAAGGAATGGAAGAAGAAAGCTATGGCCCAAGAATTCCCTTCATCTACAATTCAATCTGTATTATTTGGTCTATACAATCACTTCATTTTTCAAAAGACCTTGTGGAAACAAGAACAAGACCAAATGCAGAAAATAATATTTGATAAAGAAGAGGAAATTGAATCCCTTAAGGAGAAGCTTGAGAAATAGAAACAATAGATGAATAAGGCCTTAAAGTTAGCTAGCCAAGTCATGGCCTATAGACCACCACCAAGGGTGTATTCCATTTGTTTGAAAGAATAGTTTCTATTATTTCAACTAATGATGACAATAAGGAATATTGACTGTGAATTTAAGACTACTCAAGATTTTTACAATGTGTATCAAACTCTGACTTCATGGAAGAAGAATTTGTTGTGTGAACTATATCTGCATAATTTCATAATTCCACATGAAATATAGTGGAATCCTCTACTTTACATAGGATATGTTCACCTTAGAGCTCTAATGTCATGGATGCATAATGAGACAAACTATGACAAGCAATTAAATGTCTACAAAGATCTTGAGAAATCTTCTAAGAGACTGGTTCAAATTAACTTATGGGAAACTAAAACCAGAGGTCAGGGATAAAGTGTTTGTAGAAAGAGAAAAGGTTTACAGAGATTACCAGACACTCCCAAAATTTACACAGTAAAGAGCTTTTTCAGGGACTAGGAACTGGTGGAACTGACTGCCAGAAGCCTTCAAAAAGGAAAAACCACATAGCCCTATCAATTATGAGGTACCTATTCATAGGGTGAACAAATACATACAACTAGGCTAACAGATCAAAAAGGAACTATGGATGCCCTTGTCCTTTCAACCTCCTACATTTCTTTGGCCTCTTTATGATAATGATGCTACTAGACTAGACTTGTTGGTTGAGGAGCATAGAGGTGAACACTTGTAGTAAATATCTTGTGAACTTATGCTAGAAATAGCTAGAACCTACTAAACCTATGGGTAGTGTGTATGACATGTTTTTCTTAATATTATACATAGAATGCAGTATTTCATATAACTATTTTAAGCTATGTTCTAATATCTGAGTAAAAGTAGGAATGTTATCTTGCATATGTGTTCCGGATGTTGCTAACTTTTCAGGAGAATGAGGAGCGACACAAAGAGTGGTGATTACTACATTTAAGGAGGAGGATAATGGAGACTAGTCATGGCAAAGAAAGCATAGTTTAGTTCCATTGGATAAGCCGCACCTGTGAAGGAGTTGTTGTTCCAGAGAATATAGGGGATACAACTTGCTATATTTCTTGCAAGTTGTTATTCTGTTACTTGGTAGTAAATGTACTATGTCATGGTTGATCTTTCACCTTCTTTTCTGGTGATGTTTGTTCAAGACTTTTTATGTTATGTTTTTAATAAGCATCCAATCCTCTATATAATGGATTTGGATCGTCTTAGTAAGCTAATGAGAAAATAGATAATGTTGATTTAGATTCAGAAGTTACTCTTTCTGTTCTTCATGAATTATTCATTTTTTATGTAATCAAAGAAGGATTTTAATGGAAGAGAGATTTTGAAGTACTTGTTGTGTTCATAGTTAATTGAAGCCAACCAAGGGGGCCCACTTGGGAGGTGGAATAGATTTAGGTAGAATAGATTCATTTCTTGCAGTTTCCTATTTTTAGATAGATTTACTATATTAGTCCTACAGTATTATTACTGTGAAAGTTTCTGCAGCACTTGCATAAAATGATTATAGTGGATGTTCTAAGTTGTTAATTAGTTTACATTCATTTTTAAGCTTTCTACAATTATCTATTATTAGCCAAGATGTGTTTACTATTTTGTAGTAGTAGTATAGATTCTTCCAATGCATTTTACTTTCCCACAAAATAGGTGTTATGACTCCTAAAGGAACTTAGTCCACAAACTGTGCTAACCCATTTCAAGTCCTACATCCCTGGGTTGACAATTCAAGTGTATTTCATGATGGAATAGGTAATCCTTAGAATAGATATATTATCCTTGAGAGGGAGACAATGGCGTGATTATCTTTATCTATTGTGAAACCATACATTTAAAACAAATGGAACCCTTTTCCATTGATGTCAAAGGGGGAGTATATATAGAGTCATGAAAAATAGAAGAAGAGCAATATACTAAGGGGGAGCAACACTCAGTTATGACAACAGTACAGTTGAGGAAATGGAGAATAATAGAAATATTGCAACAGACGAAGGATTCATCTTTCAGGGAGTTTTGAAGAGGAAATGGAGAATGTTATAAAAATATTCATTTGGGTTGGTGGTGGTTTTTCATTCCACATGTTTCCATCAATGCCAAAGGGGGAGATTGTTGGAGATTTGCCAGCAGGCCAGTACTGACTGTATGTTTGTCATTGATGACAACATATGGATAGTAGCATGCGTAGAAGTCTTATATAATAATATTTTAGTATATGTAGCATGGACATGATATCAATAGGATATCATGGGTGTAGAAATTAACTATTAGCATAGACAGTTATATTGCAGTTGGTGTCAGCAGTGTTCATGACAGAGTAACAAACAGTGTTCTATGTATGGTTTTCTGTACAATTATCCTATGGGCATGCACCCTTGGATTTATGTTGAATACATGTTAGTGATGTTATGTTCATGGATGCATAGTTTGGTGATGAACGTAAGAGAAGTTATGCAGTCACTATTCGCCAGTAGTAGTTTCCTGTGTTTGTTCAAAAGAGCTGATAGAGATTTTATTGGTTCTTGAGTTGCACCTATCTTTAGGATATTTTCCCTTGGAGTTAAGCTTGGAGAATTATTATTAATGTTTGGTTAAGAGTGCATAAGTTAATTTATCTTACATAGAAAGTTCCAATTTTTTTGGTAGAGCTGACAGTGTGTAGTGTGCATCTACAATTATTTTATTAGATAGGTCCCAGAATGAGTTGGGTGCATAATAGAGCCGATAGAATTTTTGTTGGTGTTTATTATGGTTTCTCTAATATGATTTTAGGGTGGTTCTAACAGGCTAACTTGATTATATCATTTGGAGGAAAGAAATTTATAGGCCGTCATTTGTGATTGTTTTAACGTGGTTCATGGTTGGTTAAGCAAACCAAAGAAGAGTGTGTTAGTGGTGGAACCATCAGAAGAAGGTCTATGTGACCAAGTAGAGTACTTGTTCTATTCATTGGAATTGATCCAGATAGTAGGTCAAAGCACAGTTCACCAAAATCTAGATATAGTGTATATTTACTATTCAGAACATTGTAGCCTTAGCCCATTTGAGCAGTGAGCTCTCAGACAGTGCGTCCTCTCCCCTAACAAGGATAATTTTAAAAGACTCCTAATAGGTTATGACCCTTGACCAGGTCTACTGTACTTAATATATTGTAAAGGTACTCCTAACAGGGTAAAGGATCTTCTAGCAAGGATCATTATACACTAGTACAGAATATTAGTGGGTATCAAGTCCCATCGGGGTTTTTACCTATTTGGGTTTCCCCGTACCCAAAATATTGGTGATTTTTTCAAGTGTTCTTTCATTGTATTTATGATTTATGTTTAAGTATACTTAATTGGATAAAGAATTGAAACTTGTAGATAACTGATTATCAATTATAATAGGGGCAAAAGTCTCTTCATAGTCTCTTCATAGTCTATTCCTTCTTGTTGTGAGTATCCCTTACATACCAATCTTGCTTTGTTTCTAATTACTTCTCCTTGTTCATTCATCTTTTTCTTGAATACCCATTTAGGTTCAATCACATTTTTGTCTTTAGGTCTAGGGACCAATTCCCATGTCTTGTTCTTTTCAATCTGATCCAATTATTCTTTCATAGCTTTAATCCAATGTTCATCTTCACAAGCTTCATTAGTAGACTTAGGTTCAATTTGAGAAATCAAACATAAATGTACCTTCTTTCTAGTCATAACTCCTCTGTCCAAACTTCCAATCACTTGCTCAATAGGATGATGTATTGATATATACCTATTAGGTGTCATAGTCACTGATCTTTCTTCAACTGTAGATTCTTCTCTATTTTCTTCAACATGACTTTCATTCAACAATTCACTATCAGTCTCAAAAAATTGTTTAGTAGTTTCAATGTTAGGCTGAGGGTTAGTTCCTTCATCAGATTCATAATCAAGCATTCTTTCCTAAATTTTAAACTTCTCATCAACTTTTACATTTGCACTTTCAACAATAGTCTTAGTTCTCTTATTGTAACATCTATATGCTTTTCTTTTCAAAGAATATCCAAGAAAAATTCCTTCATCACTTCTAGGATCAAACTTTCCTATATCATCATCTCTCTTAATATAACATTTGCTTCCAAAAATTCTAAAATACTTAACTGAGGGTGCATGTCCAAACCACAATTCATAAGGTGTCTTGTCTGTGTCTTCTCTGATTTGTACTCTGTTCATTGTATATACTGTTATATTCACTACTTCTCTCCAAAATGTCTTTTCCAAATCACCTTCAAACAACATAGCTCTTGCTGCTTCAGTCACTAATTTGTTCCTTCTTTCTGCAATACCATTTTGTTTAGGTGTTCTAGGGGCTAAAAATTGTCTCTTAATACCATTTACTTCACAAAAGGTGTTAAACTCTTTAGATGTAAATTCTCCACCTCTATCAGATCTCAAACATTTAATCCTCATTCCTGATTCATTCTCAACTTTATTCTTCATGACCTTAAACTTATCAAATGCTTCAGATTTTTCTTTCAAAAATGGAATCCACATCATTCTTGTAAAATCATCAACAAGAATCATAAAATACCTTTCTCCATAGAATCCTCTAGTCCTAGTAGGACCGCTCAAGTCTGTATGAACAATCTCCAACTTTTCTGTAGATGTGAACTTCTTGATAGGAAATGAACTCCTTTTCTACTTAGCCATCACACATTCCTTGCAAATCATGTTACCAGGCTTCATAATCTTAGGTAAATCTCTTACTGCAAGTGTAGAACTTACTTTCACAATATTATCAAATTTTATATCACAAAACCATCTATGCCATAACCAACTGTCATCAATCTTAGTCATCAAACATGTCATCTCAGTAGGGTTCAACTGAAATACATTACCTCTGGTTCCAGATCCAGTTCCAATCAGATTTCCATCTTTATCCTTAATCACACAAGTTTTCTCAATAAACCAAACTTGATATCCTTTATCCACTAAGTATCGAACACTCAAAAGATTATGTTTCAATCCATCAACAAAGTAAACATCATCAGTATTAGTCTTTCCATCAAGAGTAATAGATCCTATACCTTTAATCAAACAAGGTGCATTCTTACCAATTCTAACAACTCCTCCATCATAATTGTTAAACTTTATGAACTTTCCTTTATCACCAGTCATATGATGTGAACAACCACTGTCTATAATCCAATCATCTTTCTTTTCAACTTGGGAAACTAAGGCTTTCTCTTCCTTAACATTAGATTCAAAATTTTCTTCCTTAATTGCTACAAATCCTATGTCATCAAAGTTATCATTATCACTGTCACTCAAATGTCTTTCAATTCCTACTTCAATTTCTTCATCATTTTCATAATAACATTCTTTAGATCTTCTAGGCTTAAAATTGTTTCTATACTTCTTAACTCTCTTAGGACACTTAGATGCAAAATGACCATATTCTTGACATGTCCAACATTTAAAGATTTTCTTACCATTTGGTTCTCTTTTCAGAAGCAAGGCAATACCTTCTTCAATCTTCTTATCTTCATCAAATTTGAATCTGCTACTGCTGGCATAATCTCCATTCACACTTGTACTTCTAGACAAAGTAGGTCTGATGCTAAGAGCACTGAATGCTGTCTCCACTCTAGGTAGTTCTCCTGATAATCTCAAATTCATCTCTGTTGCTTCCAATCTTCCAAGAAGAGTCTCTCTTGAAAATTTTGGTGTACAAGGTATCACTTGTTCAATCATTTGTGTAGTCTGCCTGAATACCAGTGTCAATGTTCTCAAAATCTTCCATATTACTTCATTCTCTATTTTTCCACCTCCACAAGACTTTATTCCTACAACAATTTCTAACATCCTACAAATATAGCTTCTAACAGATTCATCTTCCATCATTCTTATGTCTTCAAATGCACAAATCCAATTATGTAACCTAGCTTTCTTTGCATGGTCATCACCTTCAAAAGTAGAATGTAAAGATTTCCAAATATCATAAGATCTAGTTAAACCTTTTACCTGACTGTATTCATTCTTTGGAAGTGCTAATAAAAGTGCTTCTTTTGCAAGTATGTTACACATGAATAGATCTACCTCATCTTTAGAACTTGATTCAAGATTATCTTCTTCAATTATAGTTCTCTCATTTTTTGTAATCAACCAATAACCTAGTCCTAAACACAAGAGGTGTGTCTTCATCTTTTCTTTCCAGCTGTCAAAATTTACTCCATCAAACTTAGGGCTTTCTTTCTTGAAATTTACCATGGATCTTCTTAAGTTGTTAAACTTCTCTTTCAAGGACCTGCTGCTCTGATACCAATTGTTAGAAAGAAAAGATCCCCAAGATAAATAAGAGAGGGGGGTGAATTAGTTATCTAATAATTAAACCATTTAAAAACTTCAATATCAACTTCAATAGCTTTAAACCATATAATCAATGCAGTAACCAGCCATAGAAAGATAATCATACACAATGACACAATAACACAAGATATGTTAACTAGGAAACCTCTTGATCAAAGAGTAAACCGTGATGGGAATGATGCCCACAAAATGATGTACTAATATGAAAGTTCCTTGTGAAAGGATGGACCCTATTAGGAGTCTTATGAAATACATTCAGTACATATGAATCTCTGTTAGGAGATTTTGAATCCCTGTTAAAAGATTTAAACCCTGTTAGGAGTTAAGGAAGATAGAAGGACCCATTGCCCAAATAACTTCAAGGCAAGATCTTTGAACTCACTGTCCAATAGATCTTAGTATTATTCAAAAAAATAATATGAAATATATTACCTCCTTCACACTATGCCAAAACCACACTCTCTGCTACACAAGATCAAAAATCCAGATCTTTGTACTTCACAAGTCTTCCTTCATCACTGAATTAGCTCTTTTCTTCACTTCATGCATACATTCGCATCACAACTTTCACAATTTCATATCACAACTATTGCAATCCCATCTTTCAACAAAGAAAACATTCCTTCCTTTATACCACACTCAAATAATTACAAATGAGTCGGCATCCAAATATAAAATAATAATTTCAACATGCTACATCAAAATTACATAAAAACTGTCAGCTTCCAAATACAATAACTTTCCAATCGTGTGACCTCAAAGTTTTCACTATGAACCACATCACCACCAATGAGTCTCAAACTTCCCTTTAATTGTGTAGAATTAGATTCCATCCTGATTAGATGATTTCCTCTGATTACCAAAAATCGCTACTCAGGAACACTGCCAAAATACTGCTTCCACCAAAATGCTTATAACTTTCATGAATAAATGGATTTCTTTTTGTGCTCTTAAGCATAGGTTAGTAAAACACCAAAGACCATACCATCAACTACACATAACTCAATTTGCAATATAACATGTGCACAAAACAAAACTATGCATGCTTCTCTGCTAAACTCCAGAATAACACTGTGTTGACATCAATGACAATCATAGTCATGAATGCAACAACCACTGCTATAGAATGACTGCCAAAGGCTTTAGCATTCATTCCTAACAAGGATTTGGTAGTACAAAAAGTGATTACTAGATGAGCCCACTGCCCAAACAAGTAATGTATAATATACACTGATTACAAAAGTAGGTTAAGGTACATAACCTTATACTGCTTGCACCAATATCTCTTCATTTCTCTTTCACTATTGCTATTACATATGCATCATATATTTCACTACACATATCACTTCTTGATTACATTACATTTATAGAAGTTCTTAGGATTAATAACTTTCCAGTCGACTATCATATTACAAAAAACATTATCCAAGGGTTAACATCTAGGATGTCATCCCTTTATATTGTTAAGTCATTATTTTGATAAACAAAATAATTCCTTAACTCTTTATCAATTATGTCTTCATATTTTGTCCTATCAGCTTGACACTGTCTTTAGTAAAATTGTCATAACATCTTCTGTACATGTCGTACTGACTTGCACTTTGAGATGAGTCTTCAATAGTCATCATAGAGTATATTTTCATCTGACATACTAGCTCTCTGACTTGTGCGATCTTCATGTAGATCATATGTTGCTATAATGACAACATCTATGTAACCAACTCAGCCAAATTGCCAACAATCGCCCCCTTTGTCATTGGTGGCAACATATGAGAAAATTGCCTAAGTCTACAACTTCAAAATCTCAAAATTGTGGCTATAGTATAAAATATATACTATCTTATAACTCCCAAAAAAAAAACTTATCTCTAATAGAGTACTCCCCCTGAGAGTATCAATCCTTATCATTTTCTAATCAATTTTCTACTATATATTGATGGAATATGGATGAAGTGACTGAGAGGGGGGGGGTGAATTAGTCAACCATAAAAACACTTCACAATTAATTCTTTGTAGATCCTTTAAGATATCTTAACAATGTTGTCTGTTTTAGCACTTGGTAAATAGATTGCAGTAACTTTGAAGATGCAGAAAGTATTAGCAATATTATCTTTAGATATTCATCAGTGCATGTAAATGATTGAGGAAGCAATTAAGAACACAAGAGACACAAGATTTAACATGGAAACCCAATATGGGAAAAACCACCAATGTATCTAGATACTGATTTTCACTTTTCTGAAGTGATGCCTGGTTAGAAGCCAACCCGGTAAAAGGTTACAAAACACACTGTTAGGTGTGACCTTGTTAGAGGATTTAAAAACACCCTGCTAGGAGTGGCCTGGTAAGAGGTCTTGAAAACAATTCAATGGAATTGTCACCTTGTTAGAGGATTTATATTATGGCTGTTAAACCAACTCGGTTAAGAGATTTTGAATTCACTGTTACAATGATAAGAAGGTAACAATGAGAAAGTAACCTGTATAATAATGCAACTGTCTTGCTGATTATAGATCTCTGTTCTGCATAAGTCTGATCCTTTCTGATCAAATAAATCTCTATTCTGCACCTCAAGGATATCTGAACATCGTTCA
This sequence comes from Chamaecyparis obtusa, assembly GCA_027943335.1. Lineage (NCBI taxonomy): Eukaryota > Viridiplantae > Streptophyta > Pinopsida > Cupressales > Cupressaceae > Chamaecyparis > Chamaecyparis obtusa. The sequence goes on from BSBK01004170.1 coordinate 722,938, forward strand.
CAAATTCGCATATACCTTTCCTTCTTTTCTTCTGTAAATCTTCTGCTGTGTTATATTTACTTTTCACATTTGACCTTTTATTTATATGATTTTGGATTAGTCAAATTGACATTATTTAGTATAACAGTCGGCTAAAATAAGTAAACTCTATTTGCAAAAATCCTTCAAGGGCCGACAGTGCTCGGTGACCATATCTTTCTATAATCTTTCGGTGACCGAGGGAACTCGGTAAACACCGACAATTCTTTACCTTTGATAACCGACTGAACTCGGTAAACACTATCTTTTCTCGATGACCGACTGAACTTGGTAAACACTAAACTTTCTTCGGCAACCGAGTGAACTCGGTAAACACTAAACTTTCTTCGGCAACCGAGTGAACTCGGTAAACACTAAACTTTCTTCGGCAACCGAGTGAACTTGGTAAACACTAAACTTTCTTCGGCAACCGAGTGAACTCGGTAAACACTAAATTTTCTTCGGCAACCGAGTGAACTCGATAAGCATTAATATTCCTGTCTGGCAGACCGACTAAGCTCGGTAGAAGCTGATTGCTGCGGACTATGACATAGTGTGACATCAAAGACAATACATAATTGAGTAGCAATTTCCTTCAGACAATTGTTTCCAACATATATCTCTCCCCATTTGACAATAATGATAAAATAAAGGTAAGGAGGGTTACAAAATTGTATTCACAAAAAGATTATACCTTACTTCAATATTGCAAAGCCGGTAGGCTTGCAACACAATCTGCAAAATCAATCTTTATAGCCTCTAACTCCTTCTCCCATGATTTCTTCATAGAATCTATCACACTAAGTAGTGCACATAATCCATAAGATGCTATCTCACATGCTTGGAGATTCTCAAAGTTAAACTTTTGAAAAGATGTCTTAGCTAAAAGACATTCTTCCAATTTCCCTACAATGATACTTAACTTCATAGAAGTGTGCTCTCTTAAAAGAGTGAATCTTTTCATTTTCCTATCTTTTTCATCTTGCAAAATTCTGATTTCATCATATATCTTATGAATTTTCTTCTCAACATCAAATATCTTCACATTGGGGCTTGAAAGAGAGGTATTTTCATTTTAAATTTCTGCTTCCTTCATCTCCATCTTCTGATCTTTTGTTGTCAAGGTTCTGATTTTGTACACTAGATGTACAAAGATTTTCCTCTTTCCAAATTCTTCCTCAAGTCCTTTATACAGATATCAAGATTGTTGATATCATTCCTGATATTCTGGCTAATGTTCAAAAGCATTTTAGCCTCGTAGGTTGCTTGAGCTTTCACTTTTGCTATATCAGTTAAGTTTGTGAATTCACTATCAAAAGTGTTCATCACTTTCTTTGCTTTCTCTAGAGGGTCGGCTTCTACAATTTGTGTAGTTACAACACCTTGTAACTTCTTAGTAAGTTCCTTCAGGAATCCTTCAAGACTTTTTACTTTCTTTTTCTTTCCAATGATCTTGTTCAAGGATGTGATCAATTCCATCTGATCATCATCATCTACTTCCTTTCCCAAATGCTCAATCATAGATCCAATCTAACTCTTCTTTCCAGTCTCAGGAATAAGAATTATATCTTGTTTAGTGGGAATAGGTACTTTTTTTTCTGTCACTGAGGTCTCTGCAACTGTGGTCTTTGTTTTCTCTTCTCCTTTGGTATTCTCCTGCTCTTCAAAAGCTAAATTGTAACAATGTTTTCTAGATTCTTGAATACATTATCATCAGTATCCAAGGTGATCTTCATTCCTTCTACATTCATGAGTTTATCTTCAATGTTTATGGCTGGTGGAGAGGGAATGTCCTCTTGTTCTATTTCACCTGCTTGCTCTGTTGCAACTAATGGTTCTCTAGCATTTTCTAACATAACCTTGATGATTTCTTGATCTATTTCTGTATTAACTTCTTCATATTTGCCTTCCATAACTTGAATTGTTCTCTTATTGGTTCTCAAATGGGTGCTTAAAGCTTTCATGATTTGACTAAAGTGTGCTTCATCTTTTACAACACAAAGCTTTCTTACAAGCTTTTCTCTAATAGATGTGTCTTCCTCTGATGCTCTCTTCTTCCTATTCACAAGTTTATTGTACAAATCATTAGGTATCTTACCCTGAATTGTATCAAACTTCTTATCAGAAAAAATCATATGCTTTACCATTGCATTTTTGAGATTTAATCTCTCTACATAATCATAGAGTTCATAATACTTATTCATTCTTGTAAACTCTCCATCCTGAATGATCTTCTCATTAAGCTTCTCAACTTTAGGTTTCCAAGTTTTCTTCTTAATAGAAGTGTCATCATCTTTGATTACTACAATTTTCCTTGGAACTGGTTGCACTAATTTTTTATGTCTCTTACCCGGTCTAGTAGCACTCTCTTTTACTCTTTTGCTAGGTGTGGAGGAAGTGGATCTAGTGGATATCCTTGCTTCTTGATCCTTCTCAATTTCTTCCACTTTCATCTTAACTTGTGTTTCTTCTTGTTGTGCTGCAATTGATGATAAAGGAGGAATAGACAAAACTTCTTTTTGTCCAATATCTCTAATTGCTGATGGTGTTTGCTTTGCTATCAAGAATTCATGCTTAGTCATCCCTATATCTTTTAGAATTTTCTTGATAGTACTCTAAACTCTTTTCTTACACTGCTTCTCTTCAAGTAAGGTCTTTGCAGAGTTGAATTTCTCCGCAAAGGTTCCAAACCTGTTACAGTGAGTGTCCAACTTACACTTAAGTAACCTGTTCACATATCCTTCTATCTCTACCTCAGATATCTCTCATAGCCAATAGGGTCTATGAACTCTATTCTAGGTTCTACTGCTTCAATGTAGGTAAAGTCAGTATCAACCATGAAACATATCTAATTTTTATAGTTCTCCACAAGAGAGTGTGGGATCCTTGATCAATAACATGCCTTCTATACCAATATTTCACTCTCATTCACTTTATCAATAACATGCCTTCTATACACTAGGTTAATCCTTTCCATTGTAGTTTGGCCATCAGTCTGGTCATTTCCAATGGTGTAAGGAAATCTTCTCAATAGATGAAAAAACATATAGGTGATTAAGGATGAGAATCTAAACTGTGTATACTTAATTTTCTTAATCTTTTCTAACTTCTCAAATAGTTGAATTCTCATAATCTCACATATCAACTTGTACTTTATCAACACACATCAGATAAGCTGCATATATCATTCCAGCTGCCATGTCAGCCTCTCTTGAATTTGCACAAAACTTAGTGGTTAGGATCTTGCATAAGTATCTGACATCATCTTGTTGAATCTTACTAATCATAATTCCTCTACCATTATAAGATGAATTTGTGTTGTCTATGACTATTTTCCTCATGTTCTTCTCATTTAAAGGAATGGCTCCAGTTTTAGATAGTCCAGTAACTTCAGGAATCAAGTTAGCTATGATATCTATGACTCTATCTTCTAACCAAAACTTCCCATTATGAATTTTTCTTAAGATTATCTTAGTACATTCTTCATTGTCAAATTCATATTGTAATGCATACTTAATGATTTCATTATCTTTCAAATATTCAAATCCTTCTTTCAATGTCATGTCCAGATTGTAGATCTTCTGATATTCCTTGGTGAAATCACTATCACTGATAGTCTCTAGTTTTCATCCAAGATAGCTTCTAACATTCTCTAGATGTAAAACTTCATCTGGTACAGATGATAAAGATAACCTAGGATCATCTTCCAAGGGTTCTACTAGTTCCCTTTTCAACTTAGGTCTATTTTTATCCCTGACATTGTGAATTAAAGAAACATCCATGATTTCTTCTAATTTCTTCACTGATTTAAAGATCTATCAAGTAAAATACCTCGATTTCTTGATTTTAGGGCTTGCGTAGATTCGACACAAAATTCTTCTCCAAATCCTTGCAAAATGCTTCTAATCACTACACTTTGATCTCCTTAACACTTGAATTCACTTTGTTGATCAAATAATACTGATCATGACCTTTTATTAATTATCTCTTACTTAGATCTGACATCGCATTCAATTCTTTTGTTGCTTCTTTCCAAAAAGCTAATTTTGCTAACCTGCAAAACTTAAAACTTCTTGTGATCTCGCAAAACATAATATTTTTCTTTGTGCTCTTAACCATAGCATTAGAACATCATATACTACCTTGCATTAATTGTGCAAGACTCAGTTCATCATATATCTACTTCTACACTAATCTAAGTTCCTATTTTACTGCAATTTTCATAAATTAAGTACTTTGAGATGGGTCAGGTAAAGATTCATTCTTACCTTTTAATGCTTCACCTTCCTGATTACCTTCAATGTTGAATATGTCTCCTTGATCTATGATTTTGATAAACTTCACTTCATCTAAATTACTACAGCATCCTTTATAACTATTACTTGCATCTTCATTTCTTCTTGCATGATTTCTAAGATTAGGATTAGGATGAAAAACTCTATTGTTCATTCTACAAAATCTTGTTGTATGTCCAATCTTGTTGTATATCTAACAAACAATTCCATTGTTTCCATATCTTGGTCTAGGCTGATTGATCTATGATCTACAGTTTCTAGCAATGTGTCCAACCTTGTTGCATCTATAACATATTACTCTATTTCTTTTGTTCATATCTTCAGTAGGTTTCTTATCTGCATTGGTAGTATTCCTAAACATTCTACTACCATCATTATTCTCAATAAATTTAGGTTTCCTGCATTCAATATCTCTATGTCCAAAACTATGACAATTATAACAATAACCATTAAGAGGTTTGAATTGGTTACCTATGCAATCTCTCTTCATATGACCAATAGTATTACAAGAAAAACATCTACCTTTGAATTCTCTTTGCATACCTTTGGGTGATTCCTCTTGCTTAGGTGATTCTTCTTCTTTGGGTGTATCTTCAGACTTGTTAATCTCATCAGACTTCTTCTCATCTATGCTTTCAGATATTTTTAGATCTGGTTCCTTGCTTTCTTCATTTTCTTTAAAAGTGTTGAATCCAAGACCAGTCTTATCATAGAATGGTTTTTGATAAGATATTTGTTCATCAATCTTCTCACTAGTTGAATATAGCCTTTCAAGTTGTTGTTCGGATTGAGTCAGTTCACCTTTCATAATTTTATTGTATTTCTTAAGTTCAGCATACTGCAAATTGACTTTCTCAAGTTCAGATGTTACTTTACCAAGTTTAGATTTTAGTCCTTCATTTTCAGTGTTTAGACTTTCATTTTCAGATTTCAAATTTTCTTCATTCTTACCATTTCCATCTTTAGGACTAAGCTTCAAATTTTCTATCTTCAGTTCATGCTCAAGGATCTCATTTTCTTTTTCTAAATTTTCATCACAATCTTCAATAAAAACTTTGGATTCCTTTTCAGATTTCAGATCTTCCAACTTGTTTTTTAGTTTCTCGATGAGGTTCTTTGCATCATCATATTTTATTTTCAAAGTGTCTCTTTCAGTAGTAAGCAAGTCAATCTATTCAAGAGCTTCTTCAAGATTCTTTTGTAGTTGATCCATATCCATAGAGATCTTACTCAAGCTACTAGGCTTTCCTTGAATGATTTTTTTCCGAGTAAGTAAGCTCTGATACCAATTGTTAGAAATAGGGAATACTAAGAAGAGGGGGTGAATTAGTATTCCACAAAATTTAACTTTTTCCCAATTATGGGTATAATAGATTATCTTAACACATGCATAACATAAGAAGCTAAAAAACATGCATAGCAATAAAACTAAAGAACTCATAACACATTATTTGTTCTCAAGGAAACCCTGGCCAAGGGAAAACACTGGTGGGGATGGTACCCACAAAGATCCACTAATCAAAACTATCATGTTAAGGATGTTGACCCTGTTAGGAGTCTATTACATGCATATAATGTCTCAGTCCTAATTAAGGGACTATAGGCCTTATTAGAAGACTCAACCCTATTAGGAGTTGGTAGTACATAAAGTAATTACTAGATGAGCCCACTACCCAAACAAGTAATGTACAATATACACTAATTACAAAATTAGGTTAAGGTACATAACCTTATACTACTTGCAGCAATATCTCTTCACTGCTCTTTCACTATCGCTATTACATATGCATTATATATTTCACTACACATATCACTTCTTGATTACATTACATTTATACAAGTTATTAGGATTAATAAGTTTCCAGTTGGCTATCATATTACAAATAACTTTATCCAAGGGTTAACATCTAGGATGTCATCCCTTTATATTGTTAAGTCATTATTTTGATAAACAAAATAATCCCTTAACTCTTTATCAATTCTGTCTTCATATTCTATCTTGTCAGCTTGACACTATCTTTAGTAAAACTGTCATAACTTCTTCCGTACATGCCGTACTAACTTGCGCTCTAAGATGAGTCTTCAATAGTCATCATAGAGTCAATGTTCAAGTGCACAAGCACTGAACTTACTCCAATCAACATCACAAAAAAAATTTATCTCCAGGTTCACTGGTAAAAACATTGTCTCATACTTAGACAATTTCGCATTATGCTCTGACATACTAGCTCTCTGACCTATGTGATCTTCATGTAGATCATATGTTTCCATAATGACAACATCTATGTAGCCAACTCAGCCAAATTTCCAACAATACTTTTGTAATTGTAATAATAACCATTAAACTTAGGAATGCTCAATGGGTTACCTCTTTTGCTCCTACAAACATTTTTTGTGTGACCCGATTTCCTACAATGATATCAAGTATGCTTCTTTATCTTTGGTGTGATAAAAACATCTTAGTTTTCTACTTGTTTAGAGGACTATCCCTTCTTAGTGGTGTTGTTTTCATTGAATCCAAGTCCAAAAGTATCTCTCAGTTTTCTCTGACCTCTTAGTTGTTCATCTAGTATCCTTAGTGATTCTACATTACTCTTCAAGATTTCATTAGCATCTTTTTCATATTTTAGTTCATTCCTCATATGTTCATTCTTAGATCTCATCTCAGCAATCTCTCCAACTTTCCTTGCAACTTCTTGATTTGTACGAACTAGTTGTTCTTTCAAGTTGTAGTGAATTTGTGTCAACCTCAGCATTTTCCCATCTTTCTCATTTATCATTGTTTTCATTTGTCTTCTCTCATCTTCCACCATTATTTTTTCATCTTCATCTTTTCTCTTTTATTCTGGGATTTCACACATCCTTATCGATTGATCTTCTTGTTTTCTTTTCAGTTCTTTTACCTAATCAGTTAGGTTTTTTTTCCTTTCAATTAGTTCTGATATTATAGCTTCATATTCATCAGACATATTTCCCTCTAAGAGTTCTTTAAGTTCTTCAACCTGATCTTGAGTGTCCTTCAATTAATGTGCTAGCTCTTTTCTCTTGTTGAGTTAATGCTTCAATTTTCTCCTAAATTCATCAATCTTCTCATTAGCCATCCCCAACTCTATGTCCATGTTATCAATCACCATTTCATACTTATAACTTTCCATCTCTTCAGATCTTTCCTCTCAAGTGGTTAAACTTTTGAATAAGAGACTCAGCTCTGATACCAATTGTTGGATTAAGTATGGAAAGATGAGTACTAAGAGGGGAGGAGTGAATCAATACTTCAAAACATTTTATTTAACCTTCTTAACAATTTACTAAATTCATAAATTTTGCATGCATTTCATAAAACATATAAAATATTAACAACAAACATAACTCATAACATAGTGATTTTGGTGTCGCATAAATCTTTGTTAGAGGATAAAAACTACGATGGGGTTGACACCCACAAAAATTTTCTACTGTAGTAAAAAGTCTACATGGTTAGAGCTACAATGATAGCTATTTCAGATAGCTTACCCTATTAAGAGTATTAACTCTATTAGGATTCTAAAGACCAATAAGTCTACCTTGCTAAAGGATTTTATAATTATAATCTAAGAACTCTACCTGGTTAAAGGATTTACAAAGTAAGATCTGTTAGGATCTACTCAATTAAGAGACTTTACACTTCTATTTACACACTAACTTAGTACATAAATTGTCTATAAAACTTGCATCTATCTTATGCTTATCAGACTCAATATGCTCATTAACTATTTACCTCAACATGTACCTCACTCTCAATAACTATTATGTACTTGGTAGCTTCAACTCTAAATTGTAATTACTCTCTTCTCTTTTCTCCTTTGTTACTCAGTGGCTTCTCTTCTCATCACCTTCTATCTGCAATTTCTCCTTCGCACATGCACATTCCATTCATCCCACACATACTCTTACTATGATCTACACATTTTGATCCATTTATACTTAATATTGAAGTGGTGGAAATTTTCTAGAATCGTATCTTTAAGAAGTGGTAGCATTGGTTACTCCTCCAATGGATATATCTCATTTAATTCTTGAGAGTAAATCTCACCTTGTAATCATGCATAATCATTGTGTTTAAATCTCCAATGCTCTATCATACTATCTCCTCCAAATTTGTAAACTATTTTCTACTTGGTGTCTAGGTTTAATGTGCTTGAATTGGTTTTGTAATATGTTTTGACTCTCATTGTTTGTCATTGATGTCAACATATGTTTCAGATGATGGAAGAAAGACTGGTTAATAGTAATATATAGATGATTGGAAGAAGTATACGGCTATTGTACAATTGTTTCCGACCATGAAAAGATAGGAATATGTATAATGATGAGTTTTCACCTTATATCTAAATTCACTTGGCTTAATATTGTAGATGGAGTGAGTTATAGTTGTTTTAGTAAAGACTGGTTACTAGACTGTGACAGTAGACAGTGATAGAGTTAGTTTCTGTATTTCTGAGATAACTCTTATGTGAGCATGATTTGTAACCTGAAAACTTAAAGAATGATAGAAGACATATTGAAGAATATTATTTTTGATTATGGATTTGTTTTGTTCATGGTGATGTCAGTTGAATTGTGCGGTCTTGTAAAGGCCTATTTGGAGCCGATTGGAGATTTGTAACATGTTGTGAAGATGGAACGCATGGATTTTAGATCCTAGGGTGTATTAGATGTATTATAATTATTGTATACTTGTTTAAGGTACTATGTGTATCTTAATAAGCATCTTTTTAATTATTTTTTAATTCGGGAAGTCTTAATTGGATGACCTAATGGATTATTGTAATAGGGTATAAAGAAGAGTTGTTTTTGGAGATAAAGGGTGGTGTATTAATGTAAGTTGTGAGCTTGTATTTGTGAATTCTATTGGATGTAAAGAAGAGGTTTTGATTGAGGATATTCATTTGAACTGATCAAGAAAAGACAATTTCTAGTAGATAGTTCATTGGATTGTATATCTTCTATACAATTGTATTTCAGACACTGAGTCCTGAAGGTGGATTTAACCTTCTTTATGCAGTGAACCTACCATTTTTCTCTTGACTCCTAACAAGGTCTTTCCCTTAATAGGGACTATGTATTATATGCATCAATAAGATCCTAAAAGGGCTAAATCTTTTAGAAAGGATACTATACTTTCAATACATCATTCATGGGTGCTAATTCCCACCGGGGTTTTACCTTTAACAGGATTTCCAAGACAAAAAAATATTGTGTTATGGTGTTTCATTCATTGTGTTGATATTTTGACTAATTTTTTTGGTTTATAAGGTTTCAATTATTGTGTCTCACAATTGATTTACCCCCCCCCCCCCCCTCTCATTTGTGTTACCGGATTGTTATTCCTAACAATTGGTATTAGAACTTATGGTCCTCAGAGTGAAAGCTTAACAGATTGAGATAATCTTGGAGATGACATTCTATAAGAAGGAAAATCCAAAGTTTGATCCTGATAATTTTGACAGTTGGAAGAACAAGATGAGAATACATCTTTTCTATTTGGATATTAACTACTGGATGATAAGAAAGAAAGAAGAATAGATCAATCCTGAAGATGAATTGTGATACTCCTAAGAGTTATTTTTTCATCATTAATTCTGAGGATGTCATATTGTTTTTCAAATTCATTTAGTAATGAAAGAAAGATAAGTCAATAAAGTAGGAAAATCTATTCAATAAAGTAAATAAAGGAACGAGGAATTTCGGTAAAGGAAAAGAAAAGTTGAGGCACCGAGAAAGGAAGAATCGAGCACCGAGAACCAAGTTATACTGAGATATAACATCAACCAAACTAATAAGATGATTTAGTTACCAAGTACGAAGAAAATATGTTACCGAGCATAGAAGGCCAACACAAGGAGAATCTTTAAGTACATTGACCCTGGACACCGAACAAAAAATGGCTTACAAATCTTGAGGAGATTGTATAATAGAACATTGGAGATTGAAACATGATGATTACACATGATTACAAGGTGAGGTCTACCAATTCAAATTAATTATGATATATGCATTGAAGGAGTAACTAATGCTAGCACCGCTTGAAGAGATGATTCTACAGCACCTAGCACCACTTCTAGAATTGTATATAAATAGATCAGAGAAGTAAAGATCAAAGCTGTATGTATGAATGCAAGAGGAGATTACATGTATGAGAAGAGATTACAAAGAAGTTTATGACAAGATAATCCACTAAGTACAAATAAGTAAAGAGTTGAAAAGTTATTGTGATTCAGAAGTGAATCTGCCAAGTACCGAATTGTTATTGTAAAAGGTACACAGTATGAGGTAATGAGTTAATGAGCATAAAGAGTCTGATATGCATATGTTTGATGCAAGTTTAACAGACAAGTTTGTGTTATTGATTAAAGAGTAATCAGAATTGTAAAGTCTCTTAACTGAGAAGATCCTAAAAGATCTTATATTGTAAATCCTTTAACATGGTACAATTCTTAGATTAGAATTGTAAAATCCTTTCACAAGGTAGACTTAATATTCTTAAGAATCTTAACCATGTTAATATTGTTTGTAGGGTAAGCTATCAAAAATAGCTAAACATTGTATCTCTAACCGAGAAAACATTTTACTACAGTAGTGAAGTTTTGTGGGTGTCATCCCTAGCTTAGTTTTTATCCTCTAACAAGGATTTCTGTGATACCAAAATATTTATATTATGTGTTATCTGTTATATATTTTATAGGTTTTATGAGATGCATTCAAAAGCTATGGAATCAATAAATGGTTAAGAAGGAAAGGTTAAATAATTTAAAAGTATTTTATAGTACTGATTCACCCCTCCCCTCTCAATACTCACCTTTGCATACTTAGTCCAACAATAGGTATCAAGGCTTAGTCTCTTATTAAAAAGTTTAATCACTTGAGAGGAAAGATCTAGAAAAATGGAAAGCTACAAGTATGAAAGGGTGATTGAGAACATAGAAATGGGACTTAAGATGGCTAATAAGAAGGTTGAAGAATTGAGCAAGAAATTTAAATATTCAATCAACAAGAGGAAGGAGCTTGCACATCAATTGAAAAATATTGAAGATTAGGTTGAGGAACTTGAAGAATAGTCAAAGGGAAGCATGTCGGATAAATTTGATGCTATAATATCATAATTTTTTGAAAAGAACAAAAACCTAGCTGATTAGGTGAAAGCATTGAAAAGAGAACAAGAACCATAATCGGTAAGGATGTGTAAAATCCTAGAACAAAAGGAAAAGTTGAAAATGACAAAAGAATAGTTGAAGATGAGAGAAGTCAAATGAACACAAGACTGGATGAGAAAGATAGGGAAATACTAAGGTTGACACAAACTCACTACAACTTGACAAACCAACTAGTTAGTGCAAATCAAGATATTTCAAGGAGAGTTGGAGAAATTGTTGAACTGAGATTTGAGAATGAACATCTGAAGAATGATTTGAAATTTGAGAAAGATGCCAATGAAATCTTGAAAAGAAATGAAGAAGCATTGAAGATTATGGATGAACATCTAAGAAATTAGAGACAACCGAGAGACACTAATGGACTTGGATACAATGCAAACAATACCACCAAGAAGGGCGAGTCCTCAAAACAAGTACCCAACTAAGATAATGTTTCTAATCCACTGAAGACAAAGAAGCCCACATGCTATCATTATGGGAAGATAGGACACACATCAAATGTATGTAGAAGAAAAAGAGGCAATCCACAAAATACTCCTAATTTTAATGGCCATTATTACAATTGAAATAAGTATGGTCATAAGGAATTTGAATGTAGAGAAAGAGTTGCTAACAATCCAAGGAAACCAAGATTTGAAGGTTACTGTAACAACAGCAAGAGATATGGTCATAAATCTAGAGAATGTAGGTTGCAAATTAAAAATGAGAAATGGGTCCCTAACCGATAGAATGTTGTAAACAACTGACAAGGACCAACTATACCATGGTATTACAACACAAGACTCATGTGTACTGCATGTGGAAAATTTGATCACATTACTACAAATTTCTTTAGGATACATGGTATGAACAATAAGAAATCATGGAGAAACTTTGGAATGGCTTGTTTCCACTGCAACAAGGTTGGTCACCTAGCCAAAGACTGTAGGTACCATAATAAAGATTCAACCGAGGAACAACCAAGTGAAAAGACTCAATTTAATATTGATGAGATAATAGATCAAATGAATAGGACTTGGAGAAGGAATTCTCAAGATGATGGAACAAAACTGGGAACTACTGATGGAACCACATACTCTAGATCGGATGCACCTATCTTTAATTAATTGGTCAAATGTAAGTGTACGAGATGATAACCTAAATTCTATCATAAATCAGTTCTTATAATTAGTGCAAAGATCCATATCAGCATACTAAGATGAATTTTTATATAAGTTGTGAAGTTAACATTTCATATTTTCATCGGTAAAGTGTTTGAGCTATTTTATTCCATTCAGTGGAAGAGAGTTTAGTTCATTTATTGGTGATACACCGAGGGCATACAAAAAAAATGATAAGAATAAGCTATGTGAGTTTACAAAATCCAAAGGGGATGGAAGAGGATTGAAGTTATCCATAGTAGATGACCCTGAAATGAAATTTGCATCCAACATCATATCCTACAGAATATTTCAATCATCTAGGGTAAATAGTGTACCCTGTGGAGAAGTTGACATAGCATACAAGATTGCCAAAAAGGATATGAAGATATATTTGTGTGAGATATTGTTAAAACAATTGGATGACAACATGAATACAATCAGGAAAGAAAAGTCCAATACTTTAAAGTTCAGTCCACTTTTGGTATGCATTTTCTTCTATTTTTTTAACTTTCTCCCAACAGTCAATGAAGTAACTTAGAAAGAAGATAAACTAGTTGTTTACCAGATTAATGAGTATATTCAAGGCATAGGAGATAATTTTTATTTGATCACAAATGATTACTTTGTTAAATTTCAATCAAGAATGCACAAAAGATTTAGAATTCCACCTCAGCTACTAGAAGAATACAAAGATGATATATGTTTTGAGGTAGATACCGACATATGTATCACAAAAGTTGTAGAGACTAGAACTGAGTGGTTACTGTATACAAGTGAATGTATCTTCATAGAATTAGGGTTAATAATTAACAATAAGTGAAATAATAACTAAATACAACCACAATTGAGCAACTATTTAACAAAATCAATGACTAATTGAGCATCCTATGGCTCTCTAACTAAGATGTTAATTAGTGAACTCTCAGCAAGCTCTCATTAATGACAGTCCTAGAATGAGAATGATGAAGATAAAATAATGCTAAAGCTAAACAATTATCAAGATAAATGCTAAAAATGCTCTTAAATGCTTTTCTAAACTCAAATTGCAAGAGGTTTGATGCAATTCTCAGATAGGTGGTTGATGAATTATGAAGGATTTTGGCCTTCCTTTTATAGATTTCCCAATGGTAGGGGGTGTAGTTGTGTTTAATCATGATTGAGTTGGGGTTAAGTCTTTGGTTCCACCCTTTGAAGACAAAGCAAAGTTTGTGTCCTCAAAGCTTGGGACAAGTAGACAAGATGGATGGTTAAGATTCCTTTTCACTTTGAGTGAATCAGATTCAATTTGGCTTGATCCATGTGAATGCCTTTCCTCAAATCTCATTGGTTGATTGATTTTTTCTCCTTTTGGTTTGTTGAGAGTAATTGATTTTTATTAATTGATTTAATTGATTTATTTTAGCCATGTACCCCTTGAATGGGTTGAATTTAATTTAATCCAAGACTATACAATTAATTGAATTAATTGTATTTTGATTTGATTGCACTTGATTAAAATGCTCTCAATTTTGATTGATATTGAATTAAGACTTGATTTTAATTTTGATTGGCTAATTGTGCATTGTGATTCAATTGATTTAATTATGTCCTTGATTTGCTCTGATTTCACTCAATTTACTTTGAATTGTCGTTAAATTGTCTTTGTCCATTTTTAGGTGATTAAAAATACCCCTCTTTGAGTTGATGTGAGAAGCATGTCGATTCAAAAAATACTCTAATCTTGCTCGATAATAGGTCCTGATTCAATGATGGTCGATCCTCTAATTTTTGATATGAAATTGCTATAGATAATGATTGATATGAAACTCTCTTGATTGATGTGGTTCTGTGATGATCGTTCTTGATATGATGATTGATTTGCTGATTAATCCTGATATGATGTTTGTATTTGATATGATGTCCCTTTTCGTTTGATTATGAAAATTTTCTAATAAAAGTTTTCGCTTTGATTTGATGATCTATCCCTTGATTTTCTGATGATGTTATGATTGCATGCCCCCTTGAGAAATGAATCGAAATGATTTGGATGATTTAGTTAAGATTGGGAAATTTTGATTTGTTTCCTGATATAGAAATTTGAAAATGCCCCGATCATGAGAGGATTTGATGAGAGAAGATTTGATTGATAAGATGTTGTTGATGCTCTAGATAAGTTGATGATGATTTGGTATCATTTGATGTCAGTCAGAATCACTTGGTTGATGTTGATGTCAATCTGATAGGATAAGTTGATGGGTTGATCTTTCGCTCTCAAGATCTAGAGAGACAAAACAATGATTTTCCTTCCTCATGATATAGAGTTAGGAGATTTGATGCACTCAAGATGAGCAAATGGATGATAGGATAACTTGATTGATGTTAGATGATCAATTGGATGATTTGACTGATTGATATTTGATTCAAAATGATTAGATGATACAAAATTATGGATTGATAGAAGAGAAGGTGATGAACAGGATTAGGTTGCCCCTATTTGATTAGCATGATTGATTGTTGATGATATCCTTGATGAAGCATGAATCATTTTGATGGATCAAACATTTGAAGATGTATCTTGATGATGTTGATGTACCTTTGATGATCAGATTGAGCAATATTTTTGATGATGGATATTTCAAGCATTGATGATGTTGATCAAGACTTTGATTATATTGATGGACCTTTGATGATGTCATTGATCATTTGATGTATCTTGATTTGGTCTTTTGATGATGATAACTCCACCCTTTTTTTATTTTCCCCCTTGCAAATTAAGCTAAGAAAGGCTAAACAATATATACAATGCATCTAATCTAAGATGTATGCAGCTAACTATCATTATTCAAAATCAAGAGCTTATAATCATCATTGAGCGTTTGGAACATGAAATTGGTACAACCCTCACTGGTTCAACCATGATGATATGAATACCTCTTTCCTCGGATTTTAACAATTTCAAGTAAACAAACAAAGAATTGATCCCTTTCATATACAAATGTCCTCGATGATTCTTTGATGATCAACATGACAAGTACTCAAGAAGCAATCAAGAAAATATCATGTCTTCATCATCGCTCATCTAGTCAAAGACTTCATCGATTTGCTAAAAAGACATGATTCCAAAAAAATTTAGTAACACTTTGAACATTTTTGCTTTTGTTTTTAGATCCATATTTCAACAACTTCATCCACTTTGATCCTTAGTTATTTTTAAGCTTTTTAGATTTTGATCTGATTTTTCAAATTTTGTCATTTAAATCAAGTATTTGGATGTTTGAAATGTGATATTGATCATGAAGTTCAAGTGTAGCCATTTTCCAATTTTGATGCAATGATTTGAGCCAATTGATGTTTGCTTTGGTAAGCTCATTGAACTTGGATTGGTGCCCCCAGTTTGACTTGGAAAAGATAGTGCTTTGTTGGGCAATGCAACTTTAGAGAGTAATTTCAGATTTGCAATTTTTTAGATTTTTAAAATATTTTTAATTTTTTTTGGATTTTTAGAGATTTTTTATGTTTTTGGATTTTTAGAGATTTTTTATTTTTTTGAATTTTAGAGATTTTTTATGTTTTTGGATTTTTAAAGGAACATTTTCACCTTTTTAGATTTTTAGAGATTACTAGTTCTCAAGCAAGATCACATTGAATTTGTCCCCAATGTCTAGCAAGGTATAGGACATGAAAGATGGATTTGAAAACTGATGGATGATGGATGAAGCAAGTATGTTACCCATAGGACCATCTCCTCAAGATTATCCAAGCTATGGAAAAATAATATCTCAATATAGGCCAATGATGTGGTGTTGAATAGCATATAGAATAATGACCTGATGTCATGACAATGGTCCAAAGGAATGGACATATCAAGAGACTTTTTCTAACATTTTTTTCTTTTTTTCATTTTTCATTTTTCACTTGGATCAAGATCAATGTGGATATTAACAAAGGTGGCTTTAGGATAAGCAAGATCATGATAAGGTAGTATGCACGCAACAAGTGAATAGGTTGATGGATAGGATGACTTATGTCAAGATACTTAATGCTCACATATATGTTCAACCTTGTCAAGATCAAAGGTGAAAAATGGAATACAGATGCAAGTGAGATAAATGGTAGAAAGATGGAGGATATGATGGATGTAACTTGCCCCCAATTGTAGAATGCAAGAGAGAGGAATTATGCATGATGCCTGTTTGCCAAGTTTTCATCATGGTACTTGTCCAAGATGCCACCAGAAGTGGTTTTTCACTATAGGATGGATTTCTTTTCTTTTCTTTTCTTTTTCTTTTTCTTTTTTTCTCAATTTTATCTTTTTGGATGGACTCAAGCTTCATGCTCTTTGCATACTCCTATAAAAGGTATGATATGATGAGCCAAGACTTCTGAAAGGTATGCTCAAAGGTGGTGATATGGTGATGGAAAGGTTATATGATGGATAAGGTAGAGGGTGGCTAAAGATTTATGCAATGGATTGGATAATGGAAATGGAAGGATAATGAATGGAGGATAATAAGTCTTTCCATGTGTGGGCATGAAAAAGGCAATGGAAGGATAATGAATAGGAGGATAAGAAGTATTATCAAGATCAACATTGATACACACCTTGAAGGGTAGTGGAATAATGGAGGAAAAATGGGTGAGATAGCTTCGCATTTTGATGTAAGAGAGGATATGGATCTTTGGACACAAGGACTCAACATGGATGGATGAGATGGAATGTGCTTGGGAGAATGTGAAGTGGAAGCCTTTGGAAGCTTGAATGTCAACTTTGATTTCTCTTTTGTGTGCAAGTCCTTCAAAAGTGACTTGGGAATCCACACTTTCTTTGATTTTTCTTTCCTTTTGGATGCTTTAGAATGCATTTCATCAATGAGGGATTTAGGAACCCACATTTTCTTTGATTTTTCTTTTTTCTTGATTGACCTTTGTGGTCTCTTGAATATTTCTTTTTTTCTTTCATTCACATGTCGATTAGATGGGACATGGTTCTCTTCATACATAAGTGGATTCTTGGATTTCTAATTTTTATGTTGCACATCTAAATTTCTTCCAAAGGACTTGGGATTGGTGGATGAATAAGGTTGATATGAATGGCTCA
Source organism: Chamaecyparis obtusa (assembly GCA_027943335.1). Classification (NCBI taxonomy): domain Eukaryota; kingdom Viridiplantae; phylum Streptophyta; class Pinopsida; order Cupressales; family Cupressaceae; genus Chamaecyparis; species Chamaecyparis obtusa. Next base: position 740,663 of record BSBK01004170.1, read on the forward strand.
TATGGATGGTCTGATATGGAGGATTGACATGGATAGGTGCTTGGTTTCTGAAGTATGTATGTCTTTGTTGATCTTGATAGGATATAGGGTAAGTGGATTGTGGGATAGGGATGGTAGAAAAGGTTGATGGAGGAATATAAGAGCCCAATATATATTTGGAGGATGTATAAGGTTTCAAGTTTGGGACATAGGGACCAAGGATGGATTTGGAAAATGTAAAAGGATGATTCTTATGTGAAAATGGAGATAAATGGGATGTGCGAGGGATATCAACATCTTTATTTTGAACTACATGGCCAAGGTTTTCATCTTTCAGATTTATCTTTGTACCAATAGGCTTATATGTAGCTTTGATAGGAATCACTTTGATAGGAGTAGTTGAAGCTTGAGATAGATATGGAGGCTTATGAAAAGTGGATGTTGGGGTACTTTGATCTTGACAAGGATCTTTTTATAGCCTAGGAAGAATACTTTGATTTTTATTTTCAATAAGTTCATTAGAGATGGAACGTATATCTTGATCTTGCTTAGGATATGGGTATGATATAGAAGGTGAAGGAATATGGGGTGTTTGAGATGAAAGGGTATATTCTTGAAATAAATTGAAGGGTATGAAGGGCTCATCATGGGACTCTTGGCATATGGGACTTTGGTCAACTATAGGATAAGGAAGGATAATATATTGATCTTGATCCGTAATAAGACTTGTTTCTTTGCAATTTTGATTAGTCTCTTGACATGGAACCACTTCTAAGGACAATGTAGGAGTTTGAATTTTCACATGGAATTCTTGAATGGCTAATGAAGGTTCATTTAAAATAGGAATGATAGGCATTGTAGCACATGAAGGCTTCGAGTCTACAACCTTTGAAGTATGAAAAAAAATTGTAGCAAGATGTAGGTTAGCTTGGATCTCTTTTAGAGGTAGCCCTTGATGGTATACATAGTCATTATGAAAATTGTTTGGATCTTTGTTTGATGGAGGAATATTGGATAGCTTTGCTTCTATATGAAATGGAGGAATGGTGGAATAGATGAAAGCTATAAGAGAACCACTACTAGACATGTGTTCATAAGTTTGATCTTGCTTGAGAGTAGTATCTTCATTAGATGAGTCATTAGGATTTTCAATTTCAATTATGTCATCATCAATGAGATTTTGGATTTTATGTTTCAACTCCATGCAATCTGAAGTTTCATGCTCATTATGTCTATGATATGCACAATAGTTGCTCAAAAAGATAAAACCACATGAAGTGATTTGAGGCAACGTTATGAGATCATTTTCAAGAAGTTTTTCCAAAACTGATTCGTATGAAATTCCAAAAGGAGTAAATGATCTATCCCAAGGATATTTGGATGTATTTGTGTTTCTCCAAGAGTTTCCATATGATGAATATTTATGAGATGGAACTAATTCCTCTTGATTTCCTTGATCGAAGATGAGATTCTCTTGATATTTTGAAATAGGTTCTTCATCAAATATTGGTTTATCATTAGGATATTTTTTATCAAACATAGGGTTTTCATGATATTTGTTTTGATCAAATTTTGAATTATCAAAGATATGATGTTCATAATGTTTTTCTTGATCATAGAAATAAGGAAAAAATGTTCTTAATGAGAGTTGGTTGGATAATGTTTCCCTTTCTTTTTCCATTTCTGAATTTTTATTGTTAATTGATTTTTGGATCTTAATGGATATTTTATTTTTTTGTAATCAAAGATCTTCAAGCATAACACAATGATTTTATCAATTATCACAAGAAATCCTTCCAAGCAACCTACCTAAGGTTAAATTTGGCTTTTTAATGGCTCTAATGAGGTAGGCTTGCTAATTTATCAAGGATTTAGTATAGATTCCATTCAAAATGGACTTTAAATTTTCATCCCCCAAGTATGTTAAGGGGCTTCCCACACGCACCGAGGTATGATTTTGGGCAATTCGTGAGGACTACTAGAGGAAGGTTGAAAAATTTAAAATCCGTTTGTCACACACCCCATTAAGGATGCATGCATTTCATTTTATAGTGGGTTGGATTCCCGTAGCAAAAGTGAGTGTATCCCACTTTGGGCTTTTCTCTCACCGGCCTCGTTAAGGAAAACTCGAGAGGTGAGCCCACTAAAGTTCTAGCATGTTCATTTTTAAAGCAAGGAAAATGGAATTAAGGTTAAGCTTTTGAGAATTTGGTTCACCAAGAAGGTGAAGAGCATATCCCTAACTTTCCCTTTAGTTCCCAAACACAATTAACAAGGTTCAATTGATTTCACCTACTAACTATAGGGAATTGAGTATTTCTACTCTTTTCCAAAAATAAGGGGCTTTGATTTATGTGTTTGATTCTTTGATCCCTCTTAATTACTAGATTTTAAATGCACCAAATGCCACAAGCTAAGGGAAAATATGACTAGTTTAGGCTTACCTCTTTCTTTGTAGCTAACCGAACTTAGGGGCATTTTTGAGTGATTTCATTATTTTCATCTTACCTTGGCAATAGCTCCTTCCAAGTGTGTTTGTCCTCTAGAAAGTTAGTCAACACTAACAATCACAATGAGGGGAAACCAAAATCGAATTTCACAAAGCAAAGATTTATGTAATGAATTTTAAGTACCTTATTTGCAAATTTTCAAACAAAAATTTGAACTAAGGACTAAAGATCCAATTAAGAGAGACAAATTTCTTTTTATAAGCTTCAACAACATCAATATGTTTCTGGTATACCTGATTTTCCTCCTCTTGTGTTGTCTCCAAAACAGCCTTGATATGAGCTATGTTTTCCTTCTTGATCTTCTTAGCTAGTGCCTCCCCTTCTTGATTAAACCTACTTTCTGGCTTCTGAACCTTCATGTGCCTGCTCATTTACAATCAAAATGTACAAACAAAGAGTTAGATAAATGAATTTATCAATCTAAAAGCAAATTATGACAGAAAACCAAAGCGACATTATCCAGCAAATACGCGATATCAAATTATTTGCAGGCGTAACTTTACTATTAGCAAGTGACACTTAAAAGTGCATAGGTGACACAAAAAAGTGCATAGGAAACACTAAAAAGTGCACAAGTGACACAGAAAAGTGCACAAGCGACACTAAAAAGTGCACAGGTGACACAGAAAAGTGCACAGGTGACACTTAAAAGTGCACACGCAACACTAAAAAGTGCACAGGTGACACATAAAAGTGCACAGGTGTGACTTCTTTAGGCAAAGGCAATATATCTTTATCGCACAGGCGTGATTGTTTCGATTACAGGCAACAACAAAGAATTTAAGATGGAATAGAAAGTATCGACCAGGCACCAATGTTCAGCAAATAAGCATCGACACAGAGCTTGTAGGCATCATCCAAGTGATTGCAGGCATGACTAAATTGACTATAGGTGTGATTTGACCTATTTCCTATAAAAATTCCATAGAAAATAGCAAATACAAGCATACAAAAGATGATCCAAATGATAAAATTGATAAAATGAGGCTTACTGCGCCATGGTGGGTGCTATTTTGTATACAAATAAATGTACTTTCATAGAATTAGGGTTAATCATCAAGAATAAGCGAAATAATAACTAAATACAACCACAATTGAGCAATTATTTAACAAAATCAATGACTAATTGAGCATCCTATGGCTCTCTATCTAAGCTGTTAATGAGTGAGCTCTTAGCAAGCTCTCATTAATGACAGTCCTAGAATGAGAATGATAGAGATAAAATAATGCTAAAGCTAACAATTATCAAGATAAATGCTAAAATTTCTCTTAAATGCTTTTCTAAACTCAAATTCCAAGAGGTTTGATGCAATTCTCAGATAGGTGGTTGATTTATTATGAAGGATTTTGGCCTTCCTTTTATAGATTTCCCAATGGTAGGGGGTGTAGTTGTGTATAATCATGATTGAGTTGGGGTTAAGTCTTTGGTTCCACCCTTTGAAGACAAAGCAAAGTTTGTGTCCTCAAAGCTTGGGACAAGTAGACAAGATGGATGGTTAAGATTCCTTTTCACTTTGAGTGAATCAGATTCAATTTGGCTTGATCCATGTGAATGACATTCCTCAAATCTCATTGGTTGATTGATTTTCTCCCCTTTTGGTTTGTTGAGAGTAATTGATTTTTATTAATTGATTTAATTGATTTATTTTAGCCATGTACCCCTTGAATGGGTTGAATTTAATTTAATCCAAGACTATACAATTAATTGAATTAATTGTATTTTGATTTGATTACGCTTGATTAAAATGCTCTTAATTTTGATTGATATTGAATTAAGACTTGATTTTAATTTTGATTGGCTAATTGTGCATTGTGATTTAATTGATTTAATTATGTCCTTGATTTGCTCTGATTTCACTCAATTTACTTTGAATTATCATTAAATTGTATTTGTCCATTTTTAGGTGATTACAGTTACCACCTATGGGTTATGAGATGAATATAAATGTTGTATCAATTCAAATAAAATGACTATTAGAGAAACCACTTGACAAAATTTCAACTTGGTATGGTACATTTGAGGAGGTAAAAGAGAAAATAAGGATAGGTATCTTCATACCTAAGGAAAATTGAAAAACAAGCAAAATGAGAATCACATTATCTGAGAATTTGGGGACAATTATTGTTGATTAAGAGGTTTTTGAACCATCACAGCCTAAGGGGAAGAAGATAAAATTGAATGAAGTGACCCCTAGCCCAATTGGTGTTAGACCATCTATAAGGTCTACCTTGACATCAAGAGTAAAGAAGAAAGCAGAAGTAGAAGCAATAAAAGAAAAGACTTATGTTAGAGAAATAAGGCTACTAGAAGGTCTAAAAGGAAGTTGAAACTACAAAAAGAGAGTGATACAGAGTCTGAAGACCTATCAAAATTCAAGGTTATACCAAGTAAAGGGAAGAGTCTTGATGAATTTCTCAAGACACTTGAGAAATATGGTGGATATTCGGTTATGAAATAATTAAACTAGAACAAGAGGAATGATGAAGATAAAAATAAAATTGAAGAGACTATCATTGCCACTTTACATAAATTTAGAATAACATCTATTGAAGTGGCACCAAATCTTGAAGGAGAATTATATCATAAAATTGATTCCAGATGGAAGTATGCTTTTGTTGCAGAGAAAGAAATGAGAGAAATCTCATTACCAATTACTATCCTAGACCTAAAAAAAAAATGAATCAAATATACCTTACAAGAATACTCAAAAATATTTTGAGTAAATGGTAGAGCATTGAGCATCATAGTAGGTAAGCTTGAAGAATTTCAAAAAGACACTGATGATCTCTAGAGAAAGATCTTATCTATTGATCAACTTACTATTGAAGGAGTCAAATACCAAGCAAGAAAGTCATATACAGTTGACTTGACAAAAAATAAAGATGAATTCATTATTGAGGATGAAGAAGACATTATGCCAACTGAGGCCATAGAAACATAAGTAATGGATGTTGATGATTCTACCAAGGAAAGATTGATGGAATAAGATCCCATAATTGAATAGGTTGTAAATTTTCCTAGAATAGAGGAAGTTATCTAAGAGATAACATTAAAGGACTACAATCAATAGTTTTGTTTCAATGCTTCTCAACTCCTTGGAAAACTCCAAGTGCTTCTTTCACCAAAAACTCTCACAAGTGCTCCAAGGGGTCCTTTCTCCATAAAAACATCTTTTTGTGTTCCCTTTTATCTCATTTTATTAGATCTCAAAGGTCTTTTCCATCTGGTTCACAAACTAGCTTGTTTAGGCTTATTAGGCCTAGTGGTTTCTAGTAGCCCTAAACAGGGTCCTTCTCTCCTTTCTTTCTAAAAACATCCAAATGACCTACAAAACTAATTTTATATTTGGATACCCTTTTGGGAGACCTTAGATATTCTATAGGTTTTAGGATTCTAGGGCCTCCATACAGTAGCTTCCTAAATTATAAGGATAATAGGGCTCATAGGGCTATTCTTTAGCTAATCACTAATTTCTTGCTAGAAATCTAAGTTAGGAGATTGGAAAATTCCTAATCTCTTTACCACATGTAAATATATTCATGCTCTATCTAAAACCATGCTTAATCTGAGCTTCAATTCTTTCCCCTGCATGTGCACTCATTTTCTTCTCTATCAAACACCTAGTCGGGTATGCAAGTCTCACCTAGGGCTTGACCTCATAAATGGCCACCTAGTTCTTTGAGCTTCTTTCCTTCATATTTAAAATGTACAGTGGCTCCACAACCATATTCATCCAAACCCTTAGGTTTCCCATGGATAGAATCTATGGGGGAGCCATGAAACCAAAATCTACCTAGACTAAACCAGTAAACTCCCTAATTACTAATCAATTTCAAAAACCTATAAAATCAACTCTAACCTATATGATCACTAAATGGAAAAGTATTATATCTACTTCTACTTCATGAATCCAAACTTGTATTACAACTTTCAAAATATTAACATGCCATCATCACTCAAACAAACTGACTGTAGACAAAAAACTAGAGAACTTCTTTTCACATCCAAAAACTTACACTCTAAAATATTCTACCACTTGCCTCAAGAAATGGGATCATATCTCAACTCAAATATTCCCTATCCTTTATTTTATGCCACTATACATTAGTTATATTCCTTCACTCTTGAATGGAATCAATCTTGTGGATGTTGCATGTAATATTTGCAAAAGTTGCAAATGTTGTCATGACAACTTTTTAGCATATTTTGCATTTATGCTTATACCTAATTTTTAGGACCTCTATCCCTCTTAACTCAATGATTTAACATCATTAAGGCCTTTCTAGGCACTTTTTACACTTTTCCAAAATTTAGGACATATTTAGTCCACATTTCCCAATTTTAGGCCTAATCTAAAGATTAGCTAATTGAAAGCAAACTAAGCTAAACTAGATTGGATTTAGTACTAACTACTAATCCATCTAGGCACACACAAAAAAATACCTTCTAAGGTCAAAGAAAAAACATATTGACTGGGCTAGAGTTAGTTACAAGCCAAAATGGTTTAAGGCCTTAGGGATAGCCTAGGTGCTCCTGCACCATCCTTCCCAAATAGAAAGATTTCAATACATCCTTGGATTGAGTATGTTGGGATCAATGCCAAACTTCTTGAAATTTGACTCCTTTATCCAAGTTGCATCAGCATCCACTTGTCCATGCCATGTCACCAAGTGTTCATAATATGTTCTTTATCTGGTCTTTTTGTATGCCCTGAAATCCAGAATTGTCTCTGCTATTTTAGGTGGTGTGAATGGAAAATTAAGTTCCTCCACCTCATATATGACTTTAGTCAAACTTTGGTCTAGATCAGGGATTGGTCCTTTGTATAAAACTAGGTCTGGCACATTAAAGACAGGAGATAAACCATTGTCCTCTGACAATTCCACTTTATAGGCACTGGTGCCATACTTTGCTAGAATGGTACATGGACCAATTCTCCTCATATGAAGCTTATGAAACACTTCCTTCTACAATCTTTCCTTATTGAGATGGACCATCACTAGATCCCCAACCTTAAATTGGACATCCCTCTTCCTTTCATCCACCTTATGTTTGAGTTTCTCTGTATTCTCAGTGAGTGTCTTCTTCACTATTTCATGTATCTCTTGCATAGCATTTTCAAAGTCTTCAGCATAGGAACTTCCCTTGGCTCCATTCTTTAGATCTATGATCTCATATATGCCTCTAGGATGAAGGCCATGAACAATTTCAAAAGGACTTTTTCTAGTAGTCCTATTTGATGTGTCATTATAGGCATACTCTACCTATCCAATGAGTTGGTCCCAAGCTTGACCATACTCCTTAGTTCAACATCTTAGGAGGTTACCAAGACTCCTATTTACCACCTTTGTTTGACCATCAGTCTGAGGATGGTATGCAGATCCAAAAGAAAAATTGGCACCTAGCTTTTACCATAGAGTCTTCTAAAAATGACTCATGAATTTTGTGTCTCTATCTAACACTATGCTCAGTGGTAACACATTTATTCTAACTACTTCCTTGAAGAATAGGGAAGCTATTTGACTGGCATCATGAGTTGTCTTGCATGGTACAAAGTGTACCATCTCACTAAACCTATCCACTATGACATAAATACTATCTGTTTCCTATTTTGTCTTGGGTAAGCCTACCACAAAGTCCATACTTGAACACTCCCACGGTTTTCTAGGAATGGGAAGGGGTTGGTAAAGGCCTACATTAGTTGATGTTCCTTTGGCCTTTTGACACAAAACACATCCTTCTACATACTTTCTGATATCTAGGTTCATCTTAGGCCAAAAATAGAACCTTTGAACTAGTTCTTGGGTCTTGTTAACACAAAATTGGCCACTAAGTGCACCATTGTGTTTCTCTTGGATTAGATTCTCTCTAATAGACCCTCTACGGACACACAATTGACCTCCCTTAACAATATACCACTCTACAAATTATATTCAAAGAATTGATTATGAAAGTGATTTCTATACTCTTGGCATACCTTATAGATCTCTACAAAATCTTCATCTTCTCCATACAAGTCTTTGAAGTTATCTACACCCATGCTTTGCAATTGTATCTCTTGAACAGTAAGAGCTTTTCTACTTAATGCATCTGCCACCTTGTTCTGCAATCCCTTCTTGTGTTTGATGTTAAAGGTGAAGGCCTATAGGTATTCCACCCACTTCATATGCTTGTGACTAAGCTTATCTTGTGAATTCATGAAGCTTAGTGCTTGGTTGTCAAAAAAGACCAAAAACTCCTTTGGAAGCAAGTAGTTCCTCCACTTTCTTAGTGCTTGGAATAGATCATACATCTCTAAGTCATAAGAAGAGTACTTTTTATTAGCATCACTTAATTTATCAGAATGGAGAGCCACTGGTCTTCCCTCTTGGCTCAAGACAAAACCTATGGCCACATTACTTGCATCACATTCAACTGTGAATAATCTCTCAAAACTTGGAAAGGTTAAGATTGGTTGAGTAGAAATAATCTTCTTCTTTAGCAATTCAAAACCATGGTTAGCTTTCTCATTCCATATAAACTTAGTCTTCATGCCACCTTTAATGGTGTCTAGCAGAGGAGCCAAATTGCACTGAATTATTTGATAAACTTGCTATAATACTAAGCCAAACCATGAAAGCTTCTTACCTCTATTGATTTCTTTGGAGTAGGCCAATTGAGAATGGATTTTACTTTTCTAGGGTCCATTTTTAGATTTCAATGAGATAGCACAAACCCAAGGTACACTAGCTACTACCTTAGGAACTCACATTTCTCCAAATTTATCATCAACTTCTCCTCATGTAGTTTCTTGAAACAATCTCCAAATGCTTGAGATGTTCATCCTTGGTTTTACTATAGATTAGTATATCATCTAGATAGACTACCACAAATTTTCCAATGTAGTCTTTTAGGACTTCATTCATGAGCCTCATGAATGTGGAGGGGGCATTAGAGAGTCCAAATGGCATGACAAGCCATTCATATAAACCCTCAGTGTTTTTGAAGGTTGTCTTCCACTCATCTCCCTTATGGATTCTGATTTGGTGGTAACCACTCTTTAGGTCAATCTTAGTAAAGTACTTAGCTTCACCTAGGCAGTCCATTAGGTCTTATATCCTGGGGATAGGAAACCTATACCTAATGGTTATCTTATTTATGGCTCTTGAATCAGTACATAGCCTCCATGTTCCTCCCTTTTTAGGTGCTAAGATAGTGGGTACGACACAAGGATTTATGCTCTTCTTAATAAGACCTTGGCTTAAGAGCTCCTAGATTTTCTTGGCTATTTCCTCATTTTTTTGAGGGGTCATCTTATAGGCTTCCTTATTGGGAAGGGTAGCTCTAGGTATGAAGTCTATCCTATGACTTATAGCTCTCTTAGGGGGTAGTGTTTATGGTTTTCCATCACTGACAATGCCTTCATATCTCTACAACATGTCTTGTATCTCCTTTGGTAATTATGGCTTCTTGGTTTCCTTGTCACCACTTAACTCCTTTAACTTTAACACCAGTGCAAATCCAACTCCTTCTCCTTCTATTAGAACTTCTAAGAACTCCTTTTCACTCACCATGAGGACATTTGGACCCGTTGATTTCACCTCTACATCTTCTAAAAGTGACTGGATTTTAAATGTCACATTGTCCTTCTTAAAAGAGTATGAGTTCTTCACTCCATCATGCATAGCCTACCAATCAAATTTCCATGGTCTACCTAGGATAAAGTGACAAGCATCCATAGGTAATACATCACATAGAAATTTTTCCTTATATATCCCAATTGAAAACTCCACCCAAGCTTGTTCATTAACAAGAACATGTTGTCCCATGTTTAACCAAGTAACTTTATAGGGATTTGTGTGGGGTATCCTCTTCATTTTCAACTTGCTAACTACTTCCTCTGACACTATATTATCAGAAGACCCTGAGTCTATTATGACTCTACAAACCTTACCCATCATCTTACACTTTACTCTAAACAGTGACCTCCTTTGACTGGGTTCTTCTTTTACTGGCTCCTTAATCAAAGTTCTCCTCATCATAAGGTTCTCTCCTTCCTCTGATTCCAAAGGTACCTTAGGGGGTTTTACTCCTCCACTTGTTTCTTCATGAATAAAATTCACTCTTTTATCACTTCCTTGAGAAGTATTACCTTTTTCTGGACAACTATATGCTGAGTGCCCCATCTGATTATAGTGGTAACATTTCATGTTAGCAAAGTAGTTACCTCTACCTTGACCACTACTTCTTCCTCTATTATTTGTTAGAAATAGGAAATACTGAGAGGGGGGGGTGAATCAGTATTTCACAAACTTTTACTTTTTCCCACTTATGGATATAACAGATTACTTTAATTCATACAAAGCATAAGAAACTAAATAGCATACACAATAGTAAATGTAAAGAACTCATAACACATGATATGTTCTCAAGGAAACCTTGGCCAAGGGAAAACCCTAGTGGGGATGGTACCCACAAAGATCCACTAATCAATAGATATCCGGTTAAGGATGTTGACCCTGTTAGGAGCCTATTACAATCATAAAGTGTATCAGTCCTCGTTAAGGGACTATAGGCCTTGTTAGAAGCCTCAACCCTGTTAGGAATTGTAGATACAAAACTTGATTACCAGATGAGCTCACTACCCAAACAAGTAATACAAATTTTTATTGATTACAATATGGTACTGCTTTCAACTTCGCATCAACAACTTTCACTGCTATCACAATTTACATATATTACATGTTACATTTCAAGTATGCTCGGTACATCTTTATTTATACAAGATACAAACATAATATATTTCTCTTGTCAGCTTGCATATCTTTACCCAAGAGTAAACATCTAGCATGTCATCTCTTTATAATATTAAGTCATTATTTTGACAAGCAAAATAATCCCTTAATTCATTTACTAGTTCTATCTTCAAAACTGCACTGTCGGCTGTACTTTGTCATTGGTAAAATAGTCATAACTTTTTCTGTACTATCCATACTCTTTTGTGCACTAAGATGGGGTATCCTTGGACACCATAGAGTCTATGTTCAACTGTGCAAACTCTGATCATGCTCCAGTGAACGTCGCCAAAACAAACTGTATCGGGTGCTCTGTCAAAATCATTGTTTCATACTTAGACAATTTTAGTCTGCGATCTTCCATACTTACTTTCCAGCTTATGCACTCTTAATAGGGAACATATGTTTCTATAATGACAACATCTATGTACATACCTCAGCCAAATTTCCAACAATCTCCCCCTTTGTCATTGGTGGCAACATATGAGAAAATTGGCTAAGTGTACAAGTCAAAATCTCAAAATTTGTATCAAAATGTGGCCATAGTATAAAATAAGTATGCTATCCTTATATCTCCTCAAAAATATATACAATAATCTATTACACTTCATAATACTCCATAGAACTCCCCCTATGAGTATCCTTCCTTATCATATAGACAATTTTCTAAGTATCTCTCCCCCTTTGACAACAATGACAAAATAAAGGGTGGAAAGGGATATACAAAAATTGTATCAAAACTTTTACCTTGCTATCTTATTGCAAAGCTAGTAGGCTTGCAACACAATCTACAAAATCTATCTTCCAGGTCTCAAAATCTTTCTCCCATGCCTTCTTTATTGATTCTGCTACATTGAGTAAAGTACTCAATCCATATGCTGCAATCTGACAAGCTTGGAGGGACTCAAAATTGAATTTCTAAAATGTTGTCTTAGTAGTAAGACATTCATCTAGCTACTCTTCTATTATGGTCAACTTGATTGAGACATGCTCTCTCAAGATGTTTATTTTGATAGATTTCTTATTCTTCTCATCATTTAAAGTCCTTATTTCATCACATAATTTTTTGATCTTATTCTCAACTATTCTGATCTTCATGTTTATGCCGGCCAAAGAGTTTGTCTCTATTGCAATCTCATCTTGCTTCTCTTTTATCTTCTTTTCTTCCTCAATTAAAATATTCTTAGATTTTGTACACTGAATGTACAAACACTTTCCAGTCTCAAGATGTTTCCTTAAGTCCTTAATGTGTCTATCAAGGTTGTCAATGCCATTCTTGATATTCTAACTTATGTTCTGCAACATCTCAGCTTCATAACCTACCTGAGCCTTAACCTTAGCAATATCAGTTAAATTAGTGAATTCAACATCAAAAGATTTAATTACCATCTTTTCTCTTTCAAGTGGATCTGAATCAAAGACTTTTGTAGATATGACACTTTGCAGCTTCTCAGTCAAATATTTCAGACTACCTTCTAAATTCTTAATTTTCTTGTTCTTTCCAATAATTTTGTTTAAAGAAGTGATCAACTCTATTTGATCATCGTCATCAACTTCCTTGCTCAAATCTTCAATCAATGTTTCTATTCCTTTCTCCTTTCCAGTCTTAGGAGTAAGACTGATGTCTTCTTGTGTTTCAATAGGTGTATGGGCCTCTATTTCCATTTGTGCTTCAGTATGTGTAGTCTATATTTCAATAGTCTTTTCTTGCTCTCCCAAATCCAAATTGTCAACAATGTTATCCAAACTTTTGAGTACCGCATCATCTGAATCTAAAGTAACTTTAGTTCCTTCAATGTCCATAGATTATTTGGCAATGTTTATGGAAGAAGAGGGAATATCTTCAAATTCAACTACCTCTACTGCTCCCTTTGCTTGTTCTAAACTCTATTTCTCTGCTGGTTCTACAACTGATTGATCTTTGCTATCTTTTCCTGCAACCAAGTTTGCTAGCACTTGCAAAACTCCCTGTTTAGTTTTAGCCTTTACTTGCTCATACTGTCCTCCCATTATTTATATAATTCTTCTTTTGGTTCTCAATAGGGTCTCAAGTGGCTTGAGGATCTGTTTAAGATGGTCATCATCTCTTATCTCACAGAACTGTCTAATCACATTCTCTCTCATTTTGGTATCTTCTTCTTGTGCTCTCATCTTTCTTCTTACAAGTCTATTGTACAAATCTTCTGGTATCTTTCCATGAATAGTATCAAATTTCTTGTTAGACAAAATCATATGTGTAACCATTGCATTCTCAAGATTCAATCTATCAGAGGATCCATATAAATCATAGTATTTATTCATTTTGGTAAAGTCTCCATGCTGCATTATATCTTCATTAACTCTTTCTATCCTTGGTTTCCATGATTTCTTCTTTGTTTTCAATTCATCATCTTTTATTTCTGCAACTCTTCTAGGTACTGGTGGAACAATTGTTTTCTATCTTTTACCTGGTCCTCAAGCACTTGCCTTCATTATTTTGCTCGGTGCTGAGGAAAAGGGTTTCTCTGTCTGACCAAATATGAAATCTTCTTAGCAAATGGAAGAACATGTAAGTAACCAATGAGGAAAATCTAAAGTGAGTGTATTTAGCCTTTTTTATCTTCTCCAAATTTTCAAACAACTATATTCTCAGAATTTCACACATATCCATAGGCTTCTTCTCCACACACATCAAATAAGCAATGTGTACCATACCTACTGGCATATCATCTTTTCTAGAGCTTCCATAGAACTTTGTTGTCAAAATCTTACACAAGTATTTTACATCATCTTGCTTAATTTTACTAATGACTATACCTCTGCCATTGTATACTGAACCGGTGTTTTCAATCACAATCTTTCTCATGTTTTTCTCATTTAATGGGATTTCACCAACTTTTGATAATCTAGTCACATCATGAATTAGGTCTGTAGTTATGTCTATAACTCTATCTTCTAACCAAAATTTACCATTATGAATCCTACTCAAAATGATCTTAGTACACTCCTCATCATCAAATTCATATTTCATAGAGTACTCAATGATTTCATTGTTTTCTAGATGTTCATAACCTTGTTTCACTAACATATCTGAGTTGTACAATTTCTTATATTCACCATTAAAATCATACTCCCTTAGGGTTTCATACTTGCATCCAAGATAACCTTTAACATTCTCTAAATGAAGAACTCCGTCTGGTATGGCTGATAAGGCTAAACTAGCATCTCTTTCTGAAGGTTCAATTGGATCTTTCTTATTTCTAAGTCTTTTCTTATCCTTAATGTTGTGAATCAATGACACATGCATGATTATATCTGATTTCTTAAGCTGATTCAAGATCATAGTCAGATAAATACCTTAAATTTTCAAAATTAGGGCTTTCGCTAGATCGACACTTCAAGCTTCTGCAAATTTCTTCCAAACTTCTTTCTTCACTTCCAAATCACTTATAATCACTTGATAGTCATAATAAATTTGATTTCAATCTTTTAACACTTAGCATTTACTCGATCTGACATTGCATTCAATAATTTTGCCGCCAAAATGTCAAAAAGTTGATTCTATAAACCTGCCACCATAAATCTTTTTGCGACCTCGCAAAACACAATATTTCTTTTTGCACACTTAACCATAGCATTAGTATAACATAACAAACCTTCATCTAACTACATAAAACTTAACTCATTCAAAAAATAACTCTATACTAATTCTAAGTTCCTAGACTACAGAAATTTACATAATTTAAGTGCTTAAAGAAGGGTTAGGTAAAGACTCATTCTTACCTTTAGATACATTACCTTCTTGATTACCTTCAATGCTGAATATACCTCCTTGATCTGTGCCTTTAACAAATTTTACTTCATCTTCATTGCTATAGCAACCTTTCTCTTTGTTTCCTACATTTTCATTCCTTCTTACGTAGTTTATAGGGTTAGGGTTATGTTGATAACCTCCATTGTTCATTCTACAAAATCTTGTTGTGTGTCCAATCTTGTTACATATCTGACAAGTGATTCCATTAGTTCTATATCTAGGTGTTTGCTGATTGATTTGTGTCCTGCAATTTCTAGCAATATGTCCAATTTTGTTGCATCTGAAACATACTATTCCATTTCCTCTTTTCATGTCTTCAGTTGATCTCTGATCTACATTGTTAGTATTTCTAGGCATTCTTCTATTATAATTATTCTCAATAACTTTAGATCTTCTACATTCAATAGCTCTATGTCCAAAACCATGACAATTATAACAATAACCATTTAGAGGTTTGAATTGTTTACTTGTATAATCTCTCTTCATATGACCAATAGTATGACATGTAAAACATCTACCTTTGAATTCTCTTTGCATACCTTTGGATGATTCTTCTTGCTTCGGTGGTTCTTCTTTCTTAGGTGCATCTTCTTGCTTCGGTGATTCTTCTTTCTTTGGTGCATCTTCTTGCTTCAGTGATTCTTCTGTAACTTATCCATATCCATAGAGATCTTACTCAAGCTGCTAGGATTTCCTTGAATGTTTCTTCTCTGAGTAACTATGCTCTGATACCAATTGTTAGAAATAGGAAATACTGAGAGGGGGGGTGAATCAGTATTTCACAAACTTTTACTTTTGCCCACTCATGGATATAACAGATTACTTTAATGCATACAAAGCATAAGAAACTAAATAGCATACACAATAGTAAATGTAAAGAACTCATAACACATGATATGTTCTCGAGGAAACCTTGGCCAAGGGAAAACCCCAGTGGGGATGGTACCCACAAAGATCCACTAATCAAAAGATATCTGGTTAAGGATGTTGACCCTGTTAGGAGCCTATTACAATCATATAGTGTATCAGTCCTGGTTAAGGGACTATAGGCCTTGTTAGAAGCCTCAAACCTGTTATGAATTGTAGATACTAAACCTAATTACTAGATGAGCTCACTACCCAAACAAGTAATACAAATGTTTACTGAATACAATATGGTACTGCTTTCAACTTTGCATCAACAACTTTCACTGCTATCACAATTTACATGTTACATTTCAAGTATGCTCGGTACATCTTTATTTATACAAGATAAAAACATAATATCTTTCTCTTGTCAGCTTGCATATCTTTATCCAAGATTAAACATCTAGGATGTTGTCTCTTTATAATATTAAGTCATTATTTTGACAAGCAAAATAATCCCTTAATTCATTTACTAGTTATGTCTTCAAAACTACACTGTCGGCTGTACTCTGTCATCGGTAAAATAGTCATAACTTTGCCTGTATTTTCCGTACTCTTTTGCGCATTGAGATGGGGTATCCTTGGACACCATAGAGTCTATGTTAAACTACACAAACTCTGATCATGCTCCAGTGAACATCACCAAAACAAACTGTATCGGGTGCTCTATCAAAATCACTATTTCATACTTAGACAATTTTAGTTTGTGATCTTCCATACTTACTTTCTAGCTTATGCACTCTTCATAGGGAACATATGTTGCCATAATGACAACAGCTATGTACATACCTTAGCCAAATTTCCAACATTGTTAGAGTTCCTTCCTCTACTACCTCTGTTAGAGCCTCCTTATTTCTCTATGTACTTTACCTATCCTTGAGTCTTTGATTCAGAACTCCTTCCACCATATCCACCTCGATGTCCCTTGTTATCTCTTCCTTTACCTCTACCTCTAGTGGTGCTAGAATCTTGTTTCTTCCTGAGTTTCTCTTCCACCTTAATAGAAATTTGGTGCCACTTCTGAATGGTATCTGGATTCAAAAGACTCATCTCAACTTGTATTGTCCACTTAAGTCCATTAAGGTATCTTGCTACCTTCACTTTCTCATCCTCTACAACTCTAGACCTCATGAAAAGTCTTCAGAACTCTTCAGTGTAGGAGTTCACATCTAAGCCTTTTTGCCTAAGACTTTGTCTTCTCTTGTGCAATTGGATTTCATAAACCTCTGGCATATAAGCATCTTTGATTTTAGCTACCATTTTCTTCTATGCAGCTATAGGATTCTTACCTTCTTTCTCTCTCTCATCTTGGCTAAATTTCCACCAAGTGAGTGTAAGGGCTCTCAATCTAGCCTTAGCCACTTTAACCTTTTGAGCCTCTATGATACCATCACACTCAAAGTGGTTTTCTAGTCCTTCAATCCAATCTAGGACTATCTCTGGTTCCATCTTCCCATTGAAGATTGGAATACCTTCTAGTGCCTTTCCATTCAAGGTCATTAATACCTTCAAGAATGGTTCTTTAGATAGGATTGGGTTTGGTTCAGGGACCTCATCCTCCAAAAGTATCTCTTTTTCCTTTCCATCTATCTTATCTTTCACCTCTTCGACCTTCTCATCTACTTCATCTACTTTTTGTTCTAGATGAGCTAGCCTATCTTGGACTATTATATTCTCCTCTTCTTGATCTTCCACATACTTTGCCAACTCACCATTTTTTAGCATTGTAGACTCTCCTACTAACTCCTCTAGTTGGAACATTCACCACAAGCCAAATCAAAAGTGGCTTTGATACCAATCTGATAGAAGTGCTCCAAGGTGTGCTCACACAAGTTATCAAGGACTTCACTTGTCCAATCTACCTAGGATCCTGGTCTTTCTTCTAGGATCTCTTTAGCCTTAGGAATCCAAGCCTAAGACTATCCTAACTCCACTCTAAGATTTATTCTTCTTGTGTTTAACCTTGAAGGACTACAATCAATTATTTTGTCTCAATGCTTCTCAACTCCTTGGAAGACTCCAAGTGCTTCTTTCACCACAAAATCTCACAAGTGCTTTAGGGGGTCCTTTCTCCATCAAAACATCTTTTTGTGTCCCCTTTAATCTCATTTGAGTAGATCTCAAAGGTCTTTTCTATCAGGTTCACAAACTAGCTTGTTTAGTCTTATTAGGCCTAGTGGTTTCTAGTAGCCCTAGACAGGGTCATTTTCTCCTTTCTTGCTAAAAACATCCAAATGACCTAAAAAACCAATTTTATATTTGGATACCCTTTTGGGAGACCTTAGAGATTCTATATTTTTTAGAGATTCTTTAGGTTTTAGGGTTCTAGGGCCTCCGTACAGTAGCTTCCTAAATTATAGGGCTAATAGGGCTATTCTTTAGCTAATGAGTGATTTATTGCTAGAAATATAAGTTATAAGATTGGAAAATTCCTGATATCTTTACCACATGTCAATATATTCATATTCTATCTAAAACCATGCTTAATCTATGCTTCAATTCTTTCCCCTTCATGTGCACTCCTTTTCTTCTTTGTCAAACACCTAGCCGGGTACACCATTCTCGCCTAGGGCTTGACCTCATAAATGGCCACCTGGTTCTTTGAGCTTCTTTCCTTCATATTTACATTATATAATGGCTCCACAAAAATATTCATCTGAACCCTTAGGTTTCCCATGGTTAGAATCTATGGGGGAGCCATGAAACCAAAATCTACCTAGACTGAACCAGTAAAATCCATAATTACTCATCAATTTCAAAAACCTATCAAATCAACTCTAACCTATATGATCATTCAATGAAAAAGTCTTATATCTACTTCTACTTCATGAATCAACCACTTTATTACAACTTTCAAACCATTAACATGCCATCATCACTTAAACAAGCTGACTGTACATAGAAAACTAGAGAACTTCTTTTCACATCCAAAAACTTACACTCTAAAATCTTCTACCACTTGCCTCAGGAAATGGGATCATATCTCAACTAAAATATGCCCTCTCCTTGATTTTAGGCCACTACAAATTGATATTATTCCTTCACTCTTGAATGGAATCAATCTTGTCGATGTTGCATGCAACATTTGCAAAACTTGAAAATGTTGTCATGTCAACTTTGTAGCATCTTTTGCATTTATGCTTATACCTAATTTTTATGACCTCTATCCCTCTTAACTCGATGATTTAAGATAATTAAGTCCTTTCTATGCACTTTTTTTACAATTTTCCAAAATCTAGGACATATTTAGTCCATATTTCCCAACTTTAGGCATAATCTAAAGATTAGCTAATTGAAAGAAAACTAAGCTAAACTAGATTGGATTAAGTACTAACTACTAATCCATCTAGGCACACACAAATCAAGATCTTCTAAGGTCAAAGAAAAGACATACTGACTAGGCTAGATTCAGTTACAAGCCAAAATGGTTTAAGGCCTTAGGGATAGCCTAGGTGCTCCTGCACCACACAAGATACTACAACCAAGGAAACTGAGGAAACAAAGGAGACCGAGTGTACACAAGGTCAAAATCAAGAGTCGGTAACTCCTACCAAAACCACTGAACAATAGAAGGAACCAAAAAAAGAACAACTTAAAGGAAATAGTTGAAGAGAAGAAACAAGTGAAACAAGAGAAGAAACAAGAAGATCACAAGAAAGAAAAAGAAGAAAAAGCAAATACATCTACTCAATCTGATGGAAAGAAGGCATCTAATTCTAAAGGAAAATCAAGGAAGAGAAAGTCTAAGAAAGAGGTTGATATCAGTGAACCTATTTTTATTCCCAAAGTTTATATTACAACCCTAAGCCCAAAGGAACTCTCTAAGTTCAGAGATCTACTCAAAAGAAAAGCTGCAAAAGACAAGCTAATAGAAAAGAAGTAGAAAATAGATGTTTTGGAACAAGTGAAAGGAATATTGAATGAGATTGTACCTAAGACAACTATAAATGAAAAAGGTGATATTTATAGTCAGTTAAGAGAACTAGTAAGTGAGATAAACAAGTTTGGTATAGATACAACCAAGTATATGTTGCAAGTTCAAAAGAAGGTAATGGAGACAAGAGTGATTGAATAATTCCTTCAATCGGTTGCATTAGAAAAGGTATCTCTTTCTAATTTAGTTAATGAATTGGAAAATGAGCTGCAATCAATTCTTTTATTATTTCATAAAATAAAAAAATTATTTCCAATTTTACCAAGGATATAAGACAAAAAGATAATAATGTGGAAAAGGAGCTCACTAAGCAACTATCAAAAATTTCCACCAAGCCTAGGTCTATAAAATAATTTTATGAAAGGTTGAAGCACTTCATGGGAGTGAAATATGAACTAACAAACAAGGAGAATCAAATCAAAATAGGTCTACTAGAACTCCAAACAATTTTGATTCCACATATAGAATCATTGCAGAAACGAGTTATCAAGGCCACAGATTTAGTATGAACACCCAATGTCAGTGCTATGGATAGCATAGTAAGTTTGACTATAGATTTAAGTGAGAAAATAATAGTGTTACAGACACTAAAGGACACATCGACAACATTACTAAAGGATGTTAAAGACAGGTATAAAACTATTTTTGACAAGATCCCCACAACAGATAAGGAGTAAGTTCTTATTTTGCAATTTTTGTTAAAAGGGGGGGAATATATAATATAGTAAAATGGGGGAATATATTTGATATAGTTGAAAAAATATTTTAAAAATGAGGAAATAAGTATCAATGCAGAATATATGAATATAGTATGACTAAGGAAAATACAGTATGGATATGTACAAGAACAATATAGTATGAATATAGTATGGAAAATACAGTATGAATATAGTAATATGTCTACCAAGGAATGGATATATGGACAAGGAAAAAATTTGTCGATGACTTTGAAGTTTTTAACAAATACACCAAAATAATGCTAAAGGGAGAGATTGATACTCCTAAGAGTTATTTTGTTGTCATTAGTTATGAGAAAGTCATATTATTTGTCAAATTCATTTGGTAATGAAAGAAAGACATGTGCGTAAAGTAAGAAAAGCTATTCGATAAAGGAAATAAAGGAACAGGGAACTTTAGTAAAGGAAAAGAAAGTTTAGGCACCAAGCAAGGTAGAACCGAGCATTGAGAACCAAGTTATACCAAGATATAACAGATCAACCAAACCGAGAAGATGAGTTAGTTACCAAGTAAGAAGAAAACATGTTACCGAGCATAGTAGGTCGACACAAGGAGAATCTTTAAGTACATTGAACCTGGACACTGAACAGAAAATGGTTTTCAAATCTTGAGGAGGTCATGTAACATAACATTGGAGATTGAAACATGATGATTACAAGATGAGATCTACCAATGAGTATTAAGTATGATATATGCATTGAAGGAGTAACCAATGCTATCACTACTTGAAGAGATGATTCTATAACATCTACCACCACTTCTAGAATTGTATATAAATGGATCAGAGAAGTAAAGATCAAAGTGGTATATATGAATGCAAGAGGAGATTGCATTTATGAGCAGAGATTATAGATAAGGTGATGAGAAGAGAAGTCACTGAGTACATAGCAATAAAGAGTTGAAAATTTATTGTGATTTAGAAGTGAATATATCGAGTACTGAATTGTTATTATGAAAGGTACACAATATGAGGTAATTAGCTAATGAGCATAAAGAGTCTGATATGCATATGTTTGATGCAAGTCAACAAACAAGTTTGTGTTACTGATTAAAGAGTAATCAGAATTGTAAAGTCTCTTAACCAAGAAGATCCTAACAGATCTTATATTGTAAATCGTTTAAATAGGTATAGTTCTTAGATTAGAATTGTAAAATCCTTTCACAAGGTAGAATTAATAGTCTTAAGAATCTTAACAGGGTTAATACTCTTACTGAGGTAAGCTATCAAAAATAGCTAAACATTGTAAGCTCTAATCGAGCAAACTTTTTACTGCAGTAGTGAAGTGTAGACACCTAAAATGCCTTTGCCAAATAAAAATATTTTATTTTGCAGAAACCCCTAATGACATCATCATTTATTAATTATTTATTTAATTAATTAATTAGTTGTTATTGTCGCTATCTCTTCTCCTATTTTAATTAAAGAACCCTATCCAAAAGCATTTAAATCAAATTTAAATTTTTTTCCCTCTAATTTATTAATCATTTGATAAATTGAGTCTCAAAATCCTTTAAATAAATAAATTATTTATTTAAACCCTAAAACCCTATAAATATTATAGAAAACCCTAAACCTATCCAACCCTTCCTAAACCTACTTAGAGGGTGATTCCTAACCTTCTTAGTCTAATCCACCCTCCTTTGACTTTTGGTCAAATTGCCTCATTAATGAACCTTACATACTCATTAATGGCTCCTTACACCCTCATCAAGGCTCTTGCAACCTCTTAATGAAGCATATGTCTCCTCTTCCACCTTTTTTCCCTAAGCTCACTTCCCTAGTGTTTCTCAGACATGTGTGAGCAACCCTTAACCCTCATCCCCTTGACTCTACCTCCAACTATACCCCAAACTCTACCCCTAACCTTGACTCTAACCCTAACTCTCCTTTCTAACCCAATCCCTTCCTCAAATCCTATAAATATTCTCTCTTCCAAGAGAAAACCACCAATTCACATCCTTCATATTAAGTAGTGTTATCATGCTAATTTACATCTGGACTTAACTTAAATTAACCTAATTGTTAGATTTAGTTCATTTCTAACCTTTCTAACTCACATCCTAGATTACATTAATGGATTAACCTAGATTATTTCATTTCTTTGCATATAATTTTCATCATATCACATCGATCATGTGGTTAAAATCAATCTAGAATTAAGCATTTGTAGCTCAATCTGCATTTTAGCTTCACTAGGTTCCTTGGGGCTCTAGAGGCAAATCAGGTGCACTATACCTAATTTTGTGCCACTATGGGGTATCCTTGGGCCCTAATGGATCCTAAACCTTCCTAATATGCATTAAGGATATGCTCCTATTTTGAGAGCACACCCACATCCCTAAATCGAGAGCAAATCAAATGATGACAGGGTGCTCCCATTTAAGCTCTATCTAAGGTATCATGGAAATTTTTTTTACTATATATTAGGGATATGCTGCTAGGACTAATGTTTCAATGTCTATGCTTTTCTAAATAGGTTAGTTTTTTTAGGATTGGGTAATACTGAGAGGGGGGTGAATCAATATTACTGAATTTTTATTTAAACTTTAAACAATTATAAATAAACCATAACATTGCTGAAATGAAAAGAACAATCAAACAAAACACATAAATCATGACACCATCATTTTCTCTTGAGGAAACCCTGGCCAAGGGAAAACCCCGTTGGGGATGGTACCCACAACTATGCACTAAAATATAGTATCCCTATTAGGAGATCTAGCCCTTTAGGAGTTGATGATTACATAGTACATTTCCTTGTTAAAGGATTACAAAACCCTATTAGGGGTATACAAAACACCTGGTTAAGGGTGGTGAGAAAACTGCTCTTACAATCAAAACTTGTTACAAAGAGTTCTCCAAAATGTGAACAATACAAGAACTTATCTTGCGTAGATAGTTCCAGTTATAGCTTTGCTTCTTATTGATCTCACATCTAATATTTGCAACCTTGCTTCATACTCATAATCACAATCCATATCACTTTCATCAAAGAACTCTATACTTATACAAAAACATATATCCAATCAACTTCACAAATACCATACAAAACATAATAATTAATTATGTAAAGGGTAAGTATGAAGTCGGTGATCATATATTACCCATGTATTGGTAATATACTCCATTCACCTAACTTAGCATGTTATCATATGTTCTAACGTAGCCTTAATCTTCGCAACTGCTCATATGCCCTCTTATACTAAATCTCTAACTCCACATACCTCCAGATTATTGAATCTCACTAATCTGATCACCAAATTTCATGTGCTCTTAACTAAAGCATATATATATACGAAAATACCTTTTTCTAACTTCTCAAGCTATAATACCTTATACAATTCCATCACTGACCAAAACTGTAACACTGTACCCTATAACCATAATTCTGGACTTAGTCATTTTTATGACTATGACTCCAGTGCTAAACTTCTCATCATGTGATCACTCTAGCACAAGTGTTTCCATGAATGACAACCCTTAAGTGATCCCTAGTGCTCCACAACATCACTTGCCAATAATCTCTCCCTTTGGCATTGATGGCAACACTTAGAAAAATGACTAAGTGTCAAAGTACAATTCTCTTCTTTTTTTTTATTTTCTCTTTTCTACTTTTTTTGTTTTATACATCTTTTTCTTCTTATTATTTTTTTTCTCTCCCTCTCTTTCTACATACTACTCTCCTCATTTTTCTTTCTCTTCCTCTCCCTTTGACATCAATGACAAGTTCATTCAAAATTTCAAAAAAACTTAAGCACAAAAAGATTTAATGCTTACTCACCAGTTTTAAGACATCTTGGAAGGAGTTTTCCAAGGTCTTTATTTCCTCAGCCCATGACTTTATCAATAGCTCATTGACATGGATTAGTCCATTCAGTGCATATGAAGTGGTCTATGCTTCCTTAAGCTTAGTGGGTGTAGACAAAGTCATTGACCTCTCAACCTTTTCCATCTCTGAAAGATGAGTCTCAAGCATTGAAACCTTAGGGGTCAATAGGCTTCTTAACAAGACAAATCTGTCTGCCACTCTCTTTTTTCTCCATTTCCAATACACTAATCTTGTCTAACAGCCTGGATGTCTCTTCATCCATTTCGCTCACAATTTGTGAAGATGATTCACAACTGTCCATCACATTTTCAAGAGTATCCCTATCCTTGGCTATGATCTCCTTAATATTATTTACATGCCTATAAGGACTTATGCAGTAGCTATACATTTTCTTTCCTTGTGCTACACAACTCTTGGCTTTAAGAGTTGTAACCTTGAGAATGCCTAAGTCCCATGAAATGGACTGACAGACTTCTCTCAACTTCTTCTCCAGAAATCTCTTTTCTACCTTATCTTCTGTAGCCTTTAGTAATGAGTCAAAATGACTGTCAAAATTATCTAGTACCATACCTAGATTTTCAGCTTCATCCTTTTCTTGAAAGATAATAGGTGTGGGAAGTAGTTTATTTACTTTTTTTTACAGCTCTAGCCATTACCTTTACTCTTGTGTCCCCTTTCTACACTAACCTTTCTTTATCCTTGGTGAAGGCCATGAAGGATAGCCTCATAATATCATCCTCATCCATGTTGTCTACATCAGCACTTACCGGTTTGGCCATGCTTGCACAAAATAAGGTAGAAGAGATGTCAAGTTTTAATTTTTGCTCCATTCTGATCTCAACTATTTTCTCTATTTCAATATGTTCTTCCTTCCTTTCCTGTGATTTCTCTTCTTGTTTCTCCTATGTTTTATCTTTCTCTTCATGTCCTTGGACTTCAACTTCCATCACACTATCCAAATTATCCAAAAATTGATCATTTATATCATGCAAAATATCAAGGGTCACAGGCACACCAAAGACAGAAATCTGGTTGCATGCTAGCTTTTTCACTTTCATCTGCTATATTGGAACTCTCTCATAATCCCAAAGACATAGGTTTAGTGACCTTATGAGGTGATGTTTTCTTTTTCATATCACTCATTAGGATTTGATCTAATGCCTTTTGAGTGTCCTCAATTACTTCATCATACTTCCTTGCCATAATTTTTACTAGTCTGGCCTTTGTTCTCAATAGGGGTTTTAATGCATTTATTGTCCTCTCCCTTTCTTGTATTGAGACAATAGGTAACATGTCATCAATAGCTTTATTTATTATGTTTTCATCTTTTGACTATGCCAACTACTTCTTGATTTCCAATTTTTTATATAGTTCTTTAGGGATACTCCCTTCAATCTCTAACAGAATTTTCTTGAAAACTAAGAGATACTCAATGATACTATCTTCAATGAGTGTCTGATTCTCAGAGTCATATCTCTCATAATACCTATCCACTATTATCAGGTTTCCATCTTTAATCACTATTTTCTATAGTGACTTAAGATCAAGTTTCCACATTGTTCGTGGATCCTTTGGTGCTACTTTTTACTCTTCTTTCTTAGGAACCTTTTCCTCATTCTTCTTCCTCTTCACTTCTACTTCTTTCTCCTTGGGATTGTCCTACTTGCTAGATCTTGTAGATCTTCTAGGAATGATCAAAGGCACAACTTCTTGTACTACCTCCTCTTGTGAAGATGATAAGTCTACAATATCAACAGTAGGGGTTACTGTCTCTTCTACTTCTGAAGGAATAGAGGTGTCAATGGCCATGCTTGAAAATGCTTCCATCTTATTTCTCATGTCTATGAACTACCTTTTAGTTATTCCTACCTTCACAGTCATATCTTCAACAATTTTACTTATATTTCTCTTCCTTGTAACTTTTTACTGCTCTTCTCTGACTTTTTCATATTTCTCTATTTATGTTCCCCATCTTTCTTATGTAGGGTCTATTTCTGCTGTCATTACATGCTCTACTTGCATGGTTATAACCTCAACACTTACTTCATATCTCATGGGGTAATAACATTTAATCCTTGGTTCTACTACATCAAAGCAAATAAAATAAGTTTCAACCATGGAACAGATAGTTTCCTCATACTTCTCAACAATATTCTCAGGTATTCTATACCTTTCCTTCATTTTTCTTTGTAGTATCTTTTCAAAATCTCATATTGGATAGAAATTGATGATACTGACTCTAAGCTTGATTGAACAAAGGTCAATATGAGATTTTGAAAATAATTTTCAGTTGAAATTAACAGTGTCAGCTTGATTGAAGAGAACTGTCATGCCCCTGGTGTTGAAGAATTTGATTCAAAGCATTAGGTTTGGTATGATTATGACCCCTCAGGACTGAAATTGGAACAAATTCAAATTAACTCCATAGTTTCAAGCTTTTTAGAAAGATTTGCAGTGATTGAATTAGTCTCGGATCAAGCATAGATCGATTAGAAAGATTTTTCAAGCCATTTAGATCAATTTAAGTGCCCCAGAAGCATTGTTTGACCAAGTTTGACCAAGAATTTGAGAGTTGACCAAGTTTGACTTTTGTGGAGATAATATCTCAGCATAAAATTTGATTTGTATTGAGAAAATCACTTTTTGATCCATTCTTGCCCCTGTTTGACTGCAATTTGACCATTTTGACTTTTTGCCTTCTAGATGTTGACTTTGTTGTGTAACCCTATTTTTACTACATTTGGATGATATAAATCACCTATTTCAATTTCAGTCCCGATATTAAGCCTCTATGATGTCTTATAGATAAATGTCCCTTAGGGTTCCGGGGCCCCCGGGAGGCTTAAATAGGTCAAAAAGTAACTTTTAGCTATTCATTTTCACTTTTAACCTTTGAGAATTCACTGAGCTCTCAGCAACCATGGTTTTCCTAGTGGAGAAGCATAGATTTGAGATGGCCGAATGACATGACCACCTAAGGCATTACGCAGCACCTATGAGTATTCAATAATGAATCTTGTCAATTGGAAAAATTTAATTTTCATGCATTTTTATGCAATTTATAGGCAATTTAATCTTGAGTTGCATCCCATATATGGGATCACACTGTGTCCATCCTGTGTCGCCTCCCAAATTATATATCACATTCAAGATTTTGGGGATCACACCTCAGAGGGTCACATCCAGCCAAATTTGAATTTTCATTAGCTTCTTAAGTCCATTTTTAAAATAGGTCCACATCTGGTATACCGGATCGCATCCCGGATTCCTGATCTGCATCTGTGATTTTTAGAGTCATATCTAGTTTTAGAGTCACATCCCAGATTTTCTAATCTGCATCCAAGATTCTGAATTGCATCTGGTTTCTTTTAATTTTTGAGCCAAGTACACTTGATTTTTTTGAAATTTTAAGTAATTTTTCAACCAATTTCCTTGGTCTAACGCTGACATAAAGCCCCTATTTTCTGTTGTGTAGGCTGATTTTCTACTTGTGTCATTAAGATCCCTAAGGCTAGACCAGGTCTTGGATCTGCATGATCAGTTGAGTGAGGAGGATCAGTAGATCATTAGGCGATGCGATCTTTGGAGTCTGGGCAATTTACCTCACATTCAGGTAAATTGTGGGCTTCTCACAGCTTTGGCGGAGAGGTGGCACTTAGAGCACAACACCTTCCACCTATCGACTAGCCAGATAATAGTGATGCCAGAGGACATGTGGAGGATTCTGCATGTGTACATCATGGGTCACCACAAGAGTACGAGGCATCTATGCACATGATGATTACTAATGTGAGGAGACTCTTTAGAGATGAGACCATTTCTAGTTGTTACCTGAGTTGGGACCACATGGTCACCAACTATGCCCCTCTTCTCATATATTTAGCTAGTTTGATAGGAGGCATCATGATGCCAGATAGGGGTTAGCATGGTTTTATGTGTGGCTGGTCCTGCGTGATAGGCTAGATGA
Organism: Chamaecyparis obtusa; assembly: GCA_027943335.1. Lineage (NCBI taxonomy): Eukaryota > Viridiplantae > Streptophyta > Pinopsida > Cupressales > Cupressaceae > Chamaecyparis > Chamaecyparis obtusa. Next base: position 769,095 of record BSBK01004170.1, read on the forward strand.
TCCAGACTCCTGGCAGGTATGCCTAGGGTAGTTGTATACTTGCTCACATGTATGGTGAGATTCATGAGATCATCTTCCAGCACTCCCACTCCATGATTGTAGGGAGCATTGTGTTGTAGATCTAGGCATGGGAGCACATCCTTGTGACTCATCCTATTGTTTATAGGCACTGTGATGCCAGTTTGTCATATATTTACATGTATTCTGGATTCATTCAACAGCACCACCTGGGCAAGTTAGAGTACTGGCAATATTTTTTGGATGATGTTACTGAGGTGGAGTAGTGACCTTATTGTGATTGCAAGGACTAGCCCTCAAATGTCAGATAAATGCCCTTCTTCTTTCAGACCCGGTACCTTGTTGAGCAGACCCGCTATGTGATTGAGCAGTTTTTTATCACCTAAGTTTGTCATCAGTATGGATGTGTACAGGGCATGTCATAGGAGACTTGTCTATATGCTCATATCAGGAGTGAGCAAGCTCAATGGGGAGCATGGTTAGTATATGAGACAGCTATTTATGAGATCACACACATACAACATGTGGACTGGGATTATCAGCCAGTTGTTCATGATGCCAGTGTCACCAATGATTACCATGATCACTACTTGAGGCACCCTTATCCTCGATTTACTACCCCTAATGATGTCATTCCCAAGATTGAGGATGCTCTTGATTATGATCCTAACAATGATTTTGGAGTGTGATTCCAAGCTGCTAGAGGAGGGGATAGAGGTAGAGGTCAAGATGGAGCCATAGAGGTGGAGGCAGGGATGGAGATGGGGCCTGTGGAGGCAGAGGTGATGGAGGAGATGGAGATGATGGAGGAGATGATAGGGGTCATGGTGGTGTAGTATTGGGTGGTAGCATACATCAGGCCTCTAGAGAGGATGCCAGTCATAGGCAGCATAGAGTATGGGTCACTCCTTAGAGGGATACAGGGCCACTATTACAAAAGGATGAGCATGCTCAAAGACCTACAAGGGGAGATCAGGATCCATAGCAGCAATAGGAATGACAGGATCCCACTACAAGTGGTGATGGTGATAGGCTTTCATAGTGTGAGTAGGAGAGAGCTGCTTTGAGATTACAGGTTGCTACACTCACAGCGCAGTTATTAGAGAGGGACGTACAACTAGCACAGGTCTGAGCCAAGTGAGACACATAGATAGTTTAGCTAAGAGTAGTTAGAGATGCTCAGCTGGCACAGTTTAGAGCATGTGGGGATGCATAGCTCACATAGTTGATAGCTGAGCATGATAGGTATGTGCACACAGCTACCCATTAGGGATAGTGGGCTACCTATTACTTCACTTTATATTGTGTTGCAGTCCCTTCTACTCAAAGGGCTCCATTGTATTCAGTTATTGCTCAACAGTTAGAGGGTGCCATACCACCAACACCACCACCTGGTAGATCAGATGCACCCCTTCTCAATCCTCCTATTGACGATGAGGGGGCTAGTGAGGTGTAGACCTCTTATTTTATGCATATTTTGTATCTCTAGACTCCTTTGTACTTTGTTGACAACATGCACTTGTACCATTTTTTATCCGATGTACTTTGTATTTTTGTTTATATGTTGTTTCATGCTTTGATATACTGATACTCTGATTCATTGGTGATCTCTGATAGACATTCTTGCTTATGGACATTTCTGATTATATATTGATGCTTGTATTGATTTTACCATTGATACTTCTTATTTGATGCTTCATGTGTTGTTATTTCTGATATTTGATCTTTGATGGTCTTAATTTTTGCATATGTGATATATGATGTTTGTCGTATGCTTGGGATATTTGATATGATAGTCATACTTGGTCAAGATTAGGTTAAGTGATGATAACATGATGTCATAATATATTTCACTAATATATGCTCATGTTTTTGTTATTTTCAAAGTTTATCATGAATGTATGGGTGTATGAGATGTATTGCGATGCGATGTATGGACATCTCAACTTTATTTATGTATGGATGAATATGGATGCAAAATGCAAGTGGTTTTATGATATGAAATGGTTTATGAATGTAAATAGATATTAGTGATTTATATTCAATCATTTTAGGGTCAATTGCTTATGATTCCATGATGTACTTGGCCATACATGTCAAATGGTTAACATTGAATGCTTAATGCTCTGAATTTTTAGCTTATGTCATAAATGCTTTGAATAGATCTTAGTTTATATCATTGCTTTAGATAGTTGAATCCACATTTTCATGCTTATGAAAGATTAAAATGAATGCAACAAAGTTAAAATGAATGCAATTTAAAATGAATTTCAATGCAACTAAAGACAATGAAATGCATCTAAATGAACCTAATGAAAACTAATATGGTATGCAACTAAAATGAGCCCTGATGCAATTAACCAATGAAATGCACCTAAGACACCTAGGAAAGTCACTGTTTATTCAAAGCGAGCTATTTTTCATCATAGAGCCTCTATTAGTGGGACCTCATTAGGATAGTACAATTTTCACAAATAGATTTAGCAATCCTGAAAATATGAATACATCATTTTTTATTCGCCATGTTGGAAGACAACCTAAACATTAAAGCACCCAGCTATAAATGTTCTCAGTTACTTCCCATTTGATATAAACCATTTCTTTTCTAGTGCATAATGTGTAAATGTATACCCGCAATGACCTTTCATTTTGTATTCATATCCTTGGGTATAATCCGATTTAATATGCACCTTATTAGGAAATAGTTTATCTTTGTTAGTTTTTAAATAGGCAAGGAAATATCTCCAACCTCACTAACGCTTTCATAGGAAATAGGTTGAGGTATACATGGCATTCCAATCATGCTGGAGGCTCTTATAGTAGACACCCATTCCCTATGATCACCTTAGATCATTGGATTTATTACCACAAATAGAAGACAAAGAAAATGTCATGCCCCTAGTCTTTGTTTCTCTAGTCTGTAGACATCATTGAGTTACTCATGGAAACATAACAATCAAAAATTGATAATAAGAAAAGTTCATTGTCCTTTAACATATTCACTCTATTTACAAAATATAAACAAACAGTTGTGGTTATAGTGTTTAAAAACACTCTTGATTAATCTTGCAAACACACATTTTAAGAACTATCATCCATCAAAGATTCATTTCTTCATCCATAAGTGTCTCACCTGTTTTAGTATTTAGAAACACTATTTTCATCTTGGCTTTGTGTTGAGAAACACATTTTTAGATCTCGTCGATTGGTGTTTAAAAACACCATTTTTCGTAGTCTATAGTCAATTGCAGACAAGGGTGGTATTGAGAAATACCGTTGTTCGTAGTTTATTGTCAATTACGAATGCAATATCCTATCAATGAATGTGATTTGATCAATGCCCCCTAGGGAAAAATAGTTTACCCAGGACCCTAATGTGGATAGATTCTAGTCTTAGGAAAGCACCATTCTCTGATAGTTCTTTTAGGATTTGGCGTGTCACGAAAGTGATTGAGGGATATATACAAACTAATATTTACATAGGCCAAAGATGCAAGTGTTATCTTGAAAGATAGAGTGTTGATTACAAGTAGCGCTTGTGTACCAGGTTTTCATCACTTGGCCACAATTTTATTCTATTTTTGATATCATGGCACCTTTTTACCAGGTTTTCACCAAGACACTTTTTCCTTTTTCAATTTTTTTGTTCTTTTTTATTTTTCTATTTTTTTTGTATTTTTCTCTTTTTAGATTTCTTTTGTTGACACGTCAAGGCACCTATTGCTAGGTTTTCACCAAGATATTCATTTTTCAAGGCTTTTTCCAATGTTTTTGATTTTTTTCAGGATCCATATTTGTTGTTTTTGAACTTTTTTCAGGACTGTTTTCATTGTACAGGAGCTTCCTCAAGAATGCCAGGCATAAAACCTTTTCAGATGGGATCTAGTAAAACATCTCCTTCAGGCATAGCCAATTGATAGGCTCCTTATCCAAATGCTATTGTAATGGCAAAGGGACCCAACCAGTTGGGTTCAAATTTTCCCTTTTGTTCTCGATGTTGTTGGCTTTTAGGATTTTCTCTGAGAACTAGATCTCCTATTTGAAAGATTTTGGGTTTTACCTTCTTGTTGTATCCTCTTGACATCCTTTTCTGGTAAGCTTTGAGATGATCAAATGCCTGTTGTCTGCCCTCATCTAACAATTCAAGCTCTTACAGCATAGAGATTCTATAGTTTTCATCCATTACTAGATGTTTCAATGATACTCTTAGTGAATGAATCTATACCTTAACTGGTAAGACTACTTCTAACCCATAGACTAGTGCAAAGGGAGTTGCACCAATTGGTGTTCTTATGCTTGTTCTGTAAGCCTACAATGCTAGATTGATTTGCAAATGCCAATCCCTTCCTAATTTGTTGACTGTCCTATGCAAGATTTTTAGAATATTTTTGTTTGATGCCTCAGCCTATCTGTTACCTTGAGGTTAATAGATTGAGGAATAGTGTTGAGTGATTTTAAATTGAAGACACAGCTCATTTATGTCTTTGTTCTTGAATTGTCCCCCATTGTTAGTCACAATTGATGAGGGTACACCATAACGGAAAATGATATAATTCAAGATAAACATTGAAACTTGTTTTCCTATTGCATTGGATAGTGGGATAGCCTCCACCCATTTAGTGAAATATTCAATTGTGGTGATGATATATTTATGTCCGCTTAATGAATTGGGGTAAATCTGACCAACAAAATCAAAGGCCCATTGCTGAAATGGCCAATGTGTTATAAAAGGAATCAGCTCTCTAGCTGGTGCATGTATGATGTTACCATGAATCTAGAATTTCTTACAAGTTTTTGTAAAGTGGATGGCATCTTTCTCCATAGTGGGCCAAGAGTATCCAACCCTTAGGAGTTTCTTTGCTAATGAAAAACCATTTGAGTGTGATCCACACACACCTTCATGAACTTCTTTTAATAAATGATTAGACTCTTCATGTTCTAAACACCTAAGAAGTGTGCAATCTAGACTACGTCTAAACAAGTCATTAGTGATGATTACGTAATGTGATGCTGCTATTAGAGGGATCTCTTTTCATTTCTAGAATACCCTTCAGGAATGATTTGGTCTTTAAGATAGGAGTAGATATGGGCATATCTGGATAACACTTGCATTTCAAGGGCACAAACAATTTAGCATTTAGGAGAGTCATAAGCTAGGAAAGGGAGTTCTTCCACCAGGAAGTCATAGCGAAATTGGTGTTCTTCCAGTTGTAACATAGATGCCAAAGTAGCCATCACATCAGCTGCCCTATTTTTTGACCTCAGAATTTGTTGAAAGGTAATGAAGACAAAGTGCTTTTTTAGGTCCTCCACCATTATTCTATAGGGCATTAGATTTTTCTCCTTACTTGGATAATCACCATTCACTTGGTTAATAATAAGTTGTGAATCCCCATAGATGTGTAATTCAATCATTTTCCACTCTATTGCAAGCTTGAGCCCATTCACAAGAGCTTCATATTCTACCATATTGTTGGTACATGGAAAGATCATCTTATAAGCTTTTGGGATCTTATATCCTTATGGTGTAATGAATAAGCATCCAGCTCTTGATCCTTGTTGTGTGAAGGATCCATCAAAGTACATTTTCCAAGGATTTTTTGTTAGGTGCATGATAGATTCATCTAGAAATTCCCCAAGCAATGGCTTATCATCAGTTAATGGCATCTCTACAAGTTGATCAGCAATCACCTGCCCTTTAATGGCTTTCCTATCCACATACTCAATGTTGAATTCACTTAGAATCAGGACCCACTTACCAAGTCTTCCTATCAGCATTGCTTTGTTCAATAAGTACTTAAGTGGATCAATTTTACCCATTAGTTTCACCTTGTGTGCTAGCATATAGTGCCTTAGCTGAATGAAAACACCACTTCTAAGCATGCCTTCTCAATCATTGAATAATTTAGCTCATATGTGACCAAAGTTCTACTGATGTAATATATGGCTCTTTCTTTCTTGGCATCATCCTCTTGTGCAAGCAATACTCCTAGTGAGGTATTTTTTGCTGATATGTAGAGCAACAAGGGATTTCCATAAATTAGTGCCATTAGGATTGGAGGATTCATCAGATAATTCTTGACTTGGGTAAAATTCTCCTCACACTGTGCATCCCAAGTGAATGCGGTTCCCTTCCTCATCAACTTTGTGAAAGGTTGTGCCTTATCAGCTAACTGAGATATGAACCTTCTTATGGATTGTAGTTTTCCTTGTAAGGTTCTCATTTGACTAATGTTCTTTGGTGGTTTCATTTCTAGAATTGTCTTCACCTTTTTCGGATCCACCTCAATTCCCTTAGCTAAAACTATGAATCCTAAGAGTTTTCCAGATGACACGCCAAATGCGCACTTCTTAGGATTAAGTCTTAATTGGAATTGTTCCATCCTATCAAACATTCTCCTCAGATCCTCTATGTGTGTAATCCTTATTCTTGATTTTGCCAAAGTGTCATCAACATAGTCTTCCATGTTCTTGTGCATCATATCATGGAAGACTATAGTCATTGCCCTTTGATATGTGGCACCTACATTTTTGAGACCAAATGGCATCACATTCCAATAGTAGGTTCCCCATGCATAGGTGAATGTTGTTTTCTCTTGGTCTTCAGGAGCGATTTTGATATGGTTATATCCTAAAAATTCATCCACTAGGGAATACATCTCATAACCTGTTGTTAAGTCCACAATCATGTCTATGTTTGGAAGTGGAAAATCATCTTTAGGAAAAACCTTGTGGAGATCCCTAAAGTCTATGCATACTCTTATTGATTTTTCCTCCTTAGAAATGGGAACTATATTGGAGATCCACTTTGCATAATCAATTTCTCTAATGAATCCTACTTTCAATAATTTTTCCAGTTCTGCTTTCACTAGCAATGCCACATGTGGATTCATTTTTCTAAGTTTTTGCTTGACAGGTTTTACATCTGGTGAAATAGACAAATGGTGTATAATCAAATCTATATCCAATCTAGGCATATCTGAGTAAGACCAAGAGAAGTTGATCTTCTTTTCTTTGAAGAAATCAGTGAATTGGATTTTCTCATCTTCTGTCAATGATTGAGCTATATGGATTAGCTGAGCAGCTTCTATTGTTCCCAAATTAATGGGTTGTTTTGGCTCAATCAAAACTAAGGACCTTTCTTGGAAATGATCTGGGAGGATATCAAGCATCCCAGCCTTTGGTGCCTCAAGGAGGTTTTCACCATTGGATATATCCTTTTCTTTTTCTATTTTAGGGTCTAATACTGCCACTAAGTGGTTTTCACCATTAGACCTCTTATTCTTTTTGTTTTTATTTTTAAGACTGAGAAACTTGATATCCTCTTTAGTCATGATTTCACTCGTTACGTTGGTGGAAGAATGGAATGGTTCACAAGCATTAAGATAACAGGCTATGGAATAGTCATTGTCAAAGGATAGCAAGCTTGTTTTTGTAGGTTCATCCCAGTCTATCAGGTCAGGGTATTTCAAGGACAAAGATTCAATAGGTTCAAGAGACAACACTGCATTGTTATCACCATTCATAACTTACAAAACATCATCTATTAAGTTTGCTTCTAGATAAATGTTAGGATTATTAGAGTCAAATTCATTATTATTAGAGTTCATGTTAATGTTATGTGGATCTAACTCTAGTGATCTAACATTAGAACTTTCTCCTTCTTCAATCAAGATCGTAGGAGAAAAATTTTGTATCACATCTATTTCTATGTCCATGGTTGCATCAGAGAGGACATCCCATTTGTACTCATGTGAATCCACTTGACTATAATCTGAGACTCCCAAAAAGTGGGTAATAGTCATAGGCACCTCCTTTTCTTCATTAGCATGGTTCTCTTCTTCTCACAATGGTTCTTGTGGATTCATTTCTTCAGGCTCTTCATCAAAATGTGGTGTATCAAAGATAAGAGGTTCTTGTTCTTGTTCTTCATCAGGTTCATTTGCTTGTTCTCTTTTTGATCCATGTTCAATACTTGTGCCAAGAAATGTAATATCTGAGTCCCCTTGTAAGACTAACAATCACTCATAAGGAATTGGTTATCCTTCCACTTCTTCTTCATCATCAGAATCTCCTGATCTATCAAATACAGGACCTTTTTCTGCTATGGGATGAAATCTAGCCTCTCTGAAGCCTAGTCCAGTCTTATCCTTAGGATTTCTGAAATCCATGTGTAAGGGTTCCACTAGTCCTTTGTTGTTTTTTCCTAGTGGTCCTTTTCCTTTGTACCCCATTCATTTCATAAGATCATATCCTTTCCCATATTTTCTTGAGGAAATTTTGACATGTTTAACATTCCCGTCTTCTTTGGGTTCTTTATAAAGCCATTGCAAAACAACTTTTTCTTCATTCTCTTCCTCTAGGGATACCTTTGTTTTCACCATTCTAGTTCCTTCATGTATAGTCAAATTGCTACCATTAGAAGGTGTAAATGTAGATGAGGGCATTCCTTGTGTCCTAGGAGATATAGGAAGATCTGTCAAAGATGCTACAGGATCTATTTTGTACTCTCCCATGTTTTTTTCTTGGATATTGATCTTCTTAGCAAACCTCCTCAAGACCATTTCTTTAGATGTCTCTACCTTGGTGAACCCTTCTTTGTTATGAGGAACCATGCTTTTAGTTTGTTTAAGGTTATTACAAGTATATGTGGTATCTATTGGAATAGTCACCTCCACTCCATTATGAGGAAACTTTAGGCATTGATGATATGTGGAAGGCACTGCTTGCATTGAATGTATCCATGGTCTCCCAAGAAGAATGTTGTAAGTGAGGGTTAAACCAAGAACTTGACAAAGGACATTTTTCTCTATAGGCCCTACTCTGATAGGTAAGACAACCAAGCCTTTAGATTATCTCTCTTCCTCATCATATGCCTTGATTGTTATATTTCTCCTAGGATCAATTGTGTGCTCTGAGAAACCCAGTTGTTTTATCAAATTATAAGTAAAAATGTTGAAACCAGTGCCTCCATCTATCAAGACACACTTGACTTGGTGTTTATGAATAAGAAACTCTAAATGAAGGGGCTGATTATGTGGTTGGTTTGATGATTTATCATCCTCTTCTGAAAAAGATAGGTAATGTGGGGAGCTCATGTGACCAACCATGGCTTGGAATCTATCCACATCTAAGTCTTTTGGCACATTGGTGCTCAATAGGGCATGATCAAGAACCTCCCTATGACTAGGGGAGATTTTCAACAACTCTAGAATAGATATCTATGCGGGTGTCTTTTGCAATTGTTCCACAAGATTGAACTTTGGAGATGGAACCACTTGTTTAGATTTTGTTGTTGTAGGTGGTTGTTAGATGCTGAGACTCCTTTAAGAGTAAGCTTTGCTTGGCTTCGTGTTACAGCATTTGAAGATTCAAATTTTTTTTTCACTCCTTTGAGAGTGATCATGTTGACAAAATATTCACATGGTTCCATCATGTTGATTACATTGTCACCATTAGTGTATGTGTAATTAATCTTATTGCTTTTAGAAGCTTCTCCTTTTTCATAGTTAGGTAGTGGAGTTTGAAATGCTTTTTGATCATTGTTCATGTGGTGTCCATCTACCTTGACTTTACCTTGTTCAATAAGATCATGAATAACATGTCTCAATTTCAATAAATTATTAGTGGTGTGTCCTTTATTATGATGGTAATCACAATATTCATTATCATTCCACCATTTGGGTTTGTCTTCTGGATCCCAAGGCTTGTCGGGATTAGGAATTGTAATGATTTTGTTTTCCACAAGTGATTTTAAAACCACTTCCAAGGTGTCTCCCAATGGTGTGAATGTTCTCTTAGGCCGAGGTGCCCAAGGTTCTCTTCAAGATTTTTTGAAAGTATAGTTTGTTGTTGGAGTCACAGTAGCATTCAGACTCTTATTTGTTTGAAGCCTTGTGGTAAGATTCGAAACTTTTGGTTTTGGTTTTGGATTAGGAGTATCAACCACTCCATCATTAACCACATGTTTGTTCTTGTTTGCATATTTGTACTTGTCCTTAGTGGGATAGGACTTGTCCTTATGTTCCTTGTTAATGGAAATGTCACCTTTCTTGATTAGAACTTCCTCTATCTTGAGAGCATTATCGATCATTTTGTCAAAGCTAGGTGCTCCTTGTAATTGAATTGGGAAATTCATTTTTGGAACCAAGTTGTTAATGAAGATATCCATTTTTTCATTTTCAGGTATTTCTCTAGCATATCATGCAAATATTTTCCTTCATCTCTATAGGAAACTCAAGAATGATTCTCCCATCTTCTGTTTGGTATTGCATAAATCCAACATTGTGACTATGTGTTGGATATTGTAGGAGTAGTGTTGTATGAATTTTTTCACTAATTCATCAAATGTCATGATTCCAATAGGTAATTTGGAGAACCACTCTATAGATTGTCCACCTAGGCTTTGCGGAAATAGCCTCATGAGGTATGTTTGTTCATGCATGAACTCCATACTAGTTGTACAAAACTCCCTCACATGATCTTGAGGGTTAGAATCTCCCATGTATTTTTCATACTTTGGTATTGTAGGATTTTTAGGAAATGGAATCATTGTGAGTCCCTTGTCAAAAGGGAAAGGACATATGTGCTCCAAAGAATATTGTTGTTTTGGTTTTTCCTTTGATTCCTTGAGTTCCTAAATTTCTTCTTTCGTGAGAAGGAATTGTCTATTCAGAATTGACATGGGACTAATATATACCTTTTGTTTGAGTTTCTCCACATCATAGTCCTTTGGTAATTTCACACCTCGGGAAGCAAGTTCTAAGAAGTATTTTTCTTTGTTTTCTTCCAAGGCTCTTTCATGAATTTTTTGAAATCATTTGCTGCTTAAAACTCTATTATATTCTTGTTCAGTAGGGTCTACATCATCATCAATATCATCCTCATCATCATCATATTGGTCTTTTTGTTTTTGTCTCTCATGTTCTGCTTCTTCATTTTGTGCATGGAATCTTTCATCCCATCGGTATTCACCTTGATCATTCATGTTTATTTGTTTGGGTGTTGCTGTATAAGTAGTACGAGGTGTAGCACCTTACAAGGGATTGAGTCTTGAAGTTTCTCCCATTTCCAATGTGAATATGGGTGTTCTGTCTGAGAATGGGTTTGTTTCAAAATTGTAAGTTTTGTTCCTGGTAACAACCATGAAATCCAGATTGAGGAACCAATGAGTGTCTTGTGTTTAAGAGTGGGTCTGATAGTTTGGAATATCTGATTGTGAATCCAAGGATGCAAGAGTGGGTCTTAAATGTCTTTATGGATCCAACATCAAATGGGGTTAGAATTCCCTGCTTATGAGTTGGGAACCAAAGTGCAAGTGGGTTTGAAAGTGAAAGTTATAGCATCAAAGGGTGTCAAGGTGCCTTGTTTATGAACTAAGAACTTGTTTTTAACTAATTGGGTAAACTGACTCCATAATTGGACAATGTGGTTTTGGACCATGCAAGATGACAAGACGTTCTCAAAAATGACTCTTTTTGGGTATTAGATGACTATGTTTTAGCAACAAGAACCTACTAATTGGCCAAATGGGTATTTGGAGATGTGAAAAATTTTCTTCTGGGATGTACAAAAATTCTCTTTATCCTATATGTGATCCTAAACAATGACTGGTGAATAAATTGGAACCCTGGATGTGACCCAAGAAATATAGTATGCAACCCAGGAAATTGAATGTGCACTGGATGCAACTTAGGAAATGGTGTGACTACCAAATGTGATCCAAGTTTGAATAGATGTGATCCAGGATACGGGGTGCGACTCTGGAATACCAGATGCAATCTTATGATGACCAGGAATTTGCAATTTCAGTGTTTTTGAGAAAATGTGTCATGTCTATCAGATTCCAGTGACTGTCAGGTGTTTGAAAATGCTTGTAAATGCTGAGTGCTTGTTCATTTGGGGGAAATTAACTGAGTTTGTATTTAAAACACAACAAGAAATTATTTTTAGAGCAAACACACCTAACCTTCCTTATACTAGGTGTTGAACTACAACTGATTTGGAATTTGATTGAAGAATCTGTGATTAATGATCACTAAGGAGTTGTTGATTAGATATGTAATATGATTAAATCATTATTATGTTGTCATTGATTTCAACTAGTTTGACAGCACTTATCTTGTAAGTTACTATACCGAGACATCTGAAGAAAGGTGAAAGAGATCAAGAACAGAGAAATCTACATGAGGAAAGATGTACATGATAGATAAGGATAAGGAACACATTGAGTAAATTTTTTATGAGTCTATGACTTGATGATATTGACTTTATTATTTTGCATTCATCTATAATGAAGTATAGAGTTGAAAGACACAAAGCAGTGTTGTCGGTAAATGAAGCATTTCTAGTATACACCGATGGAGTATAGTGTATACTAATCGCAGTATTAACCGAGCAGTTTTCACTGACGCATTTCTTTGTTAACCGAGCGGAACAGAATGAATTAAATGATTAGTTTAGCTGATAAGATTGATGAGCTAGCAAGAGTATGAATGTGGTTAAGCGGCAAAATCTGATGGTGGAAAAGAAAATGATTTACTCGTCTATATAAGAGAACAGAATTTCTTTATGAAGAGAGATGGAAGAAGTAGAAGCTGTAGGAATATCATGTGAACAAGGTTTTCATGCATTTTGATCATACTGGTTAAGTAAGAACTGAGCTGCAAAACAATTAGCGAGCTACAAAGAGCAATTACCGACGGACAATAAGTTGATACAGTATTGAATCTGAAGTGAAATATTGATCAGAAGGATTTGGATGGACTAAATATTGATCTGTAATCTACAATTGAAGTTGTATTAAGGAAGTTCATTTACTGTTACATATTTAACCATTGTATACAGTCAAAATCTCTTAACCAAGTGGACTCTGAAAGTCTTATGATGTATCATTCATAGAATGAACATTGTTATCCTGTCAACCCCATAGTGAATGATGGTTGGATGATAACTTCTAGTCTAAAACCCTCTAACAAGGTCACACCTGACAGTGTGTTTGTAAACCTTTAACAAGGTTGGGTCTTAACTAACCTCACTTCGAAAGAGTGAACAATTTTGGGTTGCCGATCCCAGGTGGTTTTTCCCTTTACAGGGTTTCCACATTAAATCTTGTGTTATGTGTTGATTGTGATATTTTTTTGTTATCATACTTTACATGTTACATGTTAGATTTGATTGGTAACTATTATAGTATTAGACTGGTAATCTGTAAAAGCATAGACAGTGAAATTTTTAGTGTTTACCAATGAGCAGAAATTGAAGAAATAGTTTTGAATTATACATTTTAATTGGGACACTGGATAACTAATTCACCCCCCTCTCAGTTATTCTAATAATTGGTATCAGAGCACTGGTTGCTTGGAATAGAGTTTTAAGGACTTAAGCATAAAGGTCTCAAGATGTATAAGAGGGAAGTACCAAAACTAAACAAAGAGAACTTCACAGTATGGCAAAGTAGAATGAAGCTACACATATCTAGAATTGGGAACTTTGCACTAGATCTGATGGAGAATGGCTACATACAACCGCCCACTGGTCCCTTAACTCTTGATCAACTGAAGGAAAAGCATGAACACAATGTTACAATGATGGAACTTTCTGCTACCTGTATTGACACTGAATTTGAAGATATTAAGACATGCATGACTACCAAAGCAATATGGGATAAATTAACACAAATATACAATGGAGATCTGAATGTCAAAAGAGCCCGAGCTGAAAGTCTGAGAGGAAAATTTGATGATATGAGAATGAAAGAAGGTGAGAACATTGTCCAATATTCAAATAGACTCAAAGAGGTGGTACATGCTATTAGATCATCTGATGGATTAATTGATGATGAAACAATGATAAGCAAGATTCTCAGAACTTTGCTACTAGTTTATGCAATCAGGATTTCTGCAATTCATGAAACAAGAGCTACATCCAACCTTACTCTTGACACTCTAATTGGTAAACTTACAACCTTTGAATTAAACAACTTTGATGATAGTGTTGTTCCTTCTATTGAATCTACTTTCATGTCTTCTTTGAAGATTGGAAAGTCTAGCAGGAATAGTAAGAATTGTGATAGTGATGACAATACTGATGATGAACTTGATGAGCTTGAAGCACTTATGGCCAAAAGATTTCCCAAAGGAAAAGGAAGGTATAGAGGTAAGCTACCTTTGGCATGCTTTAATTGTAAAGAATTCAATCACATCACTGCTAGATTTCCTTAGACGAAAGATCATGATAGATCCAAAGATCGATCTGAAGGAATCTATGGGAGAAGAGTCAACAGAGGCTACCGACACAACAACAAAGATAACCGAGATGAAAAAGGAAAAAAGGTATGTTACATAGCCAAAGATATTTAAACTAAATCTAATTCTGATGATGATATAGAAGTTGTATTTGTTGCTATGAAAGATGACTTAGAGGAGGAAGAAAAATATGAAGAGACAACACTGATCTCTAAAGTAAGCAGAAATAATACATGGATTATAGATAGTGGTTGTACACATCATATGACCAGTGATGTAGAGAAGTTTGATCATCTTGTTGAATATAATGGAGGATCTATGAGAATGGGAAATGATGCACCTTGTATGGTAAGAGGTAAAGGCTCACTAATGATCAATGATAGATTACAATGTGAAAATGCATACTGGGTAGATGGACTGAACTATAATTTTTTAAGTGTGGCTTAACTAAACAATTCAGGCCACCGACTAGCTTTTGAGAGCAAAAAGGTGAAGATCTATGATGATGGAGGAAGACTTGTCAAAACTGGTACACAATCTAGAGGTAATCTATTCTATCTTGATATGGATCATTCTTCTTGTTTGTTAATAAAGGATGAAGATGCTTGGTTGTGGCACAGAAGGTTATGCCATGTGAATTTTGACAACATGATCAAGATTAGTAGAAAGAAAAGAGTTAGAGGATTGCCTAACTTGAAAAAACCTGATCATGCCATGTGCCATGAATGTTAGAAAGGTAAGATGACTTAGTCTACTTTTAAAAGAAAAGAATATTCAACAAAGAAGATACTTGAGTTGGTTCATACCAATCTATGTGGTCCTATGAGAACTCAGAGCTGTTCTGGTGATATATATTTTATTCTTTTTGTTGATGACTATACTAGACTAATGACTGTTATGATCTTGAAAGAGAAATCTAAAGCTTTAAAAATGTTTAAGCGGTATAAAGCTAAGGTAGAGAAAGAAACTGGAAAGGAAATAAAATGCTTAAGACCTGATAGAGGAGGTGAATTTATCTTTGATGAATTTACTAATTTTTGTAATGAGCATGGAATCAAAAGATAGGTATCTGCACCGAGGACACCTTAGAAAAATGGCATTGTTGAAAGAAGGAATAGGTCTATAAATGATTGTGCTAGAACATTGATGATATAGAAGAATGTTGTTCAGACATATTGGAGGGAAGCTGTCAGTATAGCTGTGTATGTTCTTAACCGAGTACAACTGAAGAAGGACTCCAACTGAACACCTTATGAACTATGGTTTGGACACAAACCTATTGTAAGTTATTTTAGAATTTTTGGAAGTAAATGCTTTATTTTGAAAGATGAGAGAAATGGCAAATTTTATTCTAAAGGAGATTAAAGGATATTTTTGGGATATTCCACTACAAGTAAAGCATATAAATGTTTGAATAAGGTTACAAATAAGATAGTTGAAAGTACTAATGTACGTGTTGATGAGTATGATGACAAGTACATAGAGGAAAGTAAAAAGGAATCAGAAGACTATGGTATATTCACTTACATTGAACATCTAGAGTATCTACCGACACCGCAAACTGTAACAACCGGTCAGCAAGGAAATAATGCAAGACAGCAAACAACACAAACTAAGGAACAAGATGGAGCTACCGAGCAAGGAAATGACCCTGAGTAGGATGAGAAAGAAAGGAGAAATCAATTTTTGGCTAGTTTTGTCAGAAGACATCATCCTGAGACACAAATCATTGGAGACAGACATGCTGGAATGCAAACTAGAAGAAAAACAAGACAAGGTACATGTCTAATTTGTGAATTTAAACCTAGAACTGTGAAAGTTACATTAGAGAATGAAGAATAGGTTAATGCAATGAAGGAGGAAATAGAGAAAATGGAGAAGAACAAAACTTGGTCCTTAGTACCCTGACCAAAAGATAAGAATGTTATCGGTACTAAGTGGATATACAGGAATAAATTGAATGAAAATGGTGAAGTCACAAGAAATAAAGCTAGATTGGTATGCAAGGGATATGCACAAGAAGAAGCCATTGATTATGGAGAAACATTTGCACCTATTACTAGATTAGAAGGAGTTAGAATGCTACTTGCATATGCTTCACACAAGAAATTCAAGGTCTATCAAATAGATGTGAAGTCAGCATTTTTGAATGGTATACTTGAAGAAGAGGTCTACATTGAACAACCTGAAGGATTTGTTGATCCTGACAATAAAGACATGGTACGTAGATTACATAAAGCTTTATATGGATTGAAGCAAGCACTGAGAGCATGCTATGAAAGACTGCATACTTACTTGTTAAGTATTGAATTTTTTATAACAAGTGAAAACAATAATCTGTATGTGAAAGGTGATACTAATGATACTATTATCATTGCTGAAATATTTGTTGATGATATTATCTTTGGAGGCTCAGATCTTGTCTGCAAGGCATTTGCTAATGAAATGCAAAAGGAATTTGAAATGTCTATGTTCAAAGAGATTAAGTTCTTTCTTGGACTACAAGTGATTCAGCAGAGTGATGGAATATTCATCACACAATCTAAATACATAAAGGAAGTACTAAAGACATTTGGTATGGAAGATGCTAAACCTGTGGGAACACCAATGGCTACTAGATGCAAATTGACAAAGGAGGATGAAACTATAGAGGTAAATCAGACACTTTATCGATCCATGATTGGTAAATTAATGTACATAGTTCACAGTAGACCAGATATAGCACATGTTGTGGGAATTGTTGCAATATTTTTTGCTAATCCTAGAGAATCACACATGATAGCTACCAAAAGGATCTTAAGATACCTGAAGAAAATAGAGAATTATGGATTATGGTATCCTAAGGAAGGGAAGTTTGAACTGAAAGTTAACACCGATGCTGATTGGTCTGGAAATCTGGATGATAGAAAAAGCACCACCGAAGGAGCATTTTTCTTTGGTGAAAGACTTGTAACATGGACAAGTAAAAAGCAGGCTTGTATTTCTCAGTCTATAGCTGAAGCAGAGTATGTTGCTGCTACTACTAACTGTTCAAACATTGCATATATCAAACAAGTGTTGGAAGGAATGAATGAGGTAACCACTAACCCAGTAATTATATATTGTGACAACACTAGTGCTATTAATATTTCAAAGAATCCTGTGATGCACTCTAAGACAAAGAATACTTTCACAAAACCCCTACCGAAGGACACATTTGAATACTTGAGGACTAGGCTTGGGGACTGTCCCCTATCTATCGGTCACTAAGTTGATTTGAATGTTGCATTAGCCTACTTATATTAGAATATCATTTGTGTTGATGCAGCATAGTTCACACTTTGAATCATGTTCAAGGTTGTGATTAAGTTTGATAACTTGAACCAATTGGAATATCAGTATACAAAGATATAGAGGAAGACAAAATTATTTGTTTATTTGTTTCTTTGGCATTGCTGTCAAAGGGAGAGATAAACAATATGAAAAGGAACAAGCTATGAAAAGGATCAAGCACTGATGAGAATTATCTATGGGAGAGACAATCTGGATGAGACAGAGTATTGAAGATTAGTTACAGAAAATAGAAGCAGGAACAGGAGAACTGAAAAGATCACAACTACAGAATGGTAACACTGTATTATTTAATGTTGGTTTAGTAACATAGTGATTAAACATATTACATCTATTTGGCTTACAACATTTTGTTTACAAAGTTGTAGAATATATGTTTGGTATTTGTATGGTACATTTCATATTACTTGAGTTTCCATCAATGCCAAAGGGAGAGATTGTTGAACTACAACTGATTTGGAATCTAATTGAAGAATCTGTGATTAAAGATCACTAAGGAGTTGTTGATTAGATATGTAATATGATTAAATTAGTATTATGTTTTCATTGATGTCAACTAGTTCGATAGCACTTATCTTGTAAGTTACTATACCGAGACATCTGAAGAAAGGTGAAAGAGATGAAGAACAGAGAAATCTACATGAGGAAAGATGTACATGACAAATGAGGATAAGAACACATTGAGTAACTTGTTGATGAGTTTATGACTTGATGATATTGAATTTATTATGTTGCATTCATCTATAATGAAGTATAGAGCTGAAAGACACAAAGCAATGTTGTCAGTAAATGAAGCATTTCTAGTGTACACCGACGGAGTATAGTGTATACCAATCACAGTGTTCACCGATGCATTTCATTGTTAACCGAGTAGAACAAAATGAATTAAATGAATAGTTTATCCAATAAGATTGATGAGCTGGCAAGAGTATAACATCAAGGTAACAGATAATGTTTGTTACACAAATCGACGGCTGACAAAATTTAGGGAAGATCTAATGGAGAAGATTGAAATGTGTTATTGACACAAGTACCAAGAAAGTTTGAAGCAGCAAAATCTATGAATGTGGTTAAGAGGAAAAATCTGATGGTGGAAAAGAAAACAATTTACTCGTCTATATAAGAGAATAGAATTTCTTTATGAAGAGAGCCGGAAGAAGTAGACGTTGTAGGAATATCATGTGAACAAGGTTTTCATGCATTCTGATCATACTGGTTAAGTAAGAACCGAGTTGCAAAACAATTACTGAGCTATAGAGAGAAATTACCGACGGACAGCAAGTTGATACAGTATTGAATCTAAAGTGAAATATTGATCAGAAGGATTTGTATGTACTAAATATTAATCTATAATCTACAATTGAAGTTGTATTAAGGAAGGTCATTTACTGTTACATATTTAACCATTGTATATAGTCAAAATCTCTTAACCGAGTGGACTCTGAAAGTCTTATGATGTATCATTCATAGAATGAACATTGTTATCATGTCAACCCCATAGTGAATTCTGGTTAGATGATAACTTCTAGTCTAAAATCCTCTAACAAGGTCACACCTGATAGTGTGTTTGTACACCTTTAACAGGGTTGGGTCTTAACCGACCTCACTTCAGAAGAGTGATAAATTTTGGGTTGCCCATCCCAGGTGGTTTTTCCCTTTACAGGGTTTCCACGTTAAATCTCATGTTATGTGTTGATTGTGATTTTTTTTGTTATCATTCTTTACATGTTACATGTTAGATTTGATCAGTAACTCTTATAGTATTAGACTGGTAATCAGTAAAAGCACAGATAGTGAAATTTTTAGTGTTTATTGACGAGCAGAAATTGAAGAAATAGTTTTGAATTATACATTTTGATTGGGACACTAGATAATTGATTCACCCCCCTCTTATTTATTCTAACACTAGGTAGAGATTGAAACCACTTGTTCACTAACTTAGGAACACACCCAAAGACTCCTCAGAATATGGAAGTCCAATAACATGCAATGGATACTGGAGCCCATATTATCCGAGTAGTAACATCAATAGGGGCTTGATATGGTGAATGTCTTGGGGAAATTACTATTTGCCTTGCACAAGTGATAACAACCTTTCAGGGGTGATCCAGGTGGCATCTAACATAGAGCTTTTAATGAAGGCATTTGTTCACAATTATCTCCCATAGTCCCACAAGCAAGATTGAGGATGTTAACCCTATAGGAACCTGAAAGTGTGTAGCCTTGAGAAGTGAGATTAAAATGGCTCTGCTCTACACAAAATCCAACTCATTCATTGGGATTGATCATCAATCTCCCAAGACAAGAGAAATCATGTCTTCCGAGGCTTTAGCCTCAAGGAAGTGTCAAATTTTTTAGTGGAGTGGAAGATTCGGCAAAATACTTGTCCCCACTTGGGTCATTCTCGGGAGATTTTTTCCTCAACCGGCAAGCCCTCTAAAGGTGTGCAATAAATCAAATGAACAAGTGATAGTAAGCTCTGGATTTCTAGTTCTCCATGAAGGAGAAGAGCATAATCTCCTAACTTATACCACAAATTCCAATTACATCATGCATAGTAAGAGTTCAATTACTCCAATTTGATGCCAAATAGAAAGCCAACATTTGAGTTTCTGGTTTTGCCTCAAGGGGAAAAGAGAATAATCTTCTATTTGATTTGCAACTTGATCTCAAATTGTTTTAAATTCCTACAAAAACCAAGCATGAAATTCTTTTGTCGATTTTTCTTTAGAGGCAACCTACATAGCAAGCATTAGTAGTCTTTTGTTTCTTTTGGTCTTGGGCAAACATCTTGCAAACAACCGTTAGGCTTTCAAAATCAACCGAAAACACCAAGTTCACCCATTAGCTTGTTAGTTGGTTAGAAAATCCAAAATCCAAAGATAATGCTTCAAAAAAAATTACTTATGCAAATTGTTAGCATTCATTCCTCAACTTAACTCCAAAGTATAAGCCAATTTTTGAGTTTCTAATTTTCTCTCAAGCAGAAAAGAGCATAATCCTCTAACTAGTTTACAAAATGAAATCAAATCATCTTTAAGTGTTCAAGACAAAAGCATAATTGTTCATTTATCCTAAAAGAAAATCAAAGACAAGGGTTAGTATTTGAATTTTCTATCTTTTAAACCTACAAAATCACAGTTAGGCTGCCAAAAACCAAGGACACAAACAATGAAATTGATCAAGAATCAGGAAACCCAAGAATGCAATGAAAAACCCCAAATGCAATCCTAGAATTCTTCCTGCCTAATTCTTAGAAATGACCCTACTTCCCAAATATGACCCCATTATCTGAATGTGATCTAGATCTACAAGATGCGATCCTGTATTTCAAACAAGTGTGACCTTGTTACTAGATACGATCCATGAATCTAGGATGTGACCCTAGATTTACCAGATGCAGATGTTCTTCCCAAATATGATCCTCTGTAAAAAATTTGTATGGTGATACTTTGTTAAAAATGCTTGTAAAATGAAAAATCCAGGGCTCAGCACCACAGTGGGTGCCAGAAATGTGTGTGTGAGTTTGTGACCTACAGCACAACACTTCAATAGGATAATAACATCACTTGTTAGTGGAAAATAAAGATCTAATTTAGAAAGCTAACAAGCAAAAACATCATATTACTCTCTAATTAATGTTAGTATGAAATAAGGGTTAGTTTGCTCTCAAATTTGACCCTTAAAATAGTGACAATCTACACTAAAATGAGAGATTCAAGAGTACATGTATGCAACTACAATAAAGAATGAAATCTTAATTCCTTCCATTATGACCTAAATTGAAGTGTTTTCTACTTAATAAAAGCTTGAAAGCATGGAAAACAACTATCAATCTAAGCATTAGCTAGAAAATTCTCCAAAGCATGAGAGTTCATAATCATGGATTATGAAGCCTCAAATTCATGAGAAAGTATGTAGAAGCATTAAAATCTTAGAAGAAATTAGCAACATTGAGAAGAAGATAAAAGCCTTTGAAAATTCTATTTTATAGGATTTGGAAGGGAATCGACGGTTGAGATGCATCCATGAGGAGTGGTTGAGATGCATCTTGGCTTGATCCTTGATCCATGTGCAAGCCTCATAATCATAAAGTGTGTTTATTGTGTTTGTTTGATTTAGGAGGTATTTATGCATTTGTTTTAATTAATAACTCTAGCCTTTGCATTTTGGTGGGATTGAATTAATTAAATAGGCCTAGAATTAATAGCTTTGATTTTGCTTGAAACCTTAGTAATGAATGCTTGCTTTAGGATTTGATGGGGTTTATTGAATTTATGGGAGCTTATGTTAATAATCAAAGATCAAATTAACACAATTAAGGTTATATGCCAAATTAAGGGCAAATAGGGCCTTAGGTTCTATTAGCTCAATTTTGGATGATTACAGCTGAAAGATGTCATTGATTGTCATTGCTCTCTTATCCCACTCCAAATGGGTTAGGGTTTTTGCCAGTTTCCTTAAATTATTTTCTTATACAGGTAGGGCTCCTTCACTATCAAGGCCTATAATCTCATGGATCATCTATGCATAAATATTTACTGGTTGTTCTCCAATCTAAATAAACTGATCATGAAATCTGCTAAGAATGATCTTAAACCATTCAACTTCTATGAATTCTATAAGTAGGGTTAGCTTAATGATGGATTGATTATGTAGTGATGCAAGGGTGAGGAGCAAGAGGGGCCAAAGGATGGCACACCCTAATGATCCAAGCCTACAACACACATGTGGAAGCAACAAACAACAAGAGTGAGAGAGAATGTTGGGCTATAAGGCCTTCTCGGTTAGGACCTGATATTACAATGAATTACAGAAGTCCTCCAACATGTGAGGATTTTCTACCAATCTCTTTTCTAATATCTTCTAGCTTCTATTCCAAAATTGACTCCCTAAACTACAACCAAACATCTACATTTATACAAGAAGCTACCGAGATGAGTCAGCCTTCAAATCCATAATTGATGAAAGTAACGGTCAAATCTGGGACCACACTCTTCCCAATGATGGATACAAACATTAATTCCATGATCCAATATAAATGCACAAGTCAGCCACAATAGGAAACAAAACTAAACCCGTCGGTAAGCAAGATAACCGAGCAACAGACAGACAACATCGAGAGCCAGTGAAATTAACTGACTACCCAGGAGATAACTGACCACACTTGGTAACCAAAGGAAACCGACCAATTACTAACCAACTTGATCAAAGTAGAAACTGAGCAACACAGACAAACTCCAAATTCTTTTTGGTGACACAGGATTGCCAAGGACTCGAGATGATCCTGCATCAGACACATGGGGTTATTTTGAAATGATTCTCTAAATCATTTAGTAGGTCTAGTCTGAGCTACATCCAACTTAGACTATGAAATCCATGAACTATCTTCCATTGGTCTATTCTTTCACTTAACCAAATATTCCATATACTATTTTCCTCTTGTACTTTTGCCAATTCTTAACTTCAAAATCTGTTCAACTTCATCATTCTGCTTCTTAGGATATTAGGTTAGTACTTTTACTCCTTCATCAGGTTCATGATACTCATACAAATCAAAATATTGAAAATCAGTGATATGTCCATGTCATCAGGTAACTCAATTTCATATGCATTTCCACTATCAAATTTCTTTAGAATCTTGCAAGGTCCAAACTTCTTCATCTTCAGCTTTCCATATGTTCCAACAGGAAATCAACCTTTCTTCAAATGAACCATCACTTCATCACCAACATCAAAAATCTTATGTCTTCTTGATCTATTAGCTTTATCTTTGTATTTCTGATTACTATCTTCCAGCTTCAGCTTCACATCTTCATGCAATGTCTTCATGTATTCAGAAAACTTTACTCCTTCAGCACTTTTCTTATTCTCATCAGCAATGTCTCTCAAATCAGATATTCCTCTCGGTTGTGTGCCATTCACAATCTCAAATGGTTCCTTTCCAGTACTCCTATTCATTGAATTATTATATGCAAACTCTGCTTGTGCTAACACAAAATCCCAATTACTCAGTGTGTCTCCAACTAAACATCTTAATAGATTTCCCAAACTTATGTTCACAACTTTAATTTTTCCATCAGTTTGTGGGTGGAATGTAGAACTATATTTCAACTCAGTGCCAAATTTATTCCAAAGTGTTTTCCAAAAATATCCAACAAATTTACTATCTTGGTCAGAGATAATACTCCTCCGTAATCCATGCAATCTGACAATTTCCTTAAAGAAAAGATCCGCTACATGTACTACATCTAATATCTTTCTACAAGGTATAAAATGAGCCATCTTAGAAAATCTATCCACAATAACAAATGTTGAATCATTACCTCTTACTGTCTTCGGTAAGCCAAGAACAAAATCCATACTGATATCAATCCAAGGTTTCTCAGGTATAGTATTCTAACTTACTCCTTTTGCAACTTGACAAATACTACAACTTTTCATAGATTTCTAAACATCTCTATACAACTACGGCCAAAAGTACTTCTCCTTCAGCAAATTCCATGTTTTATCAATGCCAAAGTGTTTAGCCAAACCACTACTATGTTTCTCCTTTATCAAATTAGATCTCATTACTCCTCTCGGTACACATAGTTGAATACCTTTAAACAACATACCTTCCTGAATGAAATATTCATCCCATTTAGTATCTTATTGATCTTGAATAGGTGCTCTGCACTTTCTCCATGGCTCAGAAAAATTAGGGTCATTTTCATACAAACCTCTCATCTCATCAAAACCAAGAACTTCAATTTTCATCTTAGCCATCAAAGATCTTCTACTCAATGCAACAACAACTTGGTTAGTGCCTCCACTCTTATGCTTTATCACAAATGTATAACTCTGCAAATACTCAACCCACTTCATATGTCTCTGATTCAACTTATTCTAGCTACCCAAATATTGTAAAGCCTTATGATCAGTATACAACACAAATTCACTCAGTATCAAATAATGTATCCATTTCTTCAATGCTTGAACAATAGCATATAATTCTTGATCATACACAGAATATTTCTTTCTAGCATCATACAACTTTTCACTAAAGAAAGCAACAGGTTTTCCTTCTTGACTCAACATAGCTCCAATTTCACTTCCACTTGCATCACATTCTTTTTGAAATACCTTAATAAAATTAGGTAAAGCCAAAATAGGTAATAAGCAGCCTTCTGCTTCAAGGTCTCAAAACTTCTATCAGCTCCATGTGTCCACTTGAATTATCTTTTGTCTCCTCTCATAGTCTTAGTCGTAGCATTACAAATTGAACTGAAATTCCTTATGAACTTTTGATAAAAACTTGCCAAACCATGAAATGATCTTACCTCAGTATCATTCATAGGTGTAGGCCACTTCAAAATAGCTTCAACCTTTTCAGGGTCCATCGTCAAACCATCAGCTGAAATAACAAATCCCAAATACACAATCTCTTCTTTCATGAATGAACACTTTTTCAAATTTATCAGCAACTTTTCCTCTTTCAAGCTCTACAAAACTTGTCTAACATGCAACAAATGTTCTTCTTTGGTCTTACTAAATATCAAAATATCATCAAGATATATAATCACAAACTTACCCTCGAATTTCTTCAAAACTTCATTCATCAACCTCATAAAAGTACTCGGTGCATTAGTTAAACCAAAATGCATAACCAACCACTCATACAAACCCTCTTTTGTCCTGAAAGCAATCTTCCATTCATCACCTTCTTTGATTTTGATTCTGATCTAATGATACCCACTTTTCAAATCAATCTTTTTGAAATACTTTTCTCTAGTCAAACTGTCCATTATGTCATCGATTCTTGGTATAGGAAAACTATACTTCATTGTTATCTTATTGATTTCTATGGAATTAGTACACATTCTCCATTATCCATTCTTCTTCGATGCCAATACAGCAAGTATTGCACAAGGACTCAAACTTTCTCTAATCAAACTTTTCTCTAGCAACTCTTGAATCTGTTGGTTCAATTCTTGATTCTTAGTAGGTGTGAACTGATGAGGTGCTTTATTTGGTAAACTATCTCTAGGGATTAGATCCATACAATGATCAATACTTCTTTTCGATGGAAAAACATTAGGTACATTATCAGAAAAGATATCACTATACACGGTAAGTAACTTATCAATCTCCTCAGGGACATTATCCTCTATTTTCTAACTCAGTTTATTAGGAATCACAGCAAAACATACATCATCCCTCTTCAAAGAGTTAACAAACTTCCTTCCTTCCATCAAGAAAACTTTCACAAATGTGCAAACATTACTAATAGGTTCTTCCATCAATGATAACAAGATTTGTCTTGCCATTACCCACAATAGTATACTTATGCAACCTCCCATCATATATAGCATGTCTATCATATTGCCAAGGTCTACCCAAAAAAATATGACAACAATCCATAGCCATGATATCACATAACACCTTATCATAGTATTTCCAATCTTCAAATTCACATAACATTGTTCACTTACCAAGAGCGTATGTTCATCTTTGATCCATGAAATTTGATAGGGCTTCGGATGTACCAACCTTTCCAACTACACTTTTGTGACCATCTCTTCAAATGCCAGGTTCTCTGAGCTACCACTGTCAATGATTACCTTCCAAACTTTATCAAAAACTCTACATCTAGTCTTGAACAAAATTTTCCTTAATGAATCTTCCTTCTTGCTTTCATTCCACAGTGCTCTTCTTACCATCAAGTTATTTTCTTTCTCAAGTTCATTCGGTGACTCTTCTTGCACCAAAGCATTTCTACTACTACCAGCCTTCTTACTAGCCTGCGTACATTCAAAATATCTATGTCCTTCTCTACAATTATAGAAATTTCCTTGAAAACTTCATTTTCTATAACCACCTCGGTAGTTACTACCTCTACCTCTAGAACTTTCACCTTTCCACTCGGTCTTGCCTTTGTCTAGATTTTTTTTTTCTGGTTCATATCTACCATTTTCACCATTAGATCTACCTCTTCCTCTAGGGAATCTACCACCATGACCTCTCTATCTTTTCTCATGTCTTTTGTTCAATTTCTCCTTGGCTTTCAAAGCAAATTGATAAGCCTCCTCAATGTTCTCCAACTTGACCATGCTAATCTCCTCTTGGATGGAAACTCTCAAACCATTCACGTATCTACCGATTATTTCCACATCATCTTCATCATGTCCAGATTTGATATCCAATCTATAGAATTCCTCAGTATACTCTTTTACCAAGCTATCCTTCTGTCTCAAACTTTGCATTCGCTGAACTAGGTTAACCTAATAATCACAAGTTAAGAACTTTCCTTTCAACTTATTGACAATTTTACTCCATACCTTGATTTTTTCTTTGCCTTTCCTCTTCCGATCCAATTGAAAATGTTCCCACCATAAGGATGCATGACTTTTCAACTTTTTGCTTGCAATCTTCACCTTCTTATCCTCAGGGATACTCTCATATTCAAAATACTTTTCTATCTCAGTGATCTAGTCCACCAATTAATCAGAATCCATCTTTCCACCATACTCAGGGGGATTGAAATGTGGTGTTGACTTTAGATTTGTCAAAGCCTTCAAAAATATTTCTTCACCTTGATCCATAATTGGAGTAGGTTTTTCATTCACCTATTCTTCTTCAATTTCATCATCACTAACATCTTCAAGATGTCTGCCTCTTCTTTGGGTTGTTTCTACTACTTCTAACCTAGCAGCAATCTGCCTTAGCATATCTACCAATCTTGGATCTACATCTTTCCTCCCACAAACCATCTTGACAACCCTCTACAATTATAGGTAAGATCACAATCTGCTACCCTACAACAATTCAACTAGGGCTTCAAGAGGAACCTACAAATCTAGATCTACAGACCTAGATCAAGATCTCACCTCGCTCTGATACCACCTGACACAAGGGCATGGAGAAAGAGGGGCTAAAGGATGGCACGCCCTAATGATCCAAGCCTGCAACACACTTGTGGAAGCAACAAACAACAAGAGTGAGAGAGAAAATGCCAGATCTTTCATATATTATCATCAATTGGAACCATACATGTCAAGTTTTAAGGCCTTCCTAGTTAGGGCCTGATATTACAATGAATTATAGAAGTCCTCCAACATGTGAGGATCTACTTCCAATTTCTTTTCTAATGCCTTCTATCTTCTATTCCAAAACTGACTCCCTAAACTACAACCAAAAATATATACATTTATACAAGAAGCTACCGAGTTGAGTCGGCCTTTAGATCCATAATTAGCAGAAGTAACCATCAAATTTGGGACCACATGCTTCCCAATTATGGATACAAACATTAATTTCATGATCCAATATAAATGCACAAGTTGGCCACAACAGGAAACAAAATTAAACCCATCAGTAAGCAAGATAACCGAGCAGCAGACAGACAATGAAAAGTGCCAGTGAAATTAACTAACCTCCTAGGAGATAAACGACCACACTCGGTAACCAAAGGAAACTGACCAACTACTAACCAACTCATTCAAAGTAGAAATCGAGCAACACAGACAAACTCCAAATTCTTTTTGGTGACACAGGATTGCCAAGGACGTGAGATGATCTTGCATCATGAAGGTTTTTGAATTCTTCTACCATAGATCCATCTACCTCTATCATGCTATCCAATTCATTGTAAATTTTTACATCTCCAATGATTTCATACTTGTAGTGTATGTATGACCTAATATCTTCTCTGTGCAATACACCTACGGGGGTTTGTGAAAATGCTCCCACCGGATTATCCTCACAAGACTTGAAAGGATGTCTCTTAAATTTATACCTAGGTCTATCCATGACATCATAAAACATTGGTGCATCCATAACTTCTCTATGAGATTAGGTCTAAATACCTTAAACATGGTTGAATCCGGCACTTTGCTTCACGCGATCATGAAATCTCTCTGCTACATCACTGCAACACTTCATAACTCTTCTCTCCTTAATCATTGATAATCAAATGGTGTAGAAATGATATCTTTCAAACCTTTTTATCCTTTTCAAGTTGAGTGAGTGCATTAAACACAAGTATCTCAACTTCGCATCCCATTCTGTCAACACAAAACTCATGAACACACAGAAACAATCTCCAAGTGTTGCGCTCTCATATACAGACTCCAAAGTGTCTACACAAACCATACCTAAGCTTGCATGAGCTTACTCCACATATACAGGGGTTGGATATATTCTATTCTCTGCATCCAATTCTCCCCTTAAGGCCATGCGACCTTCTAGGTTGATGCTTCAAAGAATTCATCATGTGAAGACATAGTATCATCAACTGTCTCTCTCTGAACTAATGCCTTATTTGAAAATTTCACCTTGCATATCTTGTCATCCTCCTTGCTCTCTGATTTCTTGAATTGATTCTCAAATTCACTCATGTGCTCTATTAAATTTTTAGGATCATTGCAAATGTAATAGCACTATCTCATTGTATGTGTTTTCCAAATACAATAATCTCTTGCATTTATATTGAGAATGAGAAAAGAAGAGACATGTCCCTTCATGAGACATGTCTATTCATTAATATGTAATTAATATAATGACAATTATAATTATATATATATATATATATATATATATATATATATATATATATATATATATATATATATATATATATATATATATATATATATATATATATATATATATATATATATATAATTATATATATATATATATAATTATATATATATATATAATTATATATATATATATATATATACATATATATATAATATATCTCTTGAGTATTATATAAATTTTTCTAATATTTACATAATAACAATATTTATATATGTATATATATATTTAAGTATATATATACATTTCATATATACTAAATATATATACATACATATCTTTACTAGTATTGACTCAGTGTTTATGCGACTGAAGCTACAAAACATCAACAATCCCTCTTAGCTAGGGAGGATAAATCAATCCAATGTCAACACTTAAGACACTTGGCAACATCAATCATATGATGTAAGAAATAAAGGCATCATCCTCAATATGTAGTCAATAGAAACATAGTATCAAGATGTGGATTTCCTCCATTGATGATTCTATCCACAAGCTCCTATGTGGATTGCCTCCATCAGTGATTCTATCCACAAGCTCTTAGGTGGATTGCCTCCATCTACAATTCTATCCACAACCTCTTGTGTGGATTGCCTCCATCGGTGATTCTATCCATAAACTCACGAGCTTTAGTGTGGATTTCCTCTATCAGTGATTCTATCCAAAAGTTCCCGGGTGGATTGCCTCAATCGTTGATTCTATCCACAAGCTCTTGTTTGGATTACCTCCATCGGTGATTCTATCCACAAACTCATGAGCTTTACTGTGGATTTCCTCTATCGGTGATTCTATCCACAAGTTACCAGTTGGATTGCCTTAATCGGCGATTCTATCCACAAGCTCTCATATGGATTGCCTCCATCGACAATTCTATCCACAAACTCAAGATCTTTAGTGTGGATTGCCTCTATCAGCGATTCTATCCACAAGCTCTTGTGTGGATTTCCTTCATCACCAATTCTATCCATGTAATGCCCCACCAGGGAACCTAGAAGAACTTAACCTAAACATGCGACTAAGTTTGCAGAATATTTTTTTTTAAAGTTAAAA
The DNA here is from genome assembly GCA_027943335.1 of Chamaecyparis obtusa. Taxonomy (NCBI): domain Eukaryota; kingdom Viridiplantae; phylum Streptophyta; class Pinopsida; order Cupressales; family Cupressaceae; genus Chamaecyparis; species Chamaecyparis obtusa. Next base: position 799,322 of record BSBK01004170.1, read on the forward strand.
AATAATAACATCAAATTTTACAATGCGGAAGCAAAGCATAACATAAACAACCAACATAGGTTACAACTCTAAAGGGTTCCTTGATGAAGATTACGAAAGATTTAATTAATTAATATAAGATAAAGATATGAATCTCAGGATTACATATGAATGATAAATACAACATCATAAGCATGATCACATAAATACAATTCGTACCTTAAGGTAACCATAATAATAAGCATCCACTGCACATGTCGCAGGGTATGTGAATATAATAACTGAAAAGAAATACAACATGATTACTATGAAAAACTAATACAATGATACAAGATCACAAGAATGAGAAGAACAAGAAAGAACAACTGCAACATGGATCATCCAGCCTCAGTGCACAAACATCGAAATCTCAAATGGTAAAAGAATCACTACCACCTGACCTCATGAACCTAAACGGTCCACTCCCACTGTGTTGAGGAGATAATATTAGATATTACTTGGATAACAAACAACAGCAATCCAAGGAAGAGGTCCTGAAAGATTCTAACTCAAGGATACCAAAAGTACAACAAGGTATAAACATACACTACTCGAGGCAAACAGAAACATGTAGGAAACCTAAGATGTAACCAAGAAGTGTCATCACATAAGCCAACTCTAGGGTTATCCTAGTAGTCACTTCAAACCCCGGTGCCCTAGTGACTCTATGTGGTTATAGTAACCTCTCGTGTAGACAAGGTACTATCTATGCCATATCCAGTCCATATAGGCGGCAAGCATCATCTCAACTCCCATCCTAGTCAAACTCAATCGGGAACTCAGGCATGGGCGAGGCACATAATATCTTATTAGGTTCATTTTAAACTCTCAATGTTTATTAATTATCACTTATTAAACCACTTGTAATGGGATCTCCTAGCAGCCACTTCCAGGGTCCGGCACCAATTCACAAGCCACTTCCTGACATACACTCAGATGACCTACTCTAGGGTTTCACATTAACAACATGATCTCTGAGTCAACACAACTCTTGAATCTCTACAACTAGATTCAACATGCAAAACCAGAAACCACTAGGATCAAACCCACCTAGGGTTAGAACAACTCATGCAAAACTAGATACATCATAAAACAAGTTCACCCACCACATAATATGCATGGCAACCAAACATGATAGAAAGAATATCCAAAACCCACCTCTGGATTTTAACCCCAAAAGATGACTACAACCCCTAAAAACCAATCCAAGGGTGTCTTAAAGACTTCTTGATTCTACCAATTTGCTAAAAGTAGCATCACTAAAAAAAATTCTAGAATATAAATTTATCAAATAAAAATACATATTCAAAAGTTTTACAAACCAATCATAAAACAATTGAAGTACAACTTAGGTCTATAATTATTTGCCTCACAATAATTATTCAACAATACAAATGAATCAAATTAAAAAAATTAGGCTAAACTAATTTCTTTTAATTTAAGAAGAAACTAACTCCATAATTAAAATTAACTAATTTATAAAAGAATTAATTTTAAATAATAAATAAAATTTAATTATTAATTACAAATACAAATATCATATAAATCAATTTAATAAAAAGAAACAAATTTTAATTAACTAATTACTAAATAACTAAATAAGTTTAATTTAATTATAAATATTACACAAAAACTATTTTAAAACATAAATCAAAATTTAATTAACTAATATAAAATACCGAAATTGTTATTTACCTAAGTTATAAAGCAAAAAAAAATTTGAGAAAAAAAACATTAACCAAAAGTAAAAGGGGGGGGGTTCACGGATCCCCGTAACCCTTGTCCCCCATCCGCATCACGGCACAGAGGCCGTACATCCTTATGCCGGTGACAGTACTGGCGGTACTACCGACAGTCTGTGCCAGGGCCCGCGTGCAGTACAACAATGGGGTTATTTAATAACCCAAAACTTTATCATAAATACTTTCTTTTTAACTACGAACTTTTCTAAAATAAACTTTTTCAAATTTTATTTTTTTTTAAACTTTGATATATATATATATTCCATTTTTAAATCATACATATATATATTATCAAATATCTAATATTTGATATATATATAAATTTTAAAGAAAAACATCCAATACTTATCTTTTAACAAGAACATATTTTATTATTAATAGATATATATACCATAATTACAATTGAGCCAAAACATGAATAAAATCTACAATAATATCACAAAAAGCTCAAAGCCCTAGTCTAATTTGGTTTACTAGAGCTTTTCCTACAAATTCCTCAAAACCAACAAATTGCAAAACAGATTGGCAAAACTAATTAAATCACATTGCAATAACATATGAAACTTTTCATGCATTCAGATCTAATAGGCACAATGAAGACACGCCTTTCTTTTCTACAGAGATCTAAAAAGGAATAGCCATAACAATACAAAACCTACCTCAAATCACAAATAAATAGATTTGATGATGACCAGAACGAAGAACACAAAATCCAAGCTTTTTGAAAAACTCTTCAAATCTGTCCCAAAACTGTCTCCAAAATTCCTCCTCCAAAACCTGTGTACCCGAATAATGGCCAAAACCCCTAATATTTAAAGAAACTTCCTTTCTCATGCATGAATTCAAACTCAACATCAAAAGGGCTTTGCATGAAGACGAACTTTAGTTCATAGTTTAGTCTCAGTTGAACTGGAGTCTCCTTTCCTCTTTGACTTGAGTTGAAAACACATAACCAAACTTCAACTTGAATTACTAATTCAATTTCATGCAATTATGAATGTGCAACATAATGCATTTAATTAATTAATAATTAGAACATTTAGTTAACATAATAAACACATGCCAAATTAACCATTAATTTAATAAATACATTTTAATTAAACAAAGGTTAATTACATGAATTATATAAAACATAAGTGAAGATATTTAATTAATTCACATTAATTAAATATTTCAACCACACTCAAAGTAGCATATAATTAATTTTCCAATTAATTTATGCAACAACTATATAATATAAATAATAATTAAACTAAATAAACACATTTATTTAATTTCTATTAAAATACCATGCCACAACTAAAAATACAATGATCTAAAAATAGAAATCACATCAAACACTACAAAACAAAGAATCAAAAAGACCTAAGGACCCACATTCATGCTCAAGACATAGGTATAAACTCTTGCCAATTGGACAAGTTTAGAAAGGTGGAATCATAGAATCTTGTCCCCTACTTTAGGACAATAATTGGCTTAGGTTAGGATTTGGAACTGAATATTATCTCCCCTCTTTTACCATTGAGATTAGCGATAGGGCACGCTCATCCTGACAATTTAGGGAAGTCGATGCCCGGTACCTGCAAACCTGCATAAGAGATAAGCATGTGCATATATATAGAGATATAACAGGCAATGGTGGGGATCAGCCGATTGTGTGGATCTCACAAGCAAGTAACTATGACTCTGTCCCTCAACCACATCAAGCACGTCAAACAGAAATGTAAAACAAACACCTCAACCATACACATGCAAGTATGGGGTAAGTATAATCATAAGCATCAACAAATTCCTAACATATAATCTACCATCTTAGATTAATTACGACATTTATAAAATCAGACTAGGGGTGAGGTACTACAATCCACAAACTCATGAGCTTTAATGTGGATTTCCTCAATCGGCGATTCTATCCACAAGTTCTATCTATTATGATCTATTTCAGCCATCACAAGATGTCTATCACAATAGAAGATCAAGTTATTGTAAGATCGTTACCTTCCAATAAATTTTCCAAATACAAGTGATAATCATTTGGAAGTCATCACTTCCTCATGATTTACATAGGGGGCAGGCCCATTAAAAATATTCATGATTCATTAGTATAATAATCAATTATATCAAGTTTACCTCAGAAGTGTTTCACCTTAAATAGTGAACTCCCTCTCAATCAACATGATCAAGATTGTCACAAGTTGAGTGATCCATCTTCTCCCTTTGAAGCTCAAGTTTATCAACTTCTTGACCTCTTTTGAAATGTCAAACTCCCTTTGCATCTAGTCTCAATCATCAATTCTTTTTCAAGCATCAAGTTCTTTCTCCCTTGAATGCAATTAGCTTGTGCTTCTGTCCATAATTCTTCACGTGACCTATCTTGAATATCCAAAGTTTTTATACACTATCACAACCTTCAATCTTATTAGATCTCCCTTCAAGAAATTAGGCTTTTAAAGAAGGAACCTCACTCTTTTACAGATTTGTTTTTGCATAGACCCATACACATTTGGTCATAACTTTTAAACTAGCCACTTTCTTTCCAATCACTTCAATGAGATTCTTCTAAATTTGGTTTTCACAAACATATCCAAAATTTAGAAAAATCCAACAGTTCATTTGTGAGATATGGTCCTCGTACCAAGACTGTATTTTCTCAGACAGTCACACATTCACCATCAATAAACTACTCTCTTAAATTTGCAACTTGGCTCCGATACCATTTTAAAGTTTTAGGATCATTGCAAATGTAATAGCACTATCTCATTGTAAGTGTTTTCCAAATGCAACAATCTCTTACATTTATATTGAGAATGAGCCAAGAAGAGACATGTCCCTTCATGAGACATGTCTATTCATTAATATGTAATTAATATAATGACACACACAAATATATATATATATATATATATATATATATATATATATATATATATATATATATATATATATATATATATATATATATATATATATATATATATATATAAATACATATCTTTACTAGTATTGACTCAATGTTTATACAACTGAAGCTACAAAACATCAACATACTCACTAAGACTCTTACCACTGTCACCAACATTTTTCCTCATAACCATAGGAGGTGGTCCTCTTGGTTCACTTGATCTTCTTTGTCCTCTTCCATTGTTTTCTCCATTGTATTTGCAGAACTTTACAATGTATCCAAGATTGTTGCATTTGTAATATGTAGGAGGTGTCCTTCTATCTTGATTTACTTGCAGTTTACAAAATCTTGCAGTGTGTCCAAAGTTGTTGCATTTTTTACATGTGATCTTGGCTTTTGATTCTTCTCTAACATAATCTTGCTTGTACCTAGACTGATCTAGTTTTTTGAAATCTTCTTTCTTGTGTCCATATTTATAACAGTTAAAAATAGTAGCTGGTAAAGGGTTTGGAGGTACCTTTACTTCTGCAATCACTTTTCATGTGTCCAACTTTGTTGCATCCAAAGCATCTACCTCTGAAAGGTCTGATTTGTTCTTTAGGTCCTTCATGAGTAGGTTTTTCTTCATGTATAGGTCTTTCTTCATTCTTTGCTCCACTTTCTTCTTCATTGGTTTTAGAACTTTTTTCTTCATTGAATCCAACTCCAGTCATGTCTCCTTTAGGTTTCTATCTTTCTCTTTGCTCATCAATTTTTTCACTGCTCATGTGCAACTCCTCAATGTGTAATTTGGCTTGAGTGAGTTCACCCTTAATGATCTAATTGTACTTCTCTAATTCCTAATATTTATCTTTGTAGTGGTCAAGTTTAGTCTTCATTAGTCCTATCTGTTCATTTGCTACTTTTAGTGACTCTTCAACTTTGCTCCTAGTATCTTTTTCATGTTGAATTTATTTTATCATCAAAAGATTGATCTTCTCTTTTTCTTGCTCCAACCTCTTCACTTGATCTAATGTATCATTGTCTGAATCTTCTTAGATCTTGTCCATAAGATCTTGTTTCTAATTTCTTGAAGCTTCCAATTGTTCCTTTAGTTTTCTGATGAAACCTTCTAGTTTTCTCAATTTGAATTTGAGCATACCATTCTCAGCCTTCTCTTTGTCCAGATCTTCAAGTGTTGCTTCAAAGTTGTCTTGCAAACTTTCTGAATCCATTCTGATCTCCCTTAAGTTGTTAGGCTTTCTCTCCAAGGGCCAATAGCTCTTATACTAATTGTTAGGATTAGTTAATACTAAGAGGGGGGGTGAATCAGTATTACTAAATTTTCATTTAAACTTTAAAAACTTATAAATAAACCATAACACTGCTAAAATGAAAAGAACAATAAAACAAAACACATAACTCATGACATCATGATTTGTTCTTGAGGAAACCCTAGCCAAGGGAAAACCCCGGTGGGGATGGTACCCACAACTATACACTAAAATATAGTATCCTTGTTAGGAGATGATGATTACATAGTATATTTCCTTGTTAAAGGATTAAAAAACCCTGTTAGGGGTATACAAAACACCTGGTTAAGGGTGGTGAGCAAACTACTCTTACAATCAAAACTTGTTACAAAGAGTTCTCCAAAATGTGAACAATACAAGCACTTATCTTGCTTTGATAGTTCCAGTTATAGCTTTGCTTCTTACTGATCATGCATCTGATCTCTATTCTCATATCCACAACCTTACTTCATACTCATAATCACAATCCATATCGCTTTCATAAAAGCACTCTATACTTATACAAAAACTTCTATCCAGTCAGCTTCACAAATACCATACAAAATATAATAATTAATTATGTAAAGGGTAATTATGAAGTTGGTGATCATATATTACCCAAGTGTCAAAAATATACTCCATTCATATGACTTATCACATTACCATATCTTCTAACCTTGCCTTAATCTTCGCAACTGCTCATATGCCTTGTTATACTGAATCTATGACTTCTCACACCTTCAGATTACTGAATCTCACTGATCTGATCACTAAAATTATTGCTCTCTTAACTGAAGAATATATATATATATATATATATATATATATATATATATATATATATATATATATATATATATATATATATATATATATATATATATATATATATATATATATATACCTTCTACTAACTTTTCAAGCCATAATACCTTATACAATTCCATCACTCACCAAAACTGTAACATTGTACCCTGTTACCCTGATTCTGGACTTAGTCATTTTTATGACTGTGACTCCAGTACTGAACTTCTCATCATGTGATCACTCCAGCATAAGTGTTGTCATGAATGAAAACCATTAAGTATCCCTAGTGCTCCACAACATCACATTCCAACAAGGTTTGCATTGATCACATTTGGCACGTTCGATGGGACACCACAAGCCTTCAAAACTATATTTTTTAGGGGTTTTTTAGCCAAAAAACTCAATTTTTGAAGCATCACAGAAATATTTTACTATATTTTCATAAAAAATTCAATCACTAGCATGAAGTGTCATATGGGAACCCCCCAACTGTCATTTGGGTTCATATGTATTATCGTTTGAGCCAATTTGCATGTATTTTGGGCTTTTTTCCCACTTTTTAGCTTAAATGTCATATGGGTACTCATGTATTATCGTATGAGTGTTCATGAAATGTCATACATCACTATAACTTGAAAAAATACCTAGTCTTAATTTTTTTATGGGAAAAAGAGGGCTTGTTTGAAGCCCTAAACTTGGCTTTTAATGACTTTTAGTGTCTATTTGGGGATCCTAGTGACCCTAAGCTTCAAACTTGTAAGTTCTAACCCCATGCTCTTGTAAGTAATTTTTGGAGGCCAATTTAATCACTAAAAAATCAAATCCTTAAGGCTCAATAAACTCCTTCCATTTTTAGGAACTAAAAACCTTCATTTATTGGGCTTAAAACAAACTCTTATTCACTCTCGAATGCCTTAAATAGACTAAATTGCATATTGTTCCTAAACATTTCCTAATCAATCCTAAACAATCCTAATCAATCCTAATCAATCCTAAAGAAATAAAAATCACTCATAATGTCTTTCTTTTGGATAAAAAGAACTTCATTCATCCAAACTTAAGTGTTTTAGGGTTCTTTCATGCAAACTAGGAACACTTCCAAATTTTAGTGCTTGAAAAGGACAAAGACTACATGTCATTCCTAATTAGTTCCTAATCAATCCTAAACCATCCTAAATTTTCCTAAATCAATCTTCATGCATTATTCTTGGCTAAAAGAAACTTCATTTGCAAAATCTTGAATGTTTTCAAAGTTTTATGCATTCCTAAGGCAATCTAGGAACACCACTATTTTGGCTTAAAACTGAATCCTAAAGCACAAAATCTTGAATGACCTTAAAGAAATGGATCAAAATAAAAAATTAAATTTCATTTCATTTAAGTCCTAAATCAAACACAATGTCAAAGAAAAGCAATTTTCATTTTATTTTCAAAATTCAAATTGGGATCCTAAAAAGAAAACTCAATCTCAAATGCAAAAGGGTAAAAAACTTGCAATATCTTTTTCAAAAGAGATTTCTTTTTTTCTTTCAAAGAATGAACAAATAAAAATCCTAAATATATGTGTTTTCAATTCTTGGTTTAAAAAAACACTTAATCAATTTGGAAAAGAACTCTTCATGATGTGCATCTAGGAGCTTTCAAATTCTGCAAATCCTATTTAGACTAAGTGACGTAAAACAAACTGAACTAGGACAAGTTCATTTGTTCTACTTCTAAAGAAGGCATGTCCAAAGAGAAAATCACTTCCTCTTTGGAGAACAACCTCAAACCGGTACTTCCCAAGCCATTATAGAAATAAAGCATTGAGAAAACTCTCGCTTCATCCCCTCAAGCTTGGATGATGCATATTGATGGTAGCCCAAGGTAGGTGAATATCCCTACTATTTTAGCATGGTCAAATAGGCTCTTAAGTGATTCACATGCATACAAACCAATTGGGAGGACACCATGGACCAAATTAGACACCTATTAATTAGAGGCTTCCTGATCTACTCCTAAAGGTATCAAAATCTTTGTGCAAGGATTGATCCAAGTGGTTTCTCGGATCACCCTAAGACTACTCACCATCTGTATTCCTTTTTGGGATACCAAGTTGTGGGCAAATATTTTGATACTAGCTTTTCTTTTAGATAGTTCTTGTTTGATGTTTTTTCAAAGTTACAGACTCAGTGAAAAACATCTGTTGAACATACACAATCAAAGATTTCTACACATCAAATCCTTTTTCCATGTCAATTAAATCCTCCAAAATCTAGAAGTCATCCAAGATTTTAGAACTATTGTAATCCTAAGTCTCCTAATCATGGTCTTCCCATCATCCAACATTGGTTTTGTCTAGTATTCTCCTCCTTTCATCCTATCCTAGGTTAGCAGAGTCATCTTGGTCATCCCACATCCCCTTTCTGTCTTCTTCTAGAGTCATTCTTTCCTCCTATCTTGAGACAAATCCAATCCCATTCTAAGCTTCTCGGTCATCCTAAATCCAAAGCCTTATTCTTCCAATCCATTTTCATCCTTCATCCCTATCTAACTCATCTGCAAGTCAACATGTCTCAAATATTTTATAATGAGTTTGGCTGTCACTTCTTTTCCCCCATTTTATCCTATCCCAATGATGATGAAAGTCTTGTTGATCATGATGAGTACTTTGAAAACCTTAGAAAGTTTTCTCAAAACATCCACCAGAATCCAATCATTCCTCCAAACTATCTTATCATGCCTTCATCCATATCCACTAGTACTCCTTATCATACCTTTGACAAGGGAAATCTATTATCTTATTCATCCACACCTTATTCCTAGCTTGAGCTTGCATATCCCCTACATACATCATTCATGCCTCCATCCTCTTCCATGGTCATATCTAAATCACCATCCTTTCACAACAACACTACTAGCTACATCCCTTATCCAAATCCTCCATCTCCTTATCCTCCAACCCATTTTCAAATCCAAAATCCCAGTCTTCCAATCCATTACCTGGTCCTCCATGCTATCTTGATCCACCATCCACTATATCCTATCTTGATCCAACATCTTTTGTTCTTGCCTACATTACCACAAATCCCCTTCAACAAGAAGAATGCATCTCTAAATCTGATTCATATCCTATATTTCAATACATCACCCTTACCTCGCCAATTAGCCTATCTAGTTCACAAGCTTCCTTTATGCCTTCTTATGTGAATTATCTAGTCATGCCATCCTCCAAACCTTCTTCTATATTGTCATCCCCTCAAGAAAGTTCACAATCTTCCAACCCACCTTCATGTGTGGACTATCCTAGCTCTCCATCTTCTACACTCTCAAATCCTTCACCTCAATCTCTATCATGAAAGTCTCCATGGAGTTTCACAAAAAAGCCAGCAAAACATCCTTCTCCTAAAGTTGATGAGTCATGTCATCTAATTCCCTCATGCAAAGCCACCAGTAATGAGGCCCATTGACCTCCTACACCTATAATCCTTCTTCCATATAACCCACTTATTGATCCTCTTCCATCTCCTAGCATCATTGAGTCTAGTCCATTTGTGGACTCCATCCAATCCCCATCCATGTTTTCTTCTCCTAGCATTATCTAAACCACATCCAATGATCCTCATCAGTTCACCCTTCTTCTTGCCATCACAATTGCATAATCTCCCATCCTTCCATCCACTCAATTTGAAGAGTCCATCCCTACATCCCCCATCACTCTATCCACACCAATCCTATCAAGTGAGGATCTTGTCCAAAAGCATGTTGAAGAATCCATCGACTTAGATCAAGATCTTATCCCTTCATTTCATGATCTATTACTTCCATCACCCCCAATCCAAGAGCTTATCATCCCAATTCCTCTAATCCAAGAGCCTATCATCCTGATTCCTATAATCCAAGATCCTATCATCCCATAACCTTCAATCCAAGATCCTATCATCCCAATTCCTCCAATCCAATCCTATCATCCCAATTTCTCCATCTCAAGATCTGCTGTCATCTCCCAAACCCAGTCAAGATCCTATCATCCCATCTTCTCCACTTGATCATCCTCTAAACCCTATCCCACCACCATTAACTATCTCCTTGGTCCAGTTACATTTGTCAAGGAAAGCCCACTCGAAGTAGAAGAGGTCAGTTTCATGCCTTTCACCCCGGCACCTAAAAATGGATGTTTATCTTACTCCCCAAGTCATAAATATCCTTGCTTGGATAAAATGCTCAAGAAATGGAATTATCAAGGTAAAGGCTTGGGCGCCCATGAACAAGGAACTTTGGAGCCCATACAAAACAAAAAAACATCCAAAATCATGTGGTATTGGTCACACATCTAAATAAATCTCCAAGAAAGTTGGTACAGCTACAGCCAAATTCAAGCATGCTTCCAAATCAACCATCACATCTTCCCATCATCCCTCCAAAGCATACAATTCCATTCCTCCTCCTCCATCATTGCAACCAAAGACAACCTATCATATTCCTCCTTCATTTTATAAATCCATTTTGGGTCCCTATGTCCCAAGATCTACCATCACTTATCATTCGCATACCAAATCCATTTTTGGGCCTTACATCCCAAAGTATCATCCCCCATCTCATCCTACTCAATCCTTCACCCAAAATCCAAACATCCCTAGTCAGGATCAACAAAGGCACATTCCCACATCTCCTATCTGTCAATCCCCTTCCATCTCTCTATCCATATCTCCTCTATGTTTCTCATCTCCCCATATCTCTTTTAATGTTCCTTGCATCACTTTGGATGCCATATCCAAGATGCATAAAGGACACTATCCACCAAGATCTAAAGATTGCCATGTCCACTCTAAAAAGCATGCTCAAGAAAAGAAAAATCCAATCAAAAGATCTACTATATCCCAATGGCCACAAAGGTCCATCAAAGTAAAAGAAAAATCTGCTACATCCCAATGGCCACAAAGGCCCACCAAAGCAAAAGCAAAAACTATGTGGATCCCAAAGAAAAAAGATGCAATGCATCTAAAAGAAATATCCACAATGGCATCCAAGATTGTTAATCCACCAGCCACTCATTCTCCTCCTCCATCTTCTAAATCTATTTTGGGTCCCTATGTCCCAAGATCTTGTAGCATGAATCCTCCATCATATCCCCATCTATCATCCACATCCAATCCACTTCATCCACCTTCCTCACAAAATGTGCCAATGTTCGTCCTGACAACATCTCCCTATCATAATCACTTTCCATTGTTCCATCCAAACACTTTCTACCACCATCTCTCTCATCCCATGCATATCTCCCATCTCCCCCATCCCGTCCATGCCTTTGCATAATCCATCCATCCCAATAAAGTTGTACGAACATCTAGACAAATCAAAAATTTGGTGACAAATCAGAAAGTTAGCAATAAGTCAAAAAGTCAGTGACAAATCAAAAAGTCGACAACAAATCAAAAAGTCATAAAAAGTCAAAAAAAATCAAGAAAAATATCAAAAAAGAAAATAAAAGGGAAAAACATTTGTCTAATGGTAAAAATTTGGCAATTCAAGCACCTTGGACAAGTACCATAATGAAAACTTGGCAAATAGGTGTCAAATGATAGGTGATGAACACCCTATCCAAGTGACTCCTCATGAAAATCAATGGGTCCACATTTTCAATGCACTCAAACTAGGCATCTTCTAATGAATTTTCAAAAGAACAATTCCGATACTTAGACAAAACTTACAAATCTAGACTCAAAAGGTATTCAGGATTTTTGAGGTCCAATAGTGGCTCTGATTGGGGATGCATGCCCCTTGCAGACATGTAGAGAATCCAAAATCTTTGGTTCAACAGACCACCCAAAGAAGATCAACTTGACACTTTACTTCTCAAAACTTCGACAGGGAACCCTCTTAACCAACTACCGAACAACTAAAACAAAGCAACTATACAAGGAATTACAATATTTACAAAAAGGCTCAAAGCCCCAAAAATCTAATCAATTTTTACCCCTATCAAATAAATGATTCTCATCTCCATACAATGGAGGAAAATTGAAATTACATCTTCCTTTCAGCCTGTCAAAAACATTGTGGTTCACTTTCAGCATATCATAGAAAAAATAATCAACATACTCACCATCATCTGACAAGGCCAGGCCGTCAAGTTGCCATAAATACTAATCACTTTGTGACACCAAAGCATCACACTCTTCATTATCAATATCATGCTGAAAAATGAAACACTCCAACTCAACTTCATGGCTGGAAACATCAGCACGCTGATCATTAGTTTGCAAAAAAGATTAAAACACTTCTATCTCATCACTTTGCAAACTAAAGTAGAACCTCTCAAGAAAAATATCTGATTGCATAAAATCAAAGACAACCTACTGATCACAATTCTTATCAAGATCTTCTAGGAAGGAACAAGCACTATCAGTGAATGACTCCTTAGTCATTTGCAAATCTAAGAAAACCCATTCAGGCTTACCACAATTTCTAGCATCAAAATGTAAATAAGAACCACCTACATGATCCTCTTGAAAATCAGAACACTCACTAGTACATTCATAATACTCATCAAATATAACATTATCAAATTCATCACAATGATATGTACTATCCACTTACATATGAAAAATGGGAGAAAGGACATCATCAAATGTTTCGCACATCATGCCATTACTTGCATCATCTTTGTCAAAACTTATATCTATTGGGCATGGAAATTTGGAAACAAACTTAGGAATATGTCTCTGAAATTCTACATCTAAGAGCTTTGAATTTTTCTCACTACTTAATAAGCACTAAACTTCACACTTCACCTCTTCAGCTTCACAGCTAGTGCTGCAAATATCCTCCTCATCTGAGGTAAGGACTGAAATACTTTGTCTCACAATATCTTGTGCACAGTAACCACTGTAAGAACTTGCATCTGCATCATAGTCACATCTTTCATGTTCACACAAAACATCATCAAGCTAAAACAAGAAACCACTATCATCATGTTGAGAAAAAGAAAAATCTATAAACTCAAGGGGAGCACTATCAGCTGGAAATTCATCTTCTACTCCTTCACATTCATAGATTTCATTATCAACATCATAACCAACACTTTCAGCATCACAAGATTCAGCATCCTCATAGTAAATCATCCATTCTTTAACATTTTCAAGTGCTTCTTCCCTAAATGATGTAGACCAACTGATTGATTTAGGTACACCTAGCTCTAGAAACATCTTAGCATACTGGGATTCATGAAGCTCAATACCCACAAGAAGTTCATTACAAGCTACAAGAAATTTCTTATAGTATGAATGGGCCGATTCTTCTTCCCTTTCCCCTATTACATATCTTAAAATATTTATGCAAGCCTGTTGGATTTTTTGACTCATTAAATACATGTCTCTTTCTCTATTAACATTTTCAAAACCTAACTGATAACTAGAAACATCATCTAAACTTATCAAAGCTAGAAACTCCATTTTTAAAACACTAAAAGAATAATACACTTTGTTCTCATGACAATATTTCTATCCAACTTCATGTAATTACTAACTTCATTAAACCACAACATATTTTTGACATTCATTACAACAACTGAAACTTCTATCCATAAATATGGCCAAACTTTAAGATTATTTTTCCCTTTCTTCTAGTGACTTGTTCACCTATTTAGGGATTGTTTTTTCTTGATAAAATAGGATTACATGGAGATGTTGTGGCTTCTACAAAACAATGATCTGAAACTTCCTCCAAATCACCTTTCAAACTTCGGTAGAGTTGCCACCTCTTTATAGAGGAAAAATATGAATCAACTAAGAACCTTTCTCAATCCTGAACCTTCTTCAAAACCAAAAAACACAACACAACCTCACAGGATATTGACTATTTATCAGGATCATAAAATACATTACAACTTCATATTACAAAACATTGATCAAATAGAGACACCAGAGCCACCACTCACACTTGGTGAGAAAATATGACAATTTTTTAAAGAATTGACTCTATACAGTGGGCTCTTAACCAGACTCTGGGATGATTCAACCAAGCAAGGAAATAGCATCTTAAACTTGTTGTCCTTTATCTTGTCCCCAGCAGTTGGCTCCTTTTCTTTCCACTTGTAGATTTAAAATATAAATGACAAGAACATGTCACTGACTCTAGAAACCACTCCAAATCATGCAAGGAAAAGGGCCAATTAACAAGGATCAAGACTATGATCCTCCTACACTTCGAGGCTTAAATTGCTCTGGTAGGTTTACCTACTGATTCACTTCTAGAAAGGAATCAAAAACTTTATTTGCATCATTTAACACAAAAAATATACATTAAAACCTTTTATATACTAACTAAAGGATACTATCATTCATAAATTTGATTTGATGATGAAGAAACTTCCTATCAAGATCAGACCAGTGTCTTAACCTAGGGCATAGAGTCAAAAATAACATATATCAATAGAAAACTTAAATCAAACACACCTAAAATCTAGACTAAGTGCTTTTCCTATTATTCCTCTCACCTTGACACTTAGACATCAAATCCTTACAAGACATTGAGTTCTCTAAAATTATTTTTAACATGTAATCCTACCTTTGGCACGAACTCAAAAACAATCTCAAGACTTACTTTGTAAATCGTATGCTAACCTGCTTTGCAAAACTAACATATAAAATCCAAGATCAATTGCAAGAAGACATACACTCCTATGAGATGGGATTCCAACTTGTTTTCATTAAAAATGTTTAGTATCAATACATTATCAATGGAAGAATGCCAGAAAAGACCCTGGAAAGACTATCACTGTTCATCTCTCAAATTCACCATCCTTTTCAAAAATGAAAAAGAAGAGAGATATAGGAGAAGAGAGCCAGTTCAAAACAAATTGACAAATGTCAATTCTATAAGAAAATATCTCAATCTCCTCATCATTGTTGATTCTATTTTATTCTCTATAACCTCCTTCATGCCTATTGTCACTTTCACCAACTGATTCTGATCCTGAAACATGCCAGCCCATACTGCTCTTTTCCATTAAGCTAAAACTAAAAACAATGATTGCCAACAAATTCCTTATCTCCTGCCATTTTCGAAAACATATAACATGTCCACATTTTGATAAAAAATGAACCTCCAGGCATCATTTACGTGAGCAGGCTCTATCATTTAAAGTTTTGGATTTAATTTCAAATGTCTAGACTATGTCACCTTTTAAATTCTTTCTGCGTTGTAAATCTGGCATTTATGCTCAAACTTCACCAGAATGTGACACTTGTTGTCGATCGATTGGATGCTTTCTTTGACCCTGGCGTTGACCTCTGGTTTGGAGAACATGTGACTACTTTCATTCTCTTGATCTCTGAATCCTTGTTCTAACCCTGGTTAGATCTCAAGATTTGGTGACTAGACTATTCTCCAAGTCTCTGAATCAAGTCTTTGACTATGGTAACATCTGGAGAGTGGGCGACTAAGCCATTCTCCAGATCTGTGGATCATTTCTCACTAGCTGCCAAGAATCTAGAGAACCAACTCCTGAACCATTCTTGTGATCTCCAGATGCTTACCTCTTAACCACCAAGATCACAAGATCTAGTGGCTAGGCTTATCTGCAATTCTCTTGATGCCAAGCACCTAACAACCAAGATCATGAGATCTGGTGACTAAGAAATCTCTGGATCACTTGATGTTTGTCTAACCACTGGCTTCATCTCATGAACATGTGAATTCCTACCACGTTTCCTCCTTTATCCTGTCATTACCACCACTTGTTTGAAAAAATGTCTTGCCTATGGCCCGTTGGCATGCTTCCCAAGGAACCTCCACATGAGAACACCTATAGAGCCTCCTGCTCTTTACTTCATTTCTCATATGTGAGTGGTTTACCTTATAAACACCTCAAATTTTCATTTCAGAGTGAATATGGGATTAAGTTGCAAGGATTTTTTAAATATCCTTTCAAAAGTTTGCACATAGTGCCAATCTAGCATGCACACCCATGCGAGCCCACAGGGTAGAGGCTAGCACTTAGCCTCTTTAATTCTTCCTTTACTCTACTTTCAGGTGGTGGAGTATATAAACATCTTAGAACACCAAAATGGTGTGCATGTGGGATAAATCCACATGCACACTATTTGCATTTTTCTTTTTATCCCAGGCTATGCATGTGTGAACCTCTCCAGTTTTTATTTGGCCTTTCTTAATGGCATTCATGCCTTTCTCCAGTCTTAAATGCTAGTTCTTATGTGAGCAACCCTTTGCATTATCTCACTCAAATCTTCCTTCCTGTTACTTATCCTTGGTCTGCAGGAAAAACACCTGCGTGAGCCCCTACCATGCATATGTTTTGGCATTTTGTGTGCTGGTTGTTCACCTTAGACTTTACAATGGCTCCACTGCATTTACGCTAGCTCCCCTTTCATTTTAAACTTTGGTGTGTGGGTCTTGTGCTAGCCTTCACGCAGGTCTCCCTTGCATCCTTTTGGTTTTTTGGCTGCAAGACTTGTTTCTCTTCGCCATCTTCATGCTCATGAACCCAACTTCCTGAATGCTAGAAGTCCATGTGAGAATCACTAGATGCAAAAATTTCACCTTCTTCAAGCTCTTCCACCATCATTTTTGGATGTGCCACAGGTTTTCCTTCTAAGGCAGCCAAAGATCCAAACTCCTGGGCAGATATTGTGGGGGAGGAAGCCTGATGTGTATTCAAATTTCCATTTTGAAATGAGGACTCTAAGGATAAAGTCATTCAATACCTTCTCTAACAATCTTTCTTGTAACATCCATGGCTTTCAATACCTCATTGTCACCCTCATCACATTCTATTTCACTTTCTTCTTCAAATTGAACCTTGTCATTAGGTTCAGGACTAGCAGATCTGCTTTTTTTTTCCTTTGGCCAACATGTGCCTCCTTGGTCTCTATCTCACGTTAGCCTTCTTGCAAACATGTATCCTCCAAACCAGATCAGTGTACATTTATTTACTTAATGTCCTCATTAAAACATTAAGTTACTTAATGTTCCAAGTGTGCAGCCACTTCATTTTCATCTTTATGTGGCATGTTCAAATACATTTTAAAATAGTGGCACATTTAGTCTCCTAAAACATGAGTGCATGTAATGCTTCTGGTCACCCAAAATGTAGCCTTTAATTGAAAAAAAACCATAGCGTGCATCAAAAATAATCTCACAGTTTATTACTTTACACCCTTTGCAAAGTTACCAAATAACATCAGCTAGCCTCTAGAAAGCAGCTTCAAAAATTGACCAAAAGGCCTCACAGGAACACGCCACCGGGAACACCAGTTCACCTTCAACATGTAAGTATGCTTGCCAAATAATATTTCACCGAAATACTTTAGTCCAAATATTTTAACGATCAAACATGGCCACTTGAAAACTAATTCTGTCCGCACTGCCAAAATCACATAAATCACCTCCGGAACTGACTTTGAAAACCTTCCAACTGAGATCTTCATGAACCAAAAACTTAGGCACTGATTAACCTCCACATAGTGAAAATGAATCCATCATTTTCTTACTCCAGAGATCAAGTGGTCAAAAATAGATAAACACCAAAGTCAGCCCGTCAGACATATTCAGGATAAAAATAGTGAAATACGTAGAAATTTGATTTGGAATTGGCCTAGGAAAGTGATCAAATGGATTGGCAAAGACTTGAAAATCTTTAGAAAAGGTCACTTCTAGGTCTAAAGTATAGGGAAACATTCAATTATGCTTGACCTCGAACTGGGTGCAAACCACAAAACCTCAAAGTAGGCCATTCAAAAAACTGGACACGGCACACTTAGAGCTTTTTAACAATTTGCAAATGAAATGGCTTTTGAAAGCAAGTCAAATGGGCACATGCAGGACTGAACATTGGCATGAAAACTCTCTCTCATTCCTACAACATGATGCAACAACCCACATGTTATGAAAAATCATAGGGCAATAAATGCACTTCCTCAAAGTGGGCTACTTAGTGAAAATTAGGAAACACAATGCAGATTTTGGGAAACACCTTTAAACAGCCACTTCAAAAACATGTTGGAACTGAAACCCAAGACCTAAAACCTATTAAATATGTCAAATGATAGGTGATGAACACCCTATCCAAGTGACTCTTCATGAAAATCAATGGGTCCACATTTTCAATGCACTCAAACTACGCATCTTTTAATGAATTTTCAAAAGCACAATTCTGACACTTAGACAAAACTTAAAAATCTGGACTCAAAAGATATTCAGGATTTTTGAGCTCCAACACCCCCTTCCCATCTTCCTTCATCCTTTCCCTCCTTTCTATGTTCTTTTCGAGAAAATTCCACAATGTTTCCTCTTTGCATTATTTTCTCGAGGGGGCACAACCGCTTATCTTCTATTCTAGCCTGGGGCATCTTATTTTCTTGTCTTTGACGCCACATCACTTGTGGCATCACATCAAAGTGGGGAAAAATGTAGACACCTAAAATGCCTTCGCCAAATAAAAATATTTTATTTTGCAGAAACCCCTGATGACATCATCATTTGTTAATTAATTAATTATTTAATTAATTAATTAGTTTTTATTGTCATCATCCTTTCTATTTTAATTAAAGACATTTAATTAAATAACCCTTGCCAAAAGCATTTAAATCAAATTTAAATAATTTTCCCTCCAATTTATTAATCATTTGATAAAGTGAGTCTCAAAACCCTTTAAATAAATTATTTATTTATTTAAACCCTAAAACCCTAGAAATCTTCTAGAAAATCCTAAACCTATCTAACCTTTCCTAAACCTACTTAGAGGGTGATTCCTAACCTTCTTAGTCTAATCCACCCTCCTTTGACTTTTGGTCAAACCTCCTCATTAATGAGCCTTACAGACTCATTAATGGCTCCTTACACCCTCATTAAGGCTCTTACAGCCTCTTAATGAAGCCTATGTCTCCTCTTCCACCTTTGTTCCCTAAGCACACTTCCCTAGTGTTTCTCACACATGTGTGAGAAACCCTTAACCCTCATCCCCTTGACTCTACCTCCAACCATACCCCAAAATCTACCCATAACCCTGACTCTGACCCTAACTCTCCTTTCTAACCCAAGCCCTTCCTCAAATCTTATAAATATTCTCTCTTCCAAGAGAAAACCACAAATTCACATCCTTCATATTAAGTAGTGTTATCATGCTAATTTACATCTAGACTTAGCTTAAATTATCTTAATTGTTAGATTTAGTTCATTTCTAAGCTTTCTAACTCACATCCTATATTAGCTTAATGGATTAACCTAGCTTATTTCATTTCTTTTCATATCATTTTCATCATATCACATCTATCATTTGGTTAAAATCAATCTATAATTGAGCATTTGTAGCTCTCAATCTACATTTTAGCTTCACTAGGTTCCTTGGGGCTCTAGGGGCAAATCAGGTGCACTATACCTGATTATGTACCACTATGGGGTATCCTTGGTCCCTAATGGATCCTAAACCTTCCTAATCTACATTGGGGATTTTCTCCTAGTGTTTTGACAGCACACCCATATCCCTAAATTGAGAGAAAATTAAACGGTGAAAAGGTGCTCATGTTTAAGCTCTATCTGAGTATCATGCAAATAATTTTTACTATATGTTAGGAATATGATGCTAGGACTAATTCTACTATGCTAGTGAAGGTGTTTCTAATGATGATGAAATAGACTATCACGAGATTGGATTTATTCCTATTAAAGATGATGAACCTATTCATGAAGGAAAATCCCTAGTTTTACATGTTGAGAAGAAATCAGAATGGATCATAGATAGTGGTAGTTCACATCATATGACTAGTGATAAAAATAATTTTGTTAATATAAAAAAGTATGATGGTGGTGTAGTTAGATTTGGTGATAATGTTCCTAAGTTTATCATTGGAGTAGGATTGATTTCTCTGGATGGTAAGACTACTACTTGTTGATGGACATAAGCATAATTTTTTGAGTGTTGGACAGCTTGTAGACAAGGGTTATCAAAAAAATTTCATTAATGGGAGATGTTCTATTAGAAGTCATGAGATTTGATTATAATTGGTACTAAATCAAGAAGTAATGTATTTGAGCTAAACACATCTGAGGCTTCTTGTTTGGTTATGAAGATTGATGACAATTGGTTATGGCACAGAAGATTTTGTCATGTGAATTTTGATAATATTGTGAAGGCAAGTATGAAAAATGTTGGTAGAGACCTACCAAAGATTGTAAAACCATCTAACCTCATGTGTAGAGAATGTGTAATGGGTAAAAATACTAAATGAAGTTTTCAAGCCAAATCTTACTTAGCTAAAGGGAAGTTAGATCCGGTGCATACAGATCTGTGTGGACCTACAAGAAAAATATGTTATTATGGTGAGAGGTATTTTATACTTTTTGTTGATAATTTCTCTAGGATGATGTGGGTTTCATTTCTTAGAGAAAAGTTTGAGGCTTTTGACAAGTTTAAGATTTTTAAAGAAAATTTTGAGAATGAATCTGGTTTAAAGATAAAATGTTTAAGATCAGACATAAGCTATTGGTGTTTCTATTTATACTTTGAATAGAATTAAAATCAAATAAGGTACTAGTAAGACTCCTTATGAATTATGGTTTAATCATACTCCTATTGTAAAATACTTTAGAATATTTGGTAGTAAATGCTATATCAAAAGAGGTGATGACATAGGAAAATTTTATGCTAGAAGTGATGAAGAGATCTTTCTTGGTTATTCTACTAAGAGAAAGGATTACAAATGTTTTAATCTAAGATTGAGAAAGATGATTTAAAGTGCTAATGTGAGAATTGATGACAAGTTTTAGATTTGGGAAAGAGTTTATGATTACAATTAGAATTCAGATAACAGAGAACTTTTTACCAATCAAGAAGGACCTTTTGAAGTTGATCATGAGATGGAAATATGTTTGTATGACTCTAATAATATTCAAAATACACTCAGGTATGTCAAGAAGAACCACCCTAAAAATAAAATCATTGGTGATGCTAATAAAGGAATGTTGACAAGGTCTAGATTAAGGAATGAAATTTTTTTTATTTCTCAAGTTCAACCTAAAACTATTGATGAAGTTTGTAAGGATGAATCTTGGACTAAAGAAATGTAGGAAGAATTGGATCAGATAAAGAAAAAAAATACTTTGGAATTGGTTCCTAGACCTAAAGATAGCAATGTGATAGGAACTAAATGGGTTTTCAGAAATAAGATGAATGAAGAAGGGACAGTTGCAAGAAATACAGAAAGACTTGTTTGTAAAGGCTACTCTCAACAAGAAGGCATAGACTTTGAAGAAACATTTCCTCTTTTTGCTAAGTTGGAGGCAGTAAGACTATTGCTTGCTTATGTTGCACATGAAGACTTTAAAGTATATCAGATAGATGTTAAATCTGTATATCTAAATGGTGATCTTGAGAAAGAATTTTACATTAAGCAACCTAATGGATTTCCTTTGATAGAGAATGAGGATATGGTATGTAAACTAAAGATGGCATTGTATGGACTGAAACAAGCACCTAGAGCATGGTATGCGAGATTGGATAAGTATCTACTGAGTCTTGGTTTAAGAAAAGGTGATGTTGACAATAATTTATATTTAAGAAGTAGTAAAGAAGGAATTTTAATAGTTGAAATTTTTGTGGATGACATTATTTTTGGAGGCAATGATGAGATGAGTAAGAAGTTCTCTATGGAAATGGAAAATGAATTTGAGATATCAATGATAAGTGAAATGAAATTTTTCCTTGGCTTACAAATTAATCAAAATAAAGATGGAATTTTCATTTCTTAGACAAAGTATCTTAAAGAGATGTTAAATAAATTTTGAATGGAAGATTTTAAACCTATTCGAACACCCATGGTTACTAGTTATAAACTTACTAATACTGATGAAAGTGCAAGTATTTTCAAACAAAGTATAAATCAATGATTGGAGGCCTACCATATCTAACCCATACCAGACCTAACATAGCTTATCCTATTGGAATTGTGGCAAGATATCAAGAAAATTCTAAAGAGACCTACCTTGCTGTTGTGAAAAGGATATTCAGATACTTGAAGGGAAAACTTGAGTATGGATTATGGTATGAAAAATCTGATGATTTTTTGTTACATACTTATGCCGATGGTGATTGGGCAGGAAGTATGGATGACAAAAAAAGTACTAGTGGAAGTACATTTTTCCTTGGGAAAAGATTGGTTTCATGGCTAAGTAAGAAGCCGAACTGTATAGCTCAGTCTACTATTGAATCATAATATGTTTCTTCTACCATAAACTGCACTCAAATTGTTTGGATGAAGAAGATGATGAAAGACATTGGAATAATTTTTGAAGAACCTTTGGTTATACATTGTGATAACACTAGCATAGTGAATATGTTGAAGAATCCATTTATGCATTCTAAAACAAAGTATATATCAATAAAGTATCATTTCTTAAGAGACAAGGTACCAGACAAAGAGATCAGATTGGAGTATATCAACACAAAGGAATAGATAGCAGACATATTTACAAAACATTTTCCAAAAGATACCTTTGAACATCTAAGATGTATGATAGGGGTGAGAGCCCCTCATAAGAATTAATTGATGTGGGAATGTATTAGTCTAGTGGTTTTCAGAGCTATATCACTTATGGACTTTATGCTTAGATCTACTCCTCAAGGGGAGTGATCGCATGAACAGAACAGAGCACATTTTGGTAATTTTGCACCTGAGATGAGATAATCAGAGATTAAATAATGACATCCTTTTCCATTGATGTCAAATGGGGAGAGATTTAGTGAAAATCCCTACTATTTTAGGGGAGAGATTTTGAGAAGATTGTGTTGAGTATATTGAGAATATTGTAAAGAGGATATTGAGAAAGTTGTATTGAGATGAGTACTTTTGGGTTTATGGATTTTCTCATATGTTGTCATCAATTCCAAAGGGGGAGATTGTTGGAATTGGTTTTTTAATATGTGTTGACTCTCAATATTTGTCATTTGATGTCAACATATATTTTAGATGAAGGTAGATAGATTCATTAAAAGTGATATATGGATGACTGACAAAAGTGTATGACTATTGTACGATTGTTTTAGAGCTTGCAAAGACAGCAATGTGTACAAGGGTGATTTGTGACATTATGTCTAAGGTCACTTAGCTTAATATTGCAGATGGAGTGAGTACTTTTGGGTTGATGGATTTTCTCATATGTTGTCATCAATGCCAAAGGGGGAGATTGTTGGAATTGGTTTTTTAATATGTGTTGAATCTCAATGTTTTTCATTGATATCAACATATGTTTCAGATGAAGGTAGATAGACTGGTTAATAGTGATATATGGATGACTAACAGAAGTGTATGACTATTGTACGGTTGTTTTAGAGCTTGTGAATATAGGAATATGTATAGGGGTGATTTGTGACATTATGTCTAAGGTCGCTTAGCTTAATATTATAGAAGTGTATGACTATTGTACAATTATTTTAGTAAAGATTGGTTATTGGTCTATGACAGTGGATAGTGACAGAGTTAGTCTTTGTATTTCTCAGATAACTCTTATGCGAGCATGATTTGTAATGTGTGAGCTTAAGGCATGATAGAAGAAATATTGGAGAATATTATTTGTGATTATGGAGTTGTTGTGTTTATGGTGACATCAGTTGAAGTGTCTAGTCTTGTGAAGACCTATTTGGAAGCGACTAGAGATGTGTAACATGTTTTCAAGATGGAGAGCATGGATTTCACATCCTAGAGTTTATTTGATGTATTGTAACTATTGTATACTTGTTTAAGGTACCATATGTATCTTAGCAAGGGTCTATTTAATTATTTTTCATTGGGGAAGTCTTAATTAGATGACTTAATTAATTATTGTAATAGGGTATAAAGAAGGGTTATTTTTGGAGAATAAAGGGTGGTGTATGTATGTAAGTTGTGAGCTTGTATTTTTTAATTCTTTTGGGTGTAGAGCAGAGGTTTTGATTGAGGAGCTTCATTAGAATTAATCAAGAAAAGACAATTGCTAGCAGATAGTTCATTTGATTATATATCTTCTATACAATTGTTTTTCGGACAGTGAGTCCTGAAGGTGGATTTAGCCTTCTTTAGACAGTGTATCTGGAAAGTGAGCCTACCATTTTTCTCTTGACTCCAAATAGGGTTTTTCCTTTAACAGGGACTATGTACTGTAAGCATTAATAAGCTCTTAAAAAGCTAAATCTTTTAGCAGGGATACTATACTTTTAGTACATCATTTGTGGGTGTTAATTCCCACTGGGGTTTTACCTTTAACAAAGTTCCCTCAAAAAAAAAATATTGTGTTATGGTATTGCATTCATTGTATTGATATTTTGATTAAGTGTTTTGGTTTATAAAGTTTAAAGTTTAATATTTTGTCCCACAACTGATTCAGCCCCCCTCTCAATTGTGTTGGTGGACTGTTATTCCTAACATAATGTATCTATATATTCTCCTTTTGTTGGCATGTGATGCTCGGTAATAAATTTTCTTTGTTGCTTGGTAACTATATCATCTCTCATTTTGGTAATTGTTGTAGCTCGATACAACTTGGTGTTCAGTGTTTGGTTTTCCTTTCTCGATGTCTTCTCCTTATTGCCTTTACTAAAAACTATCTTTTCTTTATTTCCTTTACCGAATAGCTTAATAGATTTTACCAACTTTTATTTCCTTTATTATCAAATGACTTTGAAAATAAATATAACTTTATCATAACTAATGACAACAAAATAAATCTATATAGTATCAACCTTCATCACTCCTTACATTAAACTGTCATATTCCATCATCTCTTTTGATATAGCACTTACTACCAAATGTCTTGAATTACGTCACAGAAGGAGTATGACCAAACCAAAGTTCATAGGGAGTCTTACTAGTACCTTCTCTGATCTAAATGTAGTTTAAGGTGTAGAAAACATTGTTAATTACTTCCCTCCAATGCATGTGCACTACATTTCCTTCAATCAACATAGTCCTTACAATATCCAATATGGTTTTGTTCCTTCCCTTTACTATCCCATTTTGTTGTCGACTTCTAGGTGTAGAAGCCTATCTATATATGTCATATCCTTCGTAATATAAATTAAATGCATCAGATGTAAATTCTCCACCTATATCTCACCTTAAGAATTTTATCTTTAGACCTTACTCATTCTCAACTTTTGCATTATAAATCTTGAACTTATCAAAAGCTTTAGACTTTTCTTTGAGGAAAGAAACCCACATCATCTTGGAATAATCTTCAAAAAAGAGAATAAAATACCTTTCACCATAGTAGGATGTTGTTTTTGTAGGACCACATAGATCTGTATGCACCAAATCTAGCTTTCCTTTTTCTAAAAATGATTTTCCTGGAAAGATACTCTTTTTTTGTTTCTCTATTACACATTCTTTGCACATAGTTTTAGTAGGCTTGATAATATTTGGTAGATGTCTGACTGCATGTATATTATTGGCCTTCACAATGTTGTCAAAATTAATGTGAAATAATCTTATATGCCACATCCAACTGTCATCTATTTTAGCCAAAAAATATCTAACTCTTGTAGTAATAAATTGAAACACATTACCTCTTGATTTTGTGCTTGATGCGATCAAGTCACTTGTCTTACTTCTGATAGTGCATTTCCCATCTTCTAACTGCAAGTGGTAACCCTTGTCTACAATTTTTCCAACACTCAACAAGTTATGTTTAAGGTCATCAACAAGAAGAACATCATCAGTGTTAGTTTTTCTTTCAAGAGAGATTGCTCCTCTACCAATGATTAGTCCAAGAGTGTTATCACCAAATCTAACGGCTCCA
Source organism: Chamaecyparis obtusa (assembly GCA_027943335.1). Taxonomy (NCBI): domain Eukaryota; kingdom Viridiplantae; phylum Streptophyta; class Pinopsida; order Cupressales; family Cupressaceae; genus Chamaecyparis; species Chamaecyparis obtusa. The sequence goes on from BSBK01004170.1 coordinate 825,829, forward strand.
CCATCATTTTTGTTTAATTCAAAAAAATTATCTTTATCGTCAATCATATGGTGAGATAAACCACTATATATAATCCATTTTTCTTTCTTTTCCACATGTGAAACTAAATCTTTCTCTTCATGAACAGGTTCTTCATACTTAATTGCAATAAATTTGATCTCATCTTCATCATTTGCAAAATCATTAGAAACACCATCTCTAGCATAAAAACATTCCTTATCCTTGGAATAATCAGGCCTAACAAACTTTGTGCTTCTCAACACCCTAACCCAATATTTTTTCTTAACACTACCAATCTAGACATCACTATGTTTATCAACACATATCAGATCTTGCACTACCTTCTACACACACACACACTTTGACACAACCCAAAGGTGCTCCTTAACACTAGGCACAACCATGAAACTTAGAAAATTAAAAATGACTAAGATATGTTGAACTATTTTCTTATGTGTTGTGTGTTATCATTGATCTTCACTTGTTATGTCTTTTATGGTCTCTCAACGATGTCTACTTGACTAGAGATTCACAATTGGGGGCATAACACTTTGATTTCTTTAATTTCTGCTTGTGTGGTTTCAATTATCCTAAGATATCTAATGAACTGGGTGTCTGTAGTAAGATCCTCCATCATGATTGGAATTCCACACATACCTAAACCCTCTTTGTTTGGACACTTAGGTGAGGTTGGAATTATCTCATTTTTTGTTTCTTGTGTGTGGCACGTAAGATGACACTCATGGTTATCTTGGTAGTCTATGAATTAGTACAAGTGAAATCTTACAGCAAGAAATTGGAAACCATGTCCAGGTCATCTCAACACTTATGCCTTGATGCTTACGTGTTTTTTCTATATCTTATCTGATAAGGTTGTATGCATATCTTCATGGTCATTCTCACACCAATGAAGATTGTACTGACCCCCAATGTCCCGAACACTCACATGATTAAAAAAAAATGGCTATAGGATCAATGACTTGACTAATGTCTTAGGCTTCATTTTCATTCTAGAGCTACATTCTAGTTTTGTATTTTTGGTTTCCTTTGAGCTATTCTTCCTTTTCTCTTTTTTGAGGTGGTCAACCACAACTATCCCTCATTAACTTAATCAAGTATCTAAAATGTGCTCAAAATACCAGGAAGATTACACCCCTGGATAATTTTGACATTATGAATTCAATTTTGGAATCAAAATCAAAATATGAGATCATTTATTTAGCCAAATTGTAAAATCAACCCTTCTTGGTCAAACGCAATTAACCATTGATGTTATCACTTCCTACTCATTTATGTCTTCATTTCTTGAACCTCTAAGGTCAATCTCATGCAAAGGACCTTGGTCAAACTAGATCTTTGGTCAAACATGGTCAAACTTTAGTCAAATCTGGTCAATAGGACCTCATAACAGCTCCAAACAAGCTTTTATCTATTTTGAATCTATTGGTAATCTAATCAACTCTAGTCATAATCAATGCACTTCATCAGTCAACTCTTTCTTTAATCTCTCTTCCTTATTTTGATTTTGATCCCAAGGGGGCATGATAATATAGAAAATATTCTTCTGTAAATCAACTCTAATCAGAAAATCAATTCAATCTTCATCGCTTGGGGCATCTCAGCTTCACCTGGGATCATATCAAGTTGACATTCTCCGCATTTCCCTAAAAGAGTGACCTCATCACTTCATATCAAGTCACTTGGATAGCCATCTATTTGATCTCTTGGGGGTATATCAGGCTCATCAAGACCCATATCAATCTAGTATTGTCTCTCAACAAGGAGATTGGATTTCTTAGAATCCTTGTCAAACTAGTTATCTCAGACTCTTTAGATAGATATTCAATCTCATCATATCATATCATGATAGATATTATGATATCACACATCATTCTTCACTCAATCAAGTCCAGATCTGATATCTTTGATCTTCAATTGATCTTTGTATGATCATAGTTGGAGTCAGTTTCTCCTTATCAAAAATAGTCTCATCACTCCACATCAAGTTGTTCTCTGATTTAACTTCAATCTATTCTTTGAATCAAAGTGTTGCTCTCACATCAATTTAAAGAGGGGAAAATTTAATTACCTAAAATTTGTATAGTAGAACCTAAGCCCCTAATTTAGATCAAATTTCCTTAAAACAAATTCTAAATCTCAAAGGCATAATTTACTAGACATAATTAACAAAATAACCTAGATAATCCCCCTTGCATAATTAAATTGTTTCTAAAAATCAAGTATAAATCATCTCTAATATTAAAACTTGAAAAATCATTTAATTGTCAAATTTTAGTTTTAATATAAAGTCTTAGCGTTCTTATTAAAAAGAGCACATTGTGCAACTTAATCTTGATTAATTGACAATTAAAAGAGGATTTTATATTTTGTCTTATTCTCCAATCAAGCTTGGGAAATAAAAATACTTGAATCCTCTCACATGGATTGATCTCCCTCACCACTCATATCTACCTACCATCTTTTTCCTCTTAATCTCCACCCTTCATTCTTGAGGCAATTCCTTTAAAAGGAAGCTCTTCCTTGTCTCAAGGGTTCCATGTTCATCATCTAGGTAACTTTGCATTCTTGCATTCTAGAGTAATCTTTCTATTTTTATTTCTTAGTTACTTTCATTATATTCTCATAGCTCTCTTGCATTTTTTTTTATCTTAGTTCAATCTTAGTATAATCTTACATTTGTAATCTAGCTTGCTTTCATTCTAGCTTTCATAATCTTGCATTCTAGTTTATTTCTAGTTTTGCATTGCATTTGATTCTTCCATTTTGGAGTAGTCAAGTCACTAATCCTTCATGTCAATATGATGAGAATTATAAAAGGATTAAACTTGCTTCAACTATGAAGAAATAAATAAGACACTTTTAAGGATGTAGTTTGTTCATTTGATATAAACTCTAGTAGCTAAATTCTTGAGTTAATGGTTTATTGAGTGTTGGTTCTATTTCAATTGAATACCAATCTTTAACCACACATATGTCAAGAGGAAGTATTCATTTTATGATCAATATTTCTATGCCATAGTTAAATATTTGAAGAAGTGGAGACATTACTTGATGTTGAATGAATTTGTGTTGTATATTGATCAGAAAACATTGCAATATCTTAGTAGTCAAGGTAAGTTAAATTAGAGACATATGAGATGGATTGAGTTTTTGCGGAGTTATACATTTATGTTGAAACATAGGAGTGGAAAGTAAAATAAGGTTTTTGATGAATTGAGTACAAGAAGGAATTTGTTAATAGAGATGAGAGTGTAAGTGTTGGGATTTGATGAATTGAAGACTTTGTATGAGCTAGATCCCGATTTTAAAAAACCATGGAAGACTTGTAAGGAACCTATTGCAGTTGACCAAAGCAAGTGGTTTAATTATTTTTTTTAGAAGGATGTGTTGTTTATAGGAGTTCTTTTGTGCATACCTCAAAGATCAATGAGGGATAATCTGATTAAGGAGAAACATAGTGGACGACTCGTACGACAATTTGGAATTGATAAGATAGTGAATTTGTTGCGTGAAAGGTATTTTTGGCCACAGATTCATAAGGATGTTCAAATATTTGTTCAGAGTTGCGGATTTTTTCAAGGTCCTAAGGGACTTAGTGAGAATTTTGGATAGTATACATCTATACCTATACCAAGTAGACCTTGGGAAGATATTAGTATGGATTTTATTCTAGGATTTCCTAAAACACAAAACGGTAATGATTCTATATTTGTGGTAGTTGATAGATTTTCTAAGATGTCACATTTCATTCCTTGTAAGAAGACATCAAATGTGGTGCATGTTGTCAACTTAGTGTTTAGGGATATTGTAAGATTGCATGGATTAATAAAGAGTATAGTTTTAGACAATGATAGTAGTTTGTTGGTTATTTTTGGAGGACACTTTGGAAGAAATTGAAAACTTCTTTGAATTTTAGTTCTACTTTTCACCAACACACCAATGGAAAAAAAGAGCTTGTGAATAGGAATTTGGGTAATTTACTAAAATTCTTGGTTGGAGACAAACTGGGTAGTTGGGATTTTCTTTTTCCATAGGCATAGTTTGCATATAATAATTTGATGAATAGTAGCACAAGAAGGAAACCATTTGAAATAGTTACTAGAATGAATCCTAAAGAAGTTATAGAATTAAGGGATCTTAGTCATGAAGGGAAAATGAGTGCTGAAGTAGAAGGATATGAAGATCTTACGAAATCATTACATGAGGAGGTTAAGTGTCATTTGGAGAGTAATAATCTAAAGTATAAGGAGAAGGTTGATAGAACTAGGAGACATAAGCATTTTGCAAAAGGATATGAAGTTATGGTTCATTTGAAGAAATGAAGGTTTCCATTTGGAACTTATAGAAAGTTGAAGATGAGGAAATTTTGACCTTGTAGAATATTGAAGAAGTTTGACTCTGGAAATTCATTTGAAGTGGAATTTCCTGAGAATATGGATATATCACCTATATTCAACATTGCTAATTTGTATGAATATTATGAGCCTAAGGATTATTCAGAAGTAAAACAAGAGTATATAAAGAAGAAGGTGGACAAGATTGAGAGGATTTTGGATAGTAGAGTTGGAAGGAGTACCAGGGGAAAGGAATATTTAGAGTATTTGGTGAAGTGGAAGGATAGACCAATTGAAGATTCTTCTTAGATTTCTCAAGATAAGTTGGATCATTTTGATTCTTCTTAGGTTGTAAAGTGAGAGACTCACTTTCTTAATAACACTACGTGTCTGATGCAAGAGAATATTGGGTTCAGAGCAATCTTACATCAATTAAAATATTTTTATTCAATATTGTTCTTGTTTTCTGGTCTAACTGATCAAGTTGGTGATTCATCATATGTTAAAGATAGATTATATGATGATCAAATTGTAGCCAGGACCTATCTTGGACCATGTTCCTTGGTTCATAGCTCATTTGGTTCATTATTACTCAAGCTATGACTATATGACCTAATTCAAATGAAACTTCATTTGTAATGGTTAGAATGCAATAGTATATGACCTGATACAAATGTAACTTCCTTTGCCAATTTTCATATCTATGCTAAGCTCAATATACCTATATCCATCATAATCTCTTCAATTTTCTTTTTCCTCCAACTCTGTTATGATTGGTTATCTCCTTCTGAAGCTCAGTGTAATCTGGAGAATTATCTAGTTCTTAATTCAACCTGTCTGACCAGATTCCCATGAATATAATCTTCTCCTCATGCGCATAACTCATTTTGAGTCTCTTGTCTCCTCATATAGACATGATAAACCATTTTCTTCTCAGCCATAGATTTTGCCTCTTAATCTCCATCATTGATTTTTCCTCTTTAACCTTCCTCAAAACTTGTTCCTTGAAACATTTTCAATCTTCATCATCTGATCTTCCTTGAATTTTTTCAGTCATAGATCTTCATAAAAAAACTTTATCTTTATCCTTGGAATCTTCTAGATTCATCCAGCTCATCATCTCATGTCAAAAATCACATGTTTCTCCTTATTTCTCATCTTTGGTCAATATCATGATGTGTCGGTGACTTCCTACTTGGTTAACACCACACTCGGTATACACTACACCTACTCAGTGTACACTGCATCTTCTCAATGTATACTAAGTTCTTTAGATACCGACCACATTGATTTGTACTTTTTTTATCTTCAATACTTAACATAATCATGTTATACAATCAAATCACTATCATAATGTCATAGACTCATCAATAAATTACCCAATGAATACCATATTCATAACTTACTCATACATCTCATCTTCATGCTAATATCTCTTTCCTTCATCTGTATACCTTCTTCTGATGTTTGCAACTATCATGATAAGTATAGTCAAAACAAGTTGACATCAATGAAAATATAATAACTGATCTAATGTCTCACATGTACTTTAGTATCTTGGTGATCAACTTCACATTCTCCATTCTGTTCTACAATTAGTTTATTAGTTTTAGTCTAACATGATGAACTTGGACAATGCTATCAAAAAGGACTAACGATTGATCAAATCAAACAATAATAAAAATAGGGAATTTATGAACTTTGACAACACCTTAAAATGATAAGATTGACAAGATGAAAAAGATAGGCTAATTTGACCAACTTTGAATAGGCATCAATGAACTTGGACAATGCCATTAAAGTCAAGTTCAGAACACTGACTAGGTTTTAAAGGATTTCTGACTGATCGAGGATAGATTAGGATTGATTTTAACTAATTAGAGATGATTTAGGAACATTTAAGAATTATCAAGATTAGGTTAGGAATGTTTAGGAAGGTTAGGATCAATAAGGATTGGTCCCAATAATGATTTAGACTAGATCGATTTAGCCAAAGAGATCAAAATTGTGATTGCAAAGATGCAAGAAATGTTAATAATCAATTAAACAATTTTCATTGTTCAAATGATGAAGACACAATGTTGACATATAGAGAAAACAATATGTGTGACATAGAGGAACAATTAGGATGCAAAACAATGTTTCAATTGCAATGTGAAAATGATAACGGATAGACTAGTAGGCTCGAGCCATTTTTAAGCATCTACGATTCTAAGGAGGAAAAACTTTCTCCAATTTTTTATGTTACAAAGCTCCATGATTTTTACTTCATTTATAATGTTATGAGAAAAATTAGAAATAAACTTCTCTACTAGTTCATTACATATCCTTATGCTTGGAGGTAGTTGTAAAAACCATTCCATAGCTGGCCCACTAAGACTTCTTGGAAAAAGTCACATTAATTATTTGTCATTATGGATAATTTATATACATGCAATGAAGAATTCTCTAATATGCTCTTGTGGGTCACCCTTTTCCTTGTACTTTTCAAACATTGGTGTTTCAAAATTGGGGGGAAAAGGTGGCATGTATAATAACTTATGAAGCCAGAGCTTGATTATAGGTATCTAATAAGACACCTTGGGAGGTTTTGTTGAGCGTTCAAGTTTTTTGTCTCAAGGGATTCATCTAACTTGATGTTGCATTAGTGGTTGTAGTACATGCCATGGTGAATTGAGGATTTATGTTCATGCTTGATTGTGACACTATTGAGGATATATTGGATCTTTGAATGACACTTGTTGCCATGGGGTTGCTATAAAAAAATGGATTATTGTATTACATCCCAAATGATGTTACGACATGGGTGGCATTATGGGACATATTTATAGAAGGCATGCTTGAAGATACTTGAGATAATTTTTATGTATCAGAAACTCCAATTGATGGTGTTTGAGTTTTTTTCATGTGTTCTACAATAATGGAAGTATCAAATCTTGTTGGTAATTTTTCTCCATTTTGTGTAAGCAAGTAGATCAAGATCGGCGATAAAAATGCATCCTTGATCTAGCCATGATCCTAGGGTCTTGTAGTGCACCATCAATATCTTCTTGGGTACATTGAGCTTGAATATTTTTGTCTCATCTTAAAATGGACATACTCCTCATTTAAGACCTTTTAGATCATGTCCTTTATCAACTTTTTGAACCATGGATGGATTCGTGCTCAATTCCCTTTTTCTCTCATTCATCCCTATTTTTATCACTTTCATCTATGAAGTTTCCAAGACCTCGGAGTTGGCTCTGTTGGAATTAGGAGAGATAGGTATTGAGAGGGGAGGGGTGAATCAGTGCCTTCAAAACTTTACTTGTAAAACCTTTCAGATCTAAAACTGTAAACAGTAATGACCGACCAATATAACTTGAATATAATCACATGAATCATTTATCCACTTAACATAAGTAAGTAAACAACATGAAATCCATAACACAATCACATGACACAAGTATTTTGGTAGTGCAGAAACCCTTGTTAGAAGGTAAAAACTTTGGTGGGGATGACACCCACAAATTCTTCACTACTGCAAATAGAAAAGGTTTGCCTATTAGGGCTACAAGTTTTGATCACTTCTGGTGATCTCACCCTGTTAGGAGTGACATGTTAGATCAGCTAGATCTACCTAGCTATAGGATTTTAGCAACACTAATGAAGTGTGCACTCGGTTAAGAGATTTACATAAGACTGTTAAGTCTACTCTGTTAAGAGATTTTATCCAAAAACTCCATTACAATTGTCAGAAAGCAATAGGTATTTATCTGCTTGTTTGACACTCAATTTTCTGTTACAGATCTATAAGCTCTGATAAAAATATCACCTTACTTTGTGATGAATCTATGCTCTGAATCTGCTCGGTAGCCTCTGCTAATTCTACTCAAACTGAATTCTACTGTGCTTGGTTCTGTTATGTAAACTGATAGACTGAAGATAGGCAAAATGCTTCAAGTGCTCTATGATTCATATATTAGCTTTTTTCAAAAATGATGTGAACACATAAATATATAGTGTTCTATTTTTTCTGCTTTAACACAATTAGGTTACACACTATAATCATAACCCTAAGATCTATAGTGTACAATAATAACCTAGATCATCTATTACAAAAGATATACATTGTATTTATTGAATATCATTACATTAAATGTTCCTTGATCTTGGTAAAATGTTTTACAAATTGTTGTAACCATTTACATAGAAGAATGTGTCATTCCTGATTACTATGTCATTTCCTGTAAACACTATGTAAACTAATCGGTGTATACTACGATGCTTAGTGTTTATTGTCTACTGGTACTAAGTAACTATTTTTTGCTTGATGTATAAGCTTTACCAACTAGTATGTTTTGATTTATGTTACCGATTAGCTCATTGTAAGTGACCAACCAATATCTTTACATACCTTTGGTACTAATGAAAACCTTAGAAGGCTCAATAGAGATAACAGGCTCTTTGTTAGCCACTCCAGGATTATGTCGACCAAGTTGACCTATTCTGGAATAGGTCATCCAAGTTGACCAGTGCCCTGGGATTTGTGAACCTCAGGCTTGGTGTTGTCTCGAGGATTTAATTATCAAAATGTGGTTACCTCATCGGCTTGGTTTTTTTTCCCATCTGGAAACTTATATTAAAGGAAGCCTAGGCACCTCATTTTTGAGGAGGACAATTTTGGAGACACATACATGATAGAAATCTTGTGTTCAAGCATTCAAGCATTCAAGTCTTCAAAGATTCAAGGATCCTTTGGGAGCATCTTTCCTCTTCAATATCTAGCATATTATTGTCCATCAAAGGAGGAGATTTGCGTTGAGGCATTCATCATCTTCTTCATTTGATGCACACTTACATTCCTGGCTCCATCAAGTGATTTTACCAGATCCATAGCATTTGTGGAGATTTCCTACATTGCAAGTTCATGATCAACATACAAACACAACAAAATCCTTATTGACAAGGGGTTTTTTTTCAAGCAATGTGAATATTTATATTTTTCTTGTTTCATTTATACATTTTTATTTTAATTCAAGGTGGATTCCTCAATATAGGGCTTGACCAACCCAAGCCCTTATCCACCCCAACCCCAAAACCTAGTTTTCTATATGCTGGAGCGAGATCTCAAAATTGTAGGTATAGATCTAGAAGTTGTAGATAGAGATATATCTAAAGAACCAAGGTCAACTTTAGAAAAGTGCCTTAGGAACATGGTAACTTGGTCAAACTATTCTGGAACATGGTGACCTAGTCAAACTATTCTTGACAACTTGAGATTTTCAACTTTTCTAGGTTTTCAGTCGTGATCGTAGATGCGCAGTCGAAAATTCAGTCATAGGTCCAAAATGGAAATTTTCAGAGAAGAAAAGAATATTCCTCCTCATATTTGAAGGTAAGTACATCATCATCTATTTCACATCTTATTATAGATCTATTTTCATATCTTAATTGGAATGATTTCTTACATTTAGTAGCTAGATCTCTATTGCTTATCTTACTAAATCAATTAGTTCAATTTTACAAGTGCATTTACATAACCTTAATTAAATCCTACATTGCATGAAAGAGGACTTTCTTTTGTACTTCCTTAGTATAATTTGGGTTTAGCATTGGCATCCCTTTATCTCCTTGGGTTTTTTAATCTAACCTAGGCTATATTGAGAGTTACGCCAGGAATCCCCTCTTTCTCTTGTATTTTGAATGTTAGGATGAAAATGGTTAAATAATGAATACACCTCATATAGCTTATATTTTGAAACTCATCAACATCATTTAACACATAAACATTTTCATGAACCCGATGGATTACAACTACCTTTTGGGTTTGGAGTTAGATCCCTCGATTTCATTTTTCCTATTGGTGAACCCTATTTTAAATTTAGCTATATGTGTGTGGTTAGAAATCATTATAATTTCCTTTTGTGATCTCCTCTTTTATGAGCTTTATTACACTAATTCCAACCTCTATAATTCTTCTTAGGAGAAGTTGTAGACTCATGGGATCTTTTGACCGTGATTCCTCTTTCCTTCCTAGGACCCATGATGATACTAATATTTTCCCTCAAGATATCAATCCCATAATGGAGCATAATTCTTCTCATTCCTCCCACGATGAGGAAGAATCCTTAATAATTCCTCCTTCCCAAGTTGATAACATCTCTCATGGATTTGATAAATTCGAAAATTGGCCTGTGTAAGAGAACCCAAATCCTGATAGTATTTCCACTATTGAGGCTATTAAGAAGCTTATTACTAATGATGACAATAACATATCCATTTTGTGTGGTATCTCACATCTTATTGATACTCATGTGAAATCTTTGATAGAATGTTCTCAAGACTTAGGATACACTCCTCCTTCAACAACCATTGAACCTTCTATCCTGATTTCTACTACCATTCCTAGTATTCCTACTTATATGCCACCTCTCATGACAATTTCTACACAAGTTTTCTCTCCTTTAAGTGTTGATCTTCCTAATCCTTCACTTCCTTTTCATGTTCCTCCTACCTCCATACCTTCCTCATTACCCTCATACAATTTTTTCCCTTTCACATATTCCAATCCTCTTCTTGTACCTTCTAATATTCCACCAACATCCTTGCATTTTCCTTCAACTTCCTACAACTTTCCTAGTACATCCAATATGTCTATGCCTACTATTGGGTCTTCTAATCCTACCATTAGTAGCTTAGTTCAAACTATCACTACTTTACAACAACAAGTAGATCAATTCACTCAATCCAAGTACAACAACCCTACATGTGATATTGCTAATCCCCTTTCCTTAGATATTTAATGTTGTTATCCCACAACATATGGAGATACCTCTTCTTGAGACTTATAATGGTAAGGGTGATCTTGTGATTCATGTTAGGACTTTCCAAACTATAAGTAGTGTTTTTTCTTATGACTTTAGGCTCATGGCTAAGTTTATCACACATACTTTTTGGGATAAAGTCTAACAATGGTATTGATCTTTACCTCCTTACTCTATCGATTCATTTCAAATGCTCACTAATGCCTTCATTCAAAAATTTCAAAATAACATTGGTCATAAAATTTCTTTGACTGATTTAATGCATTGTAAGAAAAATGTTAAAGAAAAAATTAGTGACTTTATTGGTAGATTTAAGAATTTGTATGTTCAAATTTCTTATCATGTGGCTGATCATGATATTCAACGTATATTTATTTCTAATTTACAAAAGGACATTAGAGATAAGATTCTCCTTACTGAGTATACTTCATTTTCACATCTTTGTGTAGTGCTTCACCACTATCAGTTACAAGTGATCCAGCTTGAGAGCTCTACTCCAATGGCTCCTATTACTGTGGATAAGAGTGATGTCGCCCTTAATCAAAATAAGTTCTTTAAGCCTAACAACTACATAAAAATTCACAAGTTAACAAACATAGTCGATGATCGAGTGGCCACTAAATCCAAAGGTATGACTACTTTTTCCTCTGTATATAATCCTAATCGTAAGTATACTACTTTATCTAAACCTTTGCATGTGGTGATGATGAAGTTAATCAATGCTAACATTCTTAAACTTCCTCCTGTCTGTCCCATTGACACTAGAAAACTAATTCCTAAGTCATTTGATCAAATTCTTTTTGTCAATACCATCGTCAACCTAGTCATGATACTCAAAGGTGTTATGCTTTGAAGAATGTTATTCAGGACCTTATGGATTCCAATGTTATATCTGTTGATGTTGAGGTTAATAGTATGAATAAATTCATAGCACCTCCTAACCATAATTTTTAAATCTACACCAATCATTTGCCTTCACAATCAAAAAATGACATTAATCAACCTTTTTCTTTGGTTACCAACATTATTTATGATGATAAGGTAGAAGAACCTAATCATGTGGTTAATCATGTTGAGTCTCAACCTCAACCTTTACCTAAAATTTTATCTCCTATCACCTTTAATGACTCTGATATGTTTAAAGCACCTAATGTTCCTCTTTACATTACCGATAGGGTTTCTCATATCCATTCCCATGGTATTTTGATTGATCCATCTTCCGTAGTGAATATTATCACTAAGATTATCTCTTTAGTAAAGGGTTGCATAAGGATATTTTGTGATACATCTAGTCTTTGGATTCAAAATTGTAATGGTTTTCTTTATCACCCTCAAGATTCTATTAATATTCCTTTGACTATTGTTGGTAAGGTTGTTTACACTACATTTGTTGTCATTCTTGCTTCGGATCAATTTTAGGTTAAGCTTGGTATTTTGTGGCTTTCCTCCATGCAAGATATAGCCTCTCATGTTCATAAGTGCATAAATTTTCCCCATAAAGGAGAATCTATCACCATTAATCATTCCCTTTACAAACCTTCACATCCTCATTATTATACTGCTATAGATTTCTTTTGGCCATTTCTTCCTTAAAAACCACCTAGCCATCCTGATCATCTCTTTTAATCATATCAATGTTAAAAGGTAGAAAAGATTATTTAGTTTATCCTTCCTAAGGATGCTACTCCTACAATTATCTTACCTACCCCACTTATTCCTTCACCTATTATTCCTCAACCTATAGCTATTTTCTCTCTAAAACCTATGATTGTGGAACCTAATCCTTCAAATTTATCTCATAAAACCATTTGTAACCAACATGCTCATCAATGTCACAAAAACTGTCAAGCTAAGGCTAAGTCCCATTCCCTTGATTCATTCACTAAATCTTCTTCTCAACCTTTTCCTTCCTTGGATCAACCCACCCATGACCCTTTAAAAGAAGTTAATCAAAATAACAATTTGAAAAAGGATAAACATCGTGATTTTGTTCATATTTTAGATTCTATTAATCTTGATATGAAAGATACTCTTGATAATGATTCTAATGCACATGTTAGTGATGAGGAATATAACAATATTAATATGGATTATGATTTTCTTAATTGAATAATGGTGAAATGGGTTCACCACTATGAATGGGGTTGAATATGGATAGGGGATGAATGTGAATAGATAGGGTGTGAAATATGTGTGATGGAAAATGTTATGGACATAAAAACTAAATAAAATAGGAATACTTATCTTGAAAAGGGGCTGATGTAGAAATCACTATTTTCTAATGTCTGTGTTCAGTTTCGAGTGATTCTACAACCTGTCCCGGACTAGAAATGTAGAGGCAGAGAAAACCCAGAAAAAATTTATCTTTCTGATGTTGGTCAACTTTGACCCAAATAGCGGGGCACAATCTTACCCCTCACTAAAGGTTGTCCCTGACCTGAAACAGCTCCGATGGAAATTTTGTTCATGGATCCTGGAAGTTCACCGAAAAGGGTATCCAAATCTGAACTGCAATTCATTGTCATGTACCTGTACCTACAATAAAAATAATTTTTTTGTTTGGATGAGGGGTTTGCCTTAGTTAAACCCCGATTTGGAATAAACCTTAATAATGGAATTGAAAATAGAGAATGCTAGCAAGTAGTAGAAGTAGATCTAAAAATGAAGCTATGATATTCAATATATATGCAATTGTATTTCAAATGTAAACAAGTATGTTGGTATGAAAGCTTGAACATAACATTAACAAATGTAAATCAAAACCTTCATGATTGTATGCTTGGAATCCACCTTGAAGGGAGAAAGAATAGATCTTGAAGATGAACAAAGGATCTTGAAGAAAGATCACACCACCATGATGGCTAGATCAAGGGTTTGAATGATGAATCTTGAATGCTTGAACCAAATCCTTTCAAAGGCTTGAATGCTTTAATCCTTGCTCTTCAATAGAGAACTTGAATGCTTGAATGAATGATAATGGCTTGAATTCTTGCTTGATCTTTCTTGAGGAAATCTTGAGCACTTGATCTCAAAAAATTGATGGCTTGATCATGAAAATGGATGCAATTGCTAGATTGTGGATGTGAAAATGAGAGAGGAAGGCTTCCTTTTATAGTGATCTAGGGCACAAACTTCTATAGAAGGCTGACATTGGAGAATTAAATCACAATTAACCTTAACCCCTAGAAATGGACCTAGATTAAATAAAATTTAACAGTTTACCATTTTGAAACCCAAAACAGCCCACCCGAAAGCAGGAAAACAAAACATTCTAAAGCCTGACATCCCGAAACTCCTAGAACTTGAAATTTGGACCTGGGGTTAGGGTCAAGGTCAACTCTTCCCAAGGTTAGAGTTGAGGTTGACTGTGACCTAGGTCAGGGTTGAGGTTGATCTTGACCCATCAGGTCATCCTTGACCCAAAAAGTCAAAATCTTTAGTTTCTCAGAGAAAGTTGTCAGAAAGAGGCTAGAAATAGGGAGAGAGAAGAAAATAGGGGGAAAACATCATGATGCAAAGTGGCCAGTAGGAAGCTTGTAATAGTGAATAATGGTTAAAGGAATGTACCCTTACACACCCAAACTATGGGGAAAAGTGCCCTACACCTATCACAAGTGTAGTAAGGACAAGGAATAAGGTTATCCCAACCTCAAAACCCTAAGGGAAACCTAATCACTAGGTTATACCAAGTCCCAAAATACCAATAACCAAGATTGGTTATGAAGCACTATTAACCCAATTTATGGACAATCCCCATGAAATGACTAGAAGGACTAGGGGTGACCTATACTCAAGGATCTGGCCTATTTAGGTCCTATTCAATTAGTTCCAATGGTTCTTTCACTCAAAAGCAACACATACAACATAGTTGCTTCACAAACCCACAACTAGGCTTTTAGCCCTTCCTAGAAGAGATTTTGATCCTACACAAAAATACTCCCATACAATATACTAAATATATTGGATATTCTGATACCCTTTTGATCCTTAGGGATCATATCCAAGCACCAAGATGTGAAACTAAGGGAAGAATAGGAAAATAGCTAATCTAGGCAATACAATTAAGTCTAATTAGGTCTACAATTGCACTAAAAGTGCTATTTCCTTTTAACCAATTATGGTAATATTTGAGGGCATACATAAGGACCTTAAATCCTTAATTTGAGGTCTTGGTGAATCCCTAATCAATAGTTATGCTAGCTATACTCAGTCACTTGTAAGTGCACACATAGGGATGCACACGTAGGGCATCATGGCAATTCCATCTCCCTGCAAGGTACCACTCCTAACCTGCATATTATCAAAGTACATAATCAAATCTTGAATTCCACCAAGGGGCATCGAATTCCCATGGTGGAATCGAGTAGAATACACAAAATCAATTGAAACCCTGGTTTTAGGCCTACAATCCAGGCAATCAAACCAAAACCTTAATAACTCTCAACCTAAGATTGATCAAAGCATCAAACCAAATGAAAATGAAGTTATATTCATAGAGAAAACTTTTGGCTTCATAAATTCATGCCCTCATGTCCGTACCAGTCCGTACACTCCAACTATTCTCAGAATTTTGCAGAGAAATGGTTGTAGTTTATTAATTCTAAATGCCAAATTACATCTTCTTACCTTCCACCCACCTGGTAGGGCTTATGAAGGCCTCCCCATCAGTTACAAACTAATTTTCAAACCATATTACCATTGGGGGGTTATTTACAACTTTTAGCAAAATTTGTCAAAGTTGCCAAGCAACTTTTACAACTTTTTAGCATCTTTTCTATCCTAGGTGACCCAACTTGGTCCACACCTAAGTCTAATGATCCAACATGGATCCAAATAATTAAAACATAAAATCCTAATAAAATAATATATTCTAAGGTTTTAGGAACCCTTTTGACCAATAGTTGACCAATGGCTTATTAGTGCCAAACTTGGGAATAGGTCTTACAAATAGGGTCCAATTATAACCTTTATTTCTATAGTGTCCTAAAGACTACTAGAATCATCAAAGGATCCAAAAGAGTATCAAAGACTCTTAGTTTGATTTGGGTGCTCCTGCACCATACTCCCCTTGAATTTTAGAACTCAATTTTCTACCTAAGGTAAATTGCTCCACAGAAGTTCCATGTTGCCTGATTTGGTCTTCAATCATCCAAGTTGCATCTATGTTGGGGAGTCGTTTCCACTTGACTAGGTACTGCATGTACTTCTTGGTTCCGGTTTCCTTTAGCAACTTGGTGTCCAATATTTCCTCCAACTCAACTAGTTTTCTTTGAGGGAGGTTAGTGACATAGTCTTCATCATTTATATATTCTTTCTCACCTTGTTCATTTTTTCAACCTGTTATACCTTTGTAGGGGGTGAGGTCTGCAAAGTTGAAAATTGGAGAAATTTGCAAGGTAGGGGGAAGAGAGATCTCATATGCATTTTCACCCATTTTTTTGAGTATAGTACATGGTCCTACTATCTTCATGTGAATTTTGGAATATCTACCCTTAGGTAGTCTCTCTTTCCTCAAGAATGCCCATACCTTGTCTCCAACTTTGAAGTGGATTTCCCTTCTTGTTTTGTCAGCATGTTCCTTGTATTTCAAAGTGGATCTTTGTAGTGCTTCTTTTACCTCATGTTTCACCTTTGTAATAAGCTCTACCAATTCTTCTCCTTGAGCACTAATTTTTAAATTAGATGGTAGTTCTACTAGATCCAATGGTCCTTCGGGATGAAGGCCATACACTGCTTGGAAGGGGGTCTTTCCTATTGACCTATTCATGGATTCATTGAATGCAAACTCTACTTGGGGCAAGATTAGATCCAAACTTTGAGCATATTGTTTGGTTAGGCATCTTAGGAGATTTCCTAATGATCTATTTACCACCTTAGTCTGCCCATCAGTTTGTGGGTGATAGGCAAAGCTATAGGTTAGATTAGTTCCAAGTTTCTTGAAAAGTGTCCTCCAACAGTGGCCTTGAAACTTCACATCCCTGTCAGTTACAATTATTTGTGGTAAACCCTGGATCCTAACTACCTCTTTAAAGAAAAGATGTGCAATGTGAGAAGCAACATTTGTGCTTTTACATGGTACAAAATGGACCATTTTACTAAATCTATCCACTATCACAAAAACACTATCAAAAACTTGTTTTGTTCTACGTAGCCCCATGACAAAATCCATTGAGATTGATTCCCAAGGCCTTGTGTGAACTGATAAGGGTTGATATAACCCCTAATTTTTTGATACACCTTTAGCTTGCTGGTAGATGGTGCAATTCTCTATGAACTTTTTGACATCATTGTTCATCTTTGGCCAAAAATAACTTCTTTTCACCATGTATGTTGCATTGCCAATGCAAAAGTGTCCTCCTAGGCCACCATAGTCTTTTTCCATTACTATATTTGTCCTCATTGAACATTTGGGGATGCATAGTTGAGCTCCTTTGAATATCAGTCCATGTTAAATCAGGTATTCAAAAAAATCAGTATGGTATCTTCCAACCATCTTTGTGCAAACTTGAAAAATCTATGCAAAATCAAGATCATCGGGATATAGGTGCTTGAGGGAATCAATTCCCACACTTTGAAGTTGTACCTCTTCAACCAGGCCAACCTTCTTGCTAAGGACATCTACAACCTTGTTTGCTACACCCTTCTTGTGTTTGATGTTAAAAGTGTAGGCCTACAACTGCTCCATCCATTTAAGATGTCTAACAAAGAGCTTTTCCTATGAATTGAGAAAACTGAATGCATGGTTGTCAGTATATACCACAAATTCTTTTGGAATTAGATAGTGCCTCCATTTCTTGAGGGCTTGGACCATGGCATAAAGTTCCAAGTCATAGGTTGAGTACTTCCTTTTGGCCTCATTTAATGTCTCAAATAAGAAAGCAATTGGCTTACCCTCTTGGCTTAGGATTGCACCTATGGCCAAATTACTTGCATCTGTCTCCACAATGAAGACCTTGTTGAAATCAGGTAGAACCAAGATGGGGTATTGAGAAACTCTATTTTTCAAGTACTGAAATGCATCATTTGCTTCCTTTGTCCAAGAAAACTTATTTTTCCTACCTCCTTTAATGGTGTCAAGCATTGGTGCACACACATGGCTGAAGTTTTTGTTAAACTTTCTATAGAAGGTGGAAAGTCCATGGAAGCTTCTTACATCACCTTGGTTCTTTGGTGGAGGCCAATTGATGATTGCTTCAACCTTCTTAGGGTCCATCTTGATGGTACCTTATGAGATCACAAATCCTAGGAACACAAGTTCCTTCTTCATAAACATGCACTTTTCCAAGTTGATCACCAACTTGTGTTGATGAAGCCTCCTTAGTACCTGTTCCACATGATAAAGATGCTCCTCCTTGCTATGACTGAATATTAGTATTTCCTTAAGGTAAATAACAACAAATTTGCCAATAAAATCAATGAATATCTCATTCATAAGCCTCATAAAAGTACTAGGGGCATTGCTTAACCCAAAGAGTATTACTAACCATTCAAACAAACCTTTAGTAGTTTTGAATTTTCTCTTCCATTCATCTCCTGGTTTGATCCTGATCTGATGGTATCTAGACTTCAAGTTTATCTTGGTGAAGTAGCAAGAACCTCCTAGTTGATCCAATAGATCCTCAATTCTGGGCACGAGGAATCTATATCTTATAGTGATCCTATTTAGGGCTCTATTATCAGTACACAACCTCCATTTTCCATCCTTTTTAGGGGCTAATATTGATGGCACAGAACATGGACTGAGACTTTTTTGAATGAGGCTCTTCTCCAACAATTCACTGACTTGCCTTGCAATCTCTACATGCTACACTAGTGTCATCTTGTATGGGGCCTTGTTAGGCAGGGATGAACTAGGTATTAAGTCAATTTGGTGACTGATATATCTTAAGGGAGGGAGGCTTGTGGGCAGGTCACTAGTAGTGACATCACTATATTTTCCAACTAGTTCTTTGACTTCATTTGGTATAGGATCATTTTGATCAGACCTTATATTATCCTTGGGCTTAGAGATTAGGACAAATGCTTTAGTTTTAGGTTCCTTCAATGTTTTCAACATTTCTTTCTCACCCATGATGATGACAATAGGTTCTTTCTCAGATTTGTTATCAGGCAGGGGCTTCATAGTGAAGGTTTTCACACCTTTAGTGATGGAGTAGGTGTTCTTCCTACAATGGTGTATGGAATCTACATCAAATTTCCAAGGCCTACCTAGAAGGATGTGGGAGGCATCCATTTCAGCAACATCACAAAGAACTTTGTCTTTAAAGTCTGTGATTGAAAACTCTATCCATGCTTGTTCAGTCACTAAGGTTTGTTGACCCTTTGTTAACCAAAAAACATGATAGGGAAAAGGATGTGGCTTCTTAGGAAGTTTTATTTATTGAACCATTTCTCTAGATACTATTTTTTTAGTTGAACTATAATCTATGATAAAATTACATACCTTTCCATGACATTTGATCTTTGTCCTGAAGAGGTTTTTTTTTTGTGGAGGTTCTTGGTTTTGTGGTACTTGAAGAAAGACTTGTCTCATCATCAAACACACTCCTTCTTCTAGTTCTAAGTCCCTTGCATCTACATTGTCTTCTTGTTTTTCCTCTTGAATGAGTTGTGCTCTTCTCTCACCTTGATTGTTATTGTTCCTCTTCTCAGGGCACCTTCCTACATGATTCCCTAACTGATTGTAGTAGTAGCATTTTAGGGGTCCATTTCCTCTCCCTATATTTTTTCTCCCTCTATTAAAGTGTTTCCTTCCTCTATAGTTCCCTCTTGAGTTTGAATCATTGTTCTCTTTGTCTCCTTGGTCAGGGGTCCTACTGTTGTTGCCACCATTATGTCCTCTATTCCAAGAGGTTCCTCTCCCTCTAAAGTTCTTCCCACTATCATTTCTCTTTCATTTTCCAAACTCCTACTTTCTCTTCCACTTCTCCTCTACCTTGAGTGCCATTTGATAGCACTTTCTTACTGTGGTATGGCAG
The DNA here is from genome assembly GCA_027943335.1 of Chamaecyparis obtusa. NCBI lineage: Eukaryota > Viridiplantae > Streptophyta > Pinopsida > Cupressales > Cupressaceae > Chamaecyparis > Chamaecyparis obtusa. The sequence continues at coordinate 845,968 of BSBK01004170.1, forward strand.
TGTAGGCTAATTTCCTCTTGAATGGATACCTTTAGACCATTCATATACCTTGCTAGTTTTTCTTCTTCATCTTCTACCACATTTGTCTTCATACATAGTTTTAAGAACTTCTCAGTGTATGAGCCTACATCCATGTCTTTTTTCTTTAAGCTTTGCTTCCTCCTATGGAGTTGTACCCCATAATCTTTAGGCACATATGTCTCTTTGATCAGGGGTATCATCTTGTTCCATGAATTTATCATACTTCTCCCATTCTTCACCCTCTCTATTTGGATGAAGTTCCAACAAGTTAGGGTTGCTCCCTTCAACATGGATCTTGCCATCTTTCCCCTCTACTTCTCAGGGATGTCCTCACATTCAAAGAATTTTGTCAAAGCTTCTATCCAATCCAAAGCCAAATCTGCATTCATCTTACCATTGAAAACTAGTAAGTCTATCTTCAACTCCATGGTCCTTCTTCCTATGGAATTTAAGGCATCTATGAGAGGTATTTGGTCTGCAAGGATGTTTTGATTAGAGGTTTCTTCCTCCTCTTCACTCCCTTCTTCCTTACCAGACTCATCCTCTTTATCCTTATCTAACTTCTTCTCAAGTTCTTGGACCCTCTTAGTTAAGGTTGTATTTGATGCCCTTTGTTCTCTCACCATCTTTGCTAATTCACTTTTTGTGACCCTTTTAGAGATCTCTTCATCCTCAGGAGTAGACACAGCTCTGATACCACTTGATACAAAGTGGGCAACAGGAAGATTGCAATAGTGAATAATGGTTAAGGGAATGTACCCTTACACACCCAAACTATGGGGAAAAGTGCCCTACACCTATCATGAGTGTAGTAAGGACAAGAAATAAGGTTATCACAACCTCAAAAACCTAAGGGAAACCTAATCACTAGGGTCTACCAAGTTCCAAAATACCAATAACTAAGATTGGTTATGAAGCACTATTAACCCAATTTATGAACAATCCCCATGAAATGACTAGAAGGACCAAGGGTGACCTATACTCAATTATCTAGCCAATTTAGGTCTTATTCAATTAGTTCTAATGGTTCTTTCACTCAAAAGAAACCCATACAACATAGTTGCTTCACAAACCCACAACTAGGCTTGTAGCCCTTCCTAGAAGAGATTTTGATCCTAGACCAAAATACTCCCATAATATATACTAAATAGATTGGAGATTTTGATACCCTTTTGGTCCTTAGGGATCATATCAAAGCACCAAGATGTGAAACTAAAGGAAGAATAGGAAAACACCTAATCAAGGCAATATAATTAGGTCTAATTAGGTCTACAATTGCACTACAAGTGATATTTCCTTTGAACCAATGCCAAAACCAATTATTTTAATATGTGAGGGCATATATAAGGACCTTAAATCTTGAATTTGAGGTCTTGGTGAATCCCCAATCAATAGTTATGCTGACTGTACTCAGTCGCTTGTAGGTGCACACATAGGGATGTACACCTAGGGCATCATGGAAATTCCATCTCCCTAAAAGTTACCACTCCTAACCTACATATTATCAAAGTACATAATAAAATCTTGAATTCCACTAAGGGGCATCAGATTCCCATGGTGGAATCGAGTAGAATACACAAAATCAATTGAAACCCTGGTTTTAGGCCTACAATCCATGTAGTCAGACCAAAACCTTAATAACTGTCAACCTAAGATTGATGAAAGCATGAAACAAAATGAAAATGAAATTATATTCATAGAGAAAAAAAATTTCTTTAGAAATTTATGCCCTCCTGTTTGTATCAGTCTATACACTCCAACTGTTCTTGAAATTTTGCAGAGAAATGGTTGTATTGTATTAATTCTAAATGCTAAATTACATCTTCTTACCTTCCACCTACCTAGTAGGGCTTATGAAGGCCTCCTCCATCAGTTAAAAACTGATTTTCAAACCATATGAATGTTGGGGGGTTGTTTACAACTTTTAGCAAAAGTTGTCAAAGTTGCCAAGCAACTTTTACAACTTTTTAGCATCTTTTATATCCTAGGTGACCCAACTTGGTCCACACCTAAGTCTAATGATCCAACATGGATCCAAATAGTTAAAAAATAAAATCCTAAGAAAATAACCTATTCTAAGGTTTTAGGAACCCTTTTGACCAATAGTTGACCAATGGCTTGTCAATGCTAAACTTGGGACTAGGTCTTACAAATAGGGTCCAATTATAACCTTTATTTCTAGAATGTCCTAAAGACTACTAAGATCATCAAAGGATCCAAAAGAGTATCAAAGACTCTTAGTTTGATGAGGGTTCTCCTGCACCACATCCAAATCCATCCAAAGACCAATTCATAGCACTTGACATGACCCCAAACCACTTACTCAAAGGGCTAAATGCTCTTAACATGGAAGTGCTTCCATTTTAAGATGATACATTAAGCCCCCACTTTAGCAAGAGTATGGACTCAATGAAAACTCTTGGTAAAGGAGAAGAAAGAAGAGAGTCAATTGGATTCACAATGAGATAAAATAACACTTAGCTTAAGGACACAAGCCCCCAGGCTAAGGATTCTAACTCACACACATGCACGAGGGTGCAAAAACATTAAAAGAGGGGTTAGTACAAATCCAAATCAACTAGTAAAGTAAACCTTGCTAAGAAATGCTTCCTATACTAATATCATATTTGGAAAGCTATCATAAAATCATAAATGATTACATAAGAAAGAGAAGAGCAACACTATAAATAATATAGCTTCATGATCTAGTCCTACTAGCATGAAAGTAAAAAGAGAGAAAAGAGAAAGTGATTACCTCACCCAGTAAGATGCCCACCTCATGAATCACCAAGGAGGGATAACCAAATAGGTGGCCAAACTTTATAGTTCACCCATAAAAAAAAAAATTTCAGTGTAATGCATCTTCTGACGACTTCTGGAATACTCACAGATCCACCTTCTTGTATCACTATGAATATGAAATGCATGGCTCCTCAAGATTTAGCAACTTGTGTGCATTACCTTCAGAAGATTTAGCATATTTGAAAATTGACAAATGTGTGTCCCTTCAGGATTTAGCAACTTATGTGTGTTACCTTCAAAGGATTTAGCATATTGAAAATTAAAAAATGTGTGTCCCTTCAGGATTTAGCAACTTATGTGTGTTACCTTCAGAGGATTTAGCATATAAATAAAAAACTATAGTACAATGGAGACCCTATATATGCCCCCTCCTTATCATGGTTGTCTACTAGACATGATAAGGAAGAGAAAGACAATACCTACTTCACAATGTAAGGAGATATCATGTTTAACAACAATGTAAACTACATTCTTAGCAAAGGGTATTGACCCCTACATCTAGGAGTATAGATAATCATGAAAAGGATATGTCGCTTATGGAAAAAGGATCCTCAAAGAGAAAGAGGTCTTATCAACAAGACCCCCACCATAGAGGAGTGCTTTTAGATAAAATATCATCTTTCAACACAAAACAAAAATTCAATCATCTAGCCCCTTGCAATCAAGAGGAAGAGGAATCTTTGAAATGAGAGAAACAACTCTAACACCAAAGCAAGGGTAAGAGTTTATATTGAACATAATTTACAAAATAGAGAAGAGGTGATGACCTAAGACAACAACATCTCATATAAGAGGGTAGCCATAGATAAAACCTCGGTTAATATAATGAAATAATATTGTAATATAAACAAATGCCACTAAGCTAAGGAAAGTAGATCCCTAGACAAAGAGAAAGAAAGAAGAACCTTGCCCCCCAGGGATGACAAGAAAAGGATACCTTATAAAATCTATCTTGAATATAGAATCTATGGATAATTATAAACATAATACAAAACCATAGAGAGAGGAGAAAGAAAGAATACTAATTAAGCTCAAGACACAATATATGCTAAAAGCCTAATGGATCCTAGGACACTGGATGAAAATACACCTCTTGCCCCCCAGTCCAGAGACAAGAGGAGAAGAAATCTATATTATATCATAATGATGGGTATCCCCTATATCAAAATTATGAAGGAATTGTAAAACTACACAAGAATGAGATATAATTCCTCAGACAGCACTTTCCCTAACATATATCTTGAAATGCTTACAATCAGAAAGTAAATGCATATTGCTATAATGAAAAGGACATTTGTACTTGGTTAAAGCATCTTTTGGAATAGGTTCAAATATTTCTTTCTTGGAATTTATTAATTGAACATATACCCTTTTAGCTACATCTTGATGAATATCATTGTTATCTACGGTAGGTGTAGGGAGAAGAACATGAAGAGGAGGACTATGATCCACATCACCTACCTTGATTTGAGTTTGTGAATAACCAATACCATGCACATCTTGTTTAGGGGGTATATGAACTAGATACTTGATTCCATGCTCATTAACTCCTAGCCCTAAACCTCTATAACCTCATTTAGTCATCATATTGAATCATGTAGTGTATATATTATGTAAAGCTTCTACAAGAGGTGATTGTTTATCATGCTCATGAGTAAAGGTTGTATAAGGTGGGAGTAGGTTTTGAAGAAGTTTCTTTACTCTTTCCTTTAATATCATCATGAATCAGAGGAGAAGGTAAATCAAAGAAATCTTTCACATTTGCATCCTGAATTATAGCTTGAACCCCATCATAAGTACAGGAAGAACTAGGAATAATAGATAGAGAATTAGGCATCGGATTATGAATAGAAAGATTAGGAATCAAATTTGGAATGATAGGATTAGGATTAGGAAGATTAGGAGATGGTGTATCATCTACCCAATTCTTCACATAATCCAAAAATGTAATAAGGCTACCACATAAATCTTTAATGAAAGTTTTGAAAGTTAGAAGACTAGTATCAGTCAATTTCACAAAAGCATAGGCGAGTGTAAAATGAAGGATCATCAATATAATGAAGTGAATGATACTCTCATAAACATCATAAGTATGGTAAAGAAATGCTAAAAGAAGGGTAGTAAAGAACATAATTACACACCAAAGCATCTTAACAATCTTCATAGTAAATAAAATGCAAGAAATATTTTTGGATTTTGTTGGATATATAGATTTTTTTGTATTTTTGAATTAAAATGCAAGAGCATAAAAGAAATCTAATCTTGATGCAAGATAAGAAAAAACATAACACCAAAAAAGAAAGAATTGTAACATGAAAGGGAAATCTAATACAATAAGGGCATCTAAATCCACAATAGAAAAGAGGTAAGCTTGTCGGGTTCACCAAAATGAATAATGGTGAAATAGGTTCGCCACTATGAATGGGGTTGAATATGGATAGGGGATGAATGTGAATAGATAGGGTGTGAAATATGTGTGATGGAAAATGTTATGGACATAAAAACTAAATAAAATATGAATACTTATTTTGAAAAGGGGCTGATACAGAAATCACTATTTTTGGATGTCTGTGTTTAGTTTCGGGAGATTCTACAACCTGCTCCAGATTGGAAATGTCGAGGCAGAGAAAACCCAGAAAAATTTTATCTTTCTAAGGTCGGGTCGACTTTGACCTAGATAGTAGGGCACAATCTTACCCCTCATTGAAGGTCATCCCTGACCTAAAACAGCTCCGACAGAAATTTTGTTCGTAGATCTCAGAAGTTCACCGAAAAGGGTATCCAAATCTAAACTGCAATTCATTGTCCTATACCTATACCTACAAGAAAAATAGTTTTTTTGTTTGGATGAGGGGTTTTTCTTAGTCAAACTCCAGTTTGGAATCAACCTTAATAATGGAATTGAAAATAGAGAATGCTAGCAAGTAGTAGAAGTAGATCTAACAATGAAGCTATGATATTCAATAGATATGCAATTGTATTTCAAATGTAAACAAGTATGTTGGTATGAAAGCTTGAACATAACATTAACAAATGTAAATCAAAACCTTCATGATTGTATGCTTGGAATCCAACTTGAAGGGAGAAATAATAGATCTTGAAGATGAACAAAGGATCTTGAAGGAAGATCACACCACCATGATCGCTAGATCTAGGGTTTGAATGATGAATCTTGAATGCTTGAACCAAATCCCTTCAAAGGCTTGAATGCTTGAATCCTTGATCTTCAATAGAGAACTTGAATTCTTGAATGAATGATAATGGCTTGAATGCTTTCTTGATCTTCCTTGAGGAAATCTTGAGAACTTGATCTCAAAAACTTGATGGCTTGATCATACAAATGGATGCAATTGCTTGATTGTGGATGTGAAAATGAGAGAGAAAGGCTTCCTTTTATAGTGATCTAGGGCACAAACTTCTAGAGAAGGCCGACATTGGAGAATTAAATCCCAATTAACCTTAACCCCTAGAAATGGACCTAGATTAAATGCAATTTAAGAGTTTATAATTCTGAAACCCGAAACAGTCAACCCAAAAGCAGGAAAATAAAACTTTCTGAAGCCCGACATCCTGAAACTCCCAAAACTTGAAATTTGGACCTAGGGTCAGGGTCAAGATTGACTCTTCCCTAGATTAGATTCAAGGTCAAATGTGACCTAGGTCAGGGTTGAGGTCAACCTTGACCCATCAGGTCGTCCTTGACCCAGAAAGTCAAAATCTTCACTTTCTTAGAGAAAGTTGTCAGAAAGAGGCTGGAAACAAGGAGAGAGAAGTAGAACAGGGGGAAACATGCAGATCCATGCAAAGACCAATTCACAGCACTTGACATAAGCCCAAATCACTTACTTAGAAGGCTAAATGCTCTTAACATGGAAGTGCTTCCATTTTAAGATGATACACTAACATGTTTTCTACACAACTTACAATCACTCCTAGTGAAGAGCACAATGACTCCCACCAAAGTCCTTGCTTAGATCTAGCGGTGGTTCCTACTATGCTGGATGTTTTTCCTCTTTTGATTTTCTCACCCTTCCCTAAAATTTTAGACCAATATGGAGGGGACATGTGGCATTCTTTATGTGGACTTCTCTAGCATGTCAGTCTTTGTGTGTTTGTTTTGTATTTCCCCCATGTTGTTCTTTTTGTTATGTGTTTTGTCTAGATTTCTTTAGACAATTCTTAACTACTATGTTGGCACAAGATGATAAAGTAGTCAAACATGTTGTGAGGTTCTGCTATTTGTATCTCTCTCCTTTTTTTGTTACATATTGTTTTGTATATATGATATTGTTAAAAAATGTGCCCTTGTGTAGTCTACTTGGATGCTTGCAACATAGTAGTACTGATTCTTTTTGGTCTCTATGTTGCAGGCCCAAAAAGAATCTTCTGTGTATATCTTACATCTTTTTCCTCCATTGTGTTTTATTTCTACTTGGATGCTTGCAACATAGTAGTACTGATTCTTTTTGGTCTCTATGTTGCAGGCCCAAAAAGAATCTTCTTTGTATATCTTACGTCTTTTTCCTCCATTGTGTTTTATTTCTACTTCCTTTGGGGAATGATGGCATTTTATACTTGATATAATATTACATATTATCATATGATCACACTGACCCCAAAGTTAGTGGATCCCTTTCTGTTCTATCTTTTGTTGTATTTATTTCCTTTAGAATGTTCTCTCCTGGGGGAATTTCATAGTGGAAACATTCTTCATTGATGCATGTACACTTTTGTTAAAGCAATTTCTCCCTTTGAGGTGTGTGCAATCACTTTAATGTGGAGGCATACACTCTACTCACTTTTTGCACACATGTACATTGGCAGTTTTGTCTCCTCTATCAAACTATTGATAGTTCTTGGTGGATATTTTCTCTTTTGGATCTCTCTTTGGATTATTGATATTCCAGGAGGCTCGATCCTTTTTTTTTATCCTTCTTGGGACTATTGACAATCTGGGAAGCCTAATCACCTTTTGATCCCTTAAGGACACATACATCCTTATGCTTGGGTCAATTTTTTATTTTTCTCTTTGGGACATGGAGTTCTCTTGAAGTTGAATCCTTTGATGAATTGACTATCATGACACACACACTTTCTAGAAAATTCAATTCATCTTTGATGGGTTGACTATCATGCCACACACACTTGCTAGACCATTCAATTCCATCTTTTGTTGCACCCTTTCTTTCTTTTTCTTTTTCTTTTATTTTGTGTAGTTCACAATAAGGTACACAAACCTTATTGGGCAAGTTGGCTATACTTTTTTGTTAGTGACATCTCTCTTATTTTTTGGCTTTGGATGTGATGAAGACTCAAGTCTCTTGGGGGATTGATGATTTCTTTTTCTCCTTAGCCATGATAAGATTAGTTGTTACTTTTAGATCTACTTTACCATGAGTTTGAGACAACTCATACTCTCGCTAAAGTGGGGACTAAATTTACCATCTTAAAATGGATGCACTCCTCATTTATTACCTTTTAGCTCCTATCCTTTATTGATTTTTTGAACCATGGATGGATTCATTCTCAATTCCCTTTTTCTCTCATTCAGCCCTATTTTCCTTCTTTCATCTGTGTAGTTTCTGAGACCTCGAAGTTGGCTCTCTATGGGCCACTCTAGGTATAGGTCGACCAATTCAACATGTTCCCCGAAGTTTATGAACCTTGAGCCCAGTTTTCTCTTAGGGATTTCATTCTAAAAATGTGGTTACCCCATCATCTTTCTTTGTTTTCCCACCTGGAAAATTGTATAAAAGAAAGCCTAGGAACCTCATTTTGGAGGAGGACAATTTTAAAGACATGTACATGATAGAAATCTTGCATTAAAGCATTCAAGCTCTCAAGTCTTCAAAGATTCAAGGACCCTTTGGGAGAATCTTTCCTCTTTAAGATATAGCATATTGTTGGCCATCAAGGGAGGAGATCTACATTGAGGCATATTCCATCTTCTTCTTCATTTGATGCACACTTACATACATGGATCCATGAAGTGATTTTGGTAGATCCATATGTTATACTACAACTGATTGAATACTTTAAAGGGAGAGATTGTTATACATGTGAAGATGATCACTGAGTTACAAAGGTATATGTGACACATTAAATTAGTTATTATATTGTCATTGATGTCAACTAGTTTTGACTATACTTATCATGATAGTTACAAACATCTCAAGAAGGTATATGGCAAAGGAATGAGTTATTAACATGAAGATGAGATATATGAGCAAGATATGAGTATGGTACTCATTGGGTAACTTATTGATGAGTCTATGACATTATGTTAGTGATTCGATTGTATTACATAATTCTTTTAAGAATTGAAGATCAAGAATGAACCAGTTTGTGTGGTCGGTAAATGAAGAACTTAGTATACACCAAGTTGAAATAGTGTACACTGAGCAAGTGTAGTGTATACCGAGTATAGTATTAACTGAGTTAGAATTCACTGACACATCACAGTATTGAATGAGTGAAAGAAATAAAATGGAATATGTGACTGTTGACTAAAGATGATGAGCTGCACAAATATGGATGATTCTAAGGTTAAAGATCAAGTTTGTTATGAATATCTATGGCTGAAAAAATTCAAGAATGATTGGATGATGAAGAATGAAATGTGTTTGAAGACACAAGTTCCAAGGAAGGTTGAAGTGGAAAAATCATTGGTGAACATTTAGAGGAAAAATCTATGGATGAGAAGAAAATAGTTTATCATGCCTATAAAAGGAGACAAGAGATTCATAATGAGGATTATGCGTGTGAGAAGATTGCATTCATGCAAAGCTAGTCAAATAGGTTAAAGAAAGAATTGAGCAATTTTGCAGACAACACCGAGTGTCAGAGAAAGGAATTAATCGAGCATAACAAAGTTGGAGGATACAAGGAAATTGAAATGATTATGATGACCAGAGGTATTTTGAGCTTAGCATAGATCTAAAAATCTACAAAGGAATTTATATTTGAATCAGATCATTTATTGTTGCATTCTAACCATTTCAATAGATAAATCTCTTAACCAGGTGGGTCTTAACAGTCTTTATTATTTCATTATGACATTCAATGAATGTTGACTATTTTCATGTTGACCCCATAGTGAATATTTGGTCACAGAGAATTGTTAGTGATAAATCCTCTAACAAGCTCACACCTTACAGTGTGTTTTGTAATCTTTAACAGGGTTGGATCTTAACCGAGCTCACTTCAAAAGTGTGAAATTATTTTGGGTATCGGTCCAAGGTGGTTTGTCCCTTAACAAGTTTTCCACATTAAAAATCAAATTTTTATATGTTTATGGATGTGATAATTTGTTATTTTACTTTACACATTACAATTACTAGTTTGATCGGTATATACACTAGTTAATTTACTGGTATTCGGATAATGAACAAAAAGCCATAGACAAAGTTTTACCGATTTTTTTTAATTAATTGAAAGATTTTTTTTATACATCTGGGAGTATTTGGGATAGTAGGCTAACTAGACTTAACTGATTCACCCCCTCCCCCACCCCTCGCCCTCTCAGTTATCTAACAATTGGTATCAGAGCAAGATTACTTGAAGTAAGAAGTTTGAAGGACTTAAGTTAAAGATCACAAGATGTATAAGAGAGAGGTGCCAAAGTTGAACAAATATAATTTCTCAACATAGAAAAGTAGGATGAAGTTATATCTATCAGGGATTGGATATTTTGCTAGGTACTATTTGGAAAATGAATTTATAACCCCCACTGGTCCTTTGACTATCACACAGATGAAAGAAAGACAAGAACACAATATTATGATGAATGAGATTGCTTCTTCTTTATCAGATGTTGAATTTGAAAACATTAAGACATGAACAACTACAAAGAAGATGTGGGACAAGCTTGCACTAGTTCATGGAGGAGATGTGAATGTGCTCATACAAAAAGATGAAAGTCTAAGAGGAAATTTGATTATATGAAGATAAAAGAAGGTGAAAACATCACTTAGTACAGCAACTGAATCAAGGAAGTTTTAAATGCTATTCAAGGAGTAGGTGGAACTATTAATGAAGACTTATGGTAAGTAAAATTCTCATAACATTGTTACATGCCTATGCTATTAGAGTCTTTGCAATTGATGAAATGATAGAAGCTCCTGGTAATAATATTTCACTTGATAGTTTGATTGGAAGATTGACTGCATTTGAGCTTAATAACTATGACAACATTATGTTACCTAAGGTATAATTTGTATTTATGTCATCTCTAAAAATTGGAAGATCAAGCAGTAGACATAAGATAAAAAATGAAAGTGAGAGTGAAGGTGAAGAAGATGAACTTGATGAACTTGAAGCATTAATGGCTAGGAGACTACAAAAAGGCAAAGAAAGATATAGAGGTAAACTACCCTTGGTATGTTTTAAATGCAAAGAGATTGGTCATATTGCTACAAGATGTCCTGAAAGGAAAGATGATGAAAAAACAAATGAAAGATCAAATGAAAGGAAAATTAATAGAAGAAATTACTGAGATAGCAGAGGAAACTAATAGTATGGCAACATAGACAATCGAGACTATAGAGATAAAGGCAAGAAGGATTGCTACCTAGTTCAAGATGAAGATGATGACACCAAGACTGAAATTGATGAATACATAGAAGTGGTATTTGTTGCATTGAAAGAAGATTTCGAAGAAGAAGAAAGGTATGTTGAAACAACACTCATTTCTAAAGTTGGCAAGAATCATACTTGGATTATTGATAGTGGTTGCACACATCATATGACTGGTGATGAAGAAAAATTTGAATATCTTGAACATTATAATAGTGGATCTATGAAAATGGGAAATGATACACCTTGTCTAGTTAAATGTAAAGGATCCATATTGTTGAACAATAAGTTCAGATGTGAAAATGCATATTGGGTGAAAAGGACTTAACTATAATCTATTGAGTGTAGCACAACTAAATAATACTGGTCAGCGAGATGCATTTGAGAATAGAAAGGTCAAAATATTTGATGAAGCTAGAAAGTTGATTGGTATTGGTGAACAATCAAAAGGTAACTTATTCCATCTGGGCAATGTTGAAACTTCTTGTTTGTTGGCTAAAAATGAAGATGTATGGTTATGGAACAAGAGGTTATGTCATGTGAACTTTGACAACATGGTTAAAATTAGTAAGAAAAGGAAAGTTAGAAGTTTATTGAGCATATCTAAACCTGACCATGTAATGTGCAAATAATGTCAAATAGGTAAGATGTCAAAGTCTAGTTTCAAGAGAAAATATTACTCATCTAATGTTATTTTGGAGTTAGTTCATACTGACTTGTATGGTCCAATGAGAACTCAGAGTTATTATGGAGATAGATATTTTATCTTATTTTTTGATGATTTCTCTAGGATGATGATTGTCATGATCTTAAAAGGACAATCAGAAGCTTTCAAAATGTTTAAACGGTACAAAGAAAAAGTGGAAAGAGAAACTGGTAAGGAACTGAAATGCTTAAGGTTAGATAGAGGTGGTGAATTTATTTCTAATGAGTTTACTAATTTTTGTAATGAGCATGGAATAAAGAGACAAGTATATGCACTGAGAACACCCCAATAGAATGGGATTGCTCAAAGGAGGAATAGATCAATTGTTGATTGTGCTAGAACACTGATGATTGAAAAAGATGTTGCACAAATGTATTGGAGAGAAGATGTTAGTATTGTTGTTTACACACTGAACCTAATTCAACTAAAGAAAGAATCAAACAAGACACCTTATGAATTATGGTATGGTTACACACCTAATGTGAGTTATTTCAAAATATTTGGAAGTAGATGTTATATTTTGAAAGATGATAGAAATGGGAAATTTGATTCAAAAGGTGATGAAGGGATATTTCTAGGATATTCTACTAAAAGAAAGACTTATAAATATTTGAACAAAGCTAATAATAAAATGATTGAAAGTGAAAATGTGAGAGTTGATGATTTTTCATAAAAGAATGATGAAGAAAGCAAAAAGGAACTAGAAGACTATGGTAGATTTTTTTTATATTGAAGAACCTGTAACTCTATCCAAGCAACAATCTGGCATTACCAAGAAACAAAATAATGCTATCAAGCAATAGTCTATACAGACCAAGCAATAGCAAATAGTTACTAATGAGAATGATGATCATGCACCGATTGGAGAACATATTGAAGCGTAGATATTTGAACATGTACTTGCAAAGTATGTGAGAAGACACCATCCACAAGATTAGATAACTAGAGATAAAAGAGCAGGAATGATGACTAGAAGTAAGTTAAGAAACAACACATGTTTAGTTTGTGAATTTGAGCCTAAAACTATTATAGATGCATTGGAAAATGATGAATGGATTAAGGAAATGAATGAATAGATTGAGAAAATACAGAAAAATAAGACATGGACATTGGTACCAAGACCTAAAGACAAAAATGTGATTGGAACTAAATAGATATTCAGAAACAAATTGAATGAGAAAGGAGATGTAACAAGGAACAAAGAAAGACTAGTTTGAAAAGGTTATGCACAAGAAGAAGGAATTGATTATGGAGAAACTTTTGCACCCATTGCTAGACTTGAAGGAGTAAGGATACTACTTGCATATGCTTCATACAAAAGATTTAAGTTATATCAAATAGATGTGAAATCTGCATTTTTGAATGGGATACTTGAGGAAGAGGTATACATTGAACAACCTAAAGGTTTTGTTGATCCTAATCAGAGGTATGGTATGTAAGCTGCACAAGGCATTATCTGGATTGAAGCAAGCACCGAGAGCATGGTATGAAAGACTACATTCTTATCTCATAAGAATTAGATTTGTTACAACAAGTGACAATATCAATTTATATTTGAGATGTGAAACTAATGATAAGATTCTTATTGCTCAAATATTTGTTGATGATATCATATTTGGAGGTCATGATAACCTATGTAAATCTTTTGTTGATGAAATGAGGAAAGAGTTTGAAATGTCAATGTTTTGTGAGATCAAAAAAAAATCTGGATTACAAATACTACAATAGAAGGAAGGCATATACATCACACAATCTAAATACATCAAATAAGTGTTGAAGACATTCAGTATGGAAGATTCAAAACTAGTTGGTACACCTATGGTCACCGGATGCAAGCTGAAAAAGCATGACAAATCAACCAAGGTAAATTAAACCTTATATAGATCAATGATTTAAAAATTGATGTATGTTGTGCATAGTAAACCAAATATTGCACATGCAGTTGGAATTGTAGCTAGATTCTCTGCTAATCCTAAAGAATCACACATGACTATCGTGAAAATAATTTTGAGATACTTGAAGAACACTAAAAATTATGGATTATGGTATAAGAAAGAAGGTGATTTTGAACTAAAATTTTACACTGATACTGATTGTGTTGGAAACATTGATGATAGAAAAAGAACTACTAGTGGAGCATTATTTTTAGGAGAAAGATTGGTAACTTGGATAAGTAAGAAACAAGGATGCATTTCTCAGTCTATTGTAGAAGAAGAATATGTTGTTGATGCTAATTGTTTAAATATTGCATGCATAAAGCAATTATTGGAAGGTATGAATGAGGAGATCACTAATCCAATGATAATCTATTGTGATAACACAAGTGCTATTAATATTTTAAAAAATCTAGTGATGCATGCAAAGACAAAGCACATATCTATTAAGTATCACTACTTGAGGGAGAAAGTTCAAGAAAATAAAGTCAGATTGGAATATGTGAAATCACAAGAACAACTTATTTATATATTCACTAAACCCTTACCGAAGGACACATTTAAATACTTGATAAGAAGACGAGGGGTCCATCCCCTGTCTAACAGTCATTAAGGTGATATGAGGTTGCATCAACCTATACTTTATCAAAAGATCTAATGATGTTGATGCATGATGTTCACACTTTGGGATTCATATGGTTGTGAAGATGGAAGACAAATTGAAGTTGCATATATGTTCATGCAAGGTACAAGAATCTGAACTGAACAACATAGTTATTGATTTGGCTACTGAAGAGATGATTATTTTCTTTTTGGCATTGTTTTCAAAGGGAGAGAGAATCATGAAATATACAAAAATGGAATAAGGGAGGGAGAATGAGAGAGAGATTACATGTAGTGGGAGACATTGATATTGTGTAGTGATTAAACATATTAAATGCATAATCTAGGGAGAGCTTACCGAGTCATAGCATATACATATAGATTTGTAGAGGGATATTTGGTATTCTATGACATATTTCATATTGTGTTTCCATCAATGCCAAAGGGAGAGATTGTTATACTACAACTGATTGAATACTTGAAAGGGAGAGATTGTTATATATGTGAAGATGATCACTGAGTTATAAAGGTATGTGTGACACATTAAATTAGTTACTATATTGTCATTGATGTCAACTAGTTTTGACTATACTTATCATGATAGTTGCAAATATATGAAGAAGGTATAATGATGAAGGAATGAGTTATTAGCATGAAGATGAGATGTATGAGCAAGATATGAGTATGGTATTCATTGGGTAACTTATTGATAAGTCTATGACATTATGTTAGTGATTTGATTATATTACATTATTTTTTAAGAATTGAAGATCAAGAATGAACAAGTTTGTGTGGTCAATAAATGAAGATCTTAGTATAGACCAAGTTGAAATAGTGTACACCGAGAAAGTGTAGTGTATACCAAGTACAATATTAACCAAGTTAGAAGTCACCAACACATCGTGGTATTGACCAAGTGAAAGAAATAAAATGGAACATGTGACTGTCGACTAAAGATGATGAGTTGGACAAATATGGATGATTCTAAGGTTAAAGATAAAGTTTTTTATGGAGATCTTCGGTTGAAAAAATTGAAGGATGATCAAATGATGAAGAATGAAATGTGTTTGAAGACACAAGTTTCAAGGAAGGTTGAAGTAGTAAAATCAACGATGAAGCTATGGACGAGAAGAAAATAGTTTATCATATCTATAAAAGGAGACAAGAGATTCATAATGAGGATGATGCATGTGAGAATATTGCACTCATGTGAAGTTGGTCAAACAAGTTAAAGAAAGAACTGATAAATTCTATAGACAACACTGAGCATCAGAGAAAGGAATTAACCAAGAAGAATATAGTTGGAGGATGCAAGGAAATTGAAGTGATTATGATGGCCAGAGATATTTTGAGCTTAGCATAGATCTGAAAATGTGCAAAGGAAGTTGTATTTGAACCAGATCATTTATTGTTGCATTCTAACCATTTCTACAAATAAATCTCTTAACTGAGTAGGACTTAACAATCTTTATTATTTTATTATAACATTCAATGAATGATGTTTGTTTTCATGTTGACCCCATAGTGAATGTTTGGTCATGGAGAACTATTAGTGATAAATCCTCTAACATGGTCACACCTTAAGTGTTTTTGTAACCTTTACAGGGTTGGGTCTTAACCAGGCTCACTTTAGAAGAGTGAAATTATTTCAGGTACTGATCCTAGGTGGTTATTCCTTTAACAGGGTTTCCACATTAAAAATTAAAGTGTTATATGTGTATGGATGTGATGATTTTTTATTTTACTTTACACATTACAATTACTGGTTTGATCAGTATATGCACTAGTTAATTTACTGGTATTCGGTTAATGAACAAAAAGGCACAGACAAAGTTTTACCAAGTTATTTTAATTAATTGAAAGATTGATTTTATACATCTGGGAGTATTTGGGACTGTAGGATAACTAGACTTAATTGATTCACCCCCCCCCCCCCCTCTCATTTATCTGACACCATATGATGAAGGGTGCTCCCCTTAATACCACAAACACATAACAGAAATAGAGAAACAACAACAATATGCAAGAACAGAAAATTGGCTTATTATTATCTCCACAAATGTGGAATTACAAACTTTCAGAATTACAATATGCAAAGCCACATGGGCATTCCCTTACAATATTCTATAGGACAAAGCCTCAAATCAATACCCAGATCTACTACCCAGAACTATTCTGAACTGCCTAAGACAATAATACAGCCTTCCTTATATAGGCAATTTTCCACCGCCTGGGAAGGTTCCAGAATTTTAGCCAATAAGGCCGACCAAACATAAAATTATCTTTATTTTACATTTTATTACATCATAGTCAGCTCAAGATAACCTTTGAAACATGAACAGAAATTTTGAAGAAAATTATTTTTCGCCATTTCAGGTGGCCCAACTTCTGAAGACCATAAGTCATCAGCAGTTGACCCGATCGGCTATTATAACCCCATTTTAGAAACGCCACGAAGCGCTCTACAGGCTAGACCCGCGCAAGCGCCTGTCACCCAAATTTTCAACCTCATTCGGGGCCTCTAAAGCCTTCAAAACTAAGTTCAAAGTTTTTGTACCCTGCTGCCAATACCGAAAATCTTCAATATCTTCCAATATACACTTGATCTGGCAATGAAACTTTACTGGCAGACTTATATGACCAAAATGAACCTCCAAGAAAGAAATCAGATCATTCTGAGCACATACGAAAATTACCAAAAATAGTAACTTTCCATAAATAGGAGCTCTGCACAAAATAGCCCTTATTGAAAATAAAAGAAAACAGAAATGTTTTTGGGTGATGCAAGATTGCTCTTACACCCAGGATGCTCTTGCATCAGACACCCGGGGTAATTTGAGAAGTGACCCTGTCACGACTCAGGTGTGCAGAGGAAAACCAAGATGGCTAACCTCCTCCTTTGGCAACCATGATGAATCTTCAACAGGTCATCCTTTCCACTTGACCAGATATTCTTCATATGTCCTGTTCCTTGTGCTTCTGCCAACACGACTGTCCAG
Source organism: Chamaecyparis obtusa (assembly GCA_027943335.1). Lineage (NCBI taxonomy): Eukaryota > Viridiplantae > Streptophyta > Pinopsida > Cupressales > Cupressaceae > Chamaecyparis > Chamaecyparis obtusa. Next base: position 863,607 of record BSBK01004170.1, read on the forward strand.
TATATCTTCGATCTCCTTAGTGTCTGAACTAGTTGCTGGAATACTCCACTGTGCTGCTGTGATCTCATCTTCAACACCTCCCTCATGATACTCTGTCAGATCTGAAATGTTAAACACTGGTGAAATATTTAGCTCAGTAGACAATTCTACCTCATATGCGTTTCCTGAATCATGTTTCTTCAATATCCTACATGGTCCAAACTTCTTCATTTTCATCTTTTTATATGTACCAACTGGAAACCGCTCCTTTCGCAAATGAACCATGACTTCATCACCAACCTAAAATTCCTTATACCTCCTTTTCTCATCTGCCTTAGCCTTATACTGTGCGTTCATCTTGGTAATATGCTTCCTCACCTCCCCATGGATGTTCTTCAAATGTTCTGCAAAATCTTCAGCTTCAGCACTACTTATTTCTCCTTTATCTATCTTCCTCAATTCAGATGCATTTCTTGGACTACTTCCATATACAATCTGGAATGGTGATTTACCAGTGCTCCTATTGATAGAATTATTGTACGCAAATTCTACCTATGGTAAAATCAAATCCCATCCTGTTGGCTTATCTCCAACCAAGCATCTCAGCAAATTTTCCAAACTCCTATTCACCACCTCTGTCTGTCCATCAGTCTGGGGATGATGTGATGAACTGAACTTCAAATCTGTCTTCAACTTCTTCCATAATGTACGCCAGAAATATCCAACAAAATTAGTGTCCCGATCTGAAACTATGGTCTTTGGCAAGCCATGAAGTCTCACTACTTCTCTGAAAAACAATTCTGCTACATGAACAGCATCATTAGTCTTCTTGCAGGGAATAAAATGTGCCATCTTCGAAAATCTATCAACTACCACAAAAATTGAATCATGTCCCCGCTGAGTCCTTGGTAAACCAAGAACAAAGTCCATGTTGATATCCTCCCAAGGCTTCTCTGGTACAGGTAATGGCTGATACAATCCTGTATTCTGATTCACTCCTTTCACCATCTGACATACTCTGCAACTCTGTACAAACTTCTTCACATCTTGCTGCCACTGTGGCCAATAATAATTCTCACTAACCAAACCAAGGGTTTTATCACGACCAAAATGTCCAGCCAATCCTCCACTATGCTTCTCCTTGATGAGATTCTCCCTCATAGAACTTTGTGGAATGCACAACTGACTCCCTCTGAATAGCATATCATCCTGGATGATGAAATCCAACCATTTCATCCTGTCTAGAGTAACAGGTTCTGTACAAGCTTTCCAAGCTTCACCAAAATTAGGATCCTCTAGATACAAATTCTTGAGTTCCTTGAACCCAACCACTTCAATCTGCATTTCTGTCATCAATAGTTTCCTTCTGCTAAGAGCATCTGCAACCCTATTAGACTTTCCACTCCTGTGTTTCAAAACAAATGTATAACTCTGCAAAAACTCAACCCATTTCAAATGCCTCTGATTCAACTTTCCTTGACTATTCAAATATTGCAAAGCTTGATGATCAGTATACAAAACAAACTCCTTAGGAAGTAGATAATGTCTCCACTTCTTTAATGCCTGAACTATAGCATAAAATTCCTGATCATAAATAGAATATTTCCTCTTGGCATCATTTAACTTCTCATTGAAATAAGCAACAGGTTTACCTTCTTGGCTCATAACAGCTCTTATTGCAGTACCACTAGCATCACAATCTACTTGAAACACCTTATTAAAATTTGGAAGTGCTAAAACAGGTTGTTCTGTAACTTTTTGTTTCAACAATTGAAAACTCTTTTCTGCCCCATTAGTCCACTTAAACTCTTTTCTATCCCCTCTCATTGTTTCAGTCAAGGGTCCACAAATACTGTTAAAATTTTTGATAAACTTTCTATAAAAGCTAGCTAAACCATGAAAAGATCTTACCTCAGTAGCACTCCTTGGAGTAGGCCATTCAAGGATAGCCTGTACCTTCTCTGGGTCCATTTTTACACCTTCTGCTGAAACTACAAATCCCAAATACACTAACTCTTTCTTCACAAAACTGCACTTCTTCAAATTAATCAACAATTTCTCTTCTCTCAGCTTCTCAAATACCATACGAATATGCATCATATGCTCCTCCAATGTCTTACTAAAGATCAAAATATCATCTAGGTCAACAATGACAAACTTACCCAGAAATTCTTTCAGAACCTCATTCATGAGCCGCATGAAAGTGCTCGGTGCATTGGTTAGCCCAAAAGGCATGACTAACCACTCATATAGTCCTTCCTTTGTCTTGAAGGCAGTCTTCCATTCATCTCCTTCTCTGATCCGAATCTGATGATATCCACTTTTTAGATCTATCTTTGAAAAAGAAACAGCTCCACTCAAACAGTCCATAATATCATCCATTCGTGGCAATGGAAACCTGTACTTGATTGTGATCTTGTTTATTGCCCTAGAATCTGTACACATCCTCCATTCTCCATTCTTTTTTGGTGCTAATACCGCTGGTACAGCACAGGGACTCAGACTTTCACAGATCAATCCTTTCTCTAACAACTCATGTACTTGTCTGTTCAACTCCTCACTTTTTGCAGGTGTCATTCTGTGTGCTACCTTGTTCGGAAAACTCACTCCTGGGATCAAGTCCATCTGATGACTGATCTTCCTGACTGGTGGTAATCCATTAGGCACGTTATCGGATACAATATCCTAAAACTCATTCAACAAATCTGCAACTTCTACAGGAACATCTTCTACTTCCTCTTTACCAGCTTTTGGAATTAAAGCAAAACATACATGCTCATGCCTCATACCATCTAGGAAATTTATTCCATCAACAAAAGTTACCCTTGCATTACCACATACCTTTTCTTAAGTCTCCTTCAATGGCTTTAGCTTATGTCGCACTCCATCCTTTGTCAGGGAATAGGTATTCGCACGGCCATCATGTACAGCACATCTGTCAAACTACCATGGTCTACCCAACAACATATGACATGCATCCATAGATATGATATCACACAATACCTCATCTTGGTATCCGCCAATCTTGAACTTCACCAGGCATTGTTCATTGACCATGACCTTGTGGTCATCCTGTACCCAGGCAATCCGATATGGATGTGGGTGTTTCTATCTCTTGAGCTTCAACCTTGTCACCATCTCTTCTGACACCAAATTGTCAGTGCTTCCACTATCGATAATCACATCAACACATTTACCTTCACACTTGCACCTAGTACAAAACAAGCTCCTCCTTTGCTCAGGTTCATTCTCACCACTCAACAGGACTCTTCTATTAATCAACGTTTCTCCTCTTTCAGCATCTTCAGAATTTGATTATCTGGCATCTTCATCTACATGTGCAATTCTGGCCTGGCCTTCATTTCTCCTGTCTGTTCTGCCTTGGTGCTAAGGACATTCAAATGCCCTATGACCTTCTTCTCCACAGTGAAAACATGTTCCACGGAAGCCACCTCTTCCAGATCCTTGTCCTCTTCCTCTTCCTCTTTGATCTCTATTATTCTGATCCTGGAAGCGATTGGAATTATTTCCTCGCTGATTTTGACTGCTACTGGCCTCATCCTTCCTTTTCAGATCTTCATTTCGGCCACCATATGACCGTCCACCAGATCGTCCACCGCGACCTCTTCCATTTTGTCTGCTCTCAAACTTCTTGTTCAGCTTTTCCTCTACTTTTAGGGCAAACTGGTATGCCTCTTCAATACTGTTCATTCGAACCAGATTCAGCTCCTCCTGAATGGTTGGCCTTAACCCATTAAGGTATCGAGCAACTTTCTCCTTATCAGCTTCTACATGGCCTGTTCTGATGAGAAGTCGATAGAACTCCTCTGTATACTCCTGAACAGATCTTCCTACTTGCTTCAAACTCTGCATTTTCTTCAGTAGGTCAAGCTCATAATCAACAGGAATGAACTGTCACTTCAATTTATCCACCATCCGATCCCATCTCGTGATTTTCTCCTTTCCCCTTCTATTTCGCTCCAACTGAATCTCTTGCCACCATATCTTCGCATGACCTTTCAGTCTGGCCTTCGCAAATTTGACCCTATCAGGATCCTCAACATCTTCATACTCAAAATATTCTTCACATTCATTGATCCAGTTGATCAATTCCTCTGGGTTAAGATTTCCAGAAAATGTAGGAACCTCAATCTTAGGTCTTTTCCCAATCTTGGAAATCACCCGAAAAATTCTTTCTTCCTCCTGGTTCACAATTTCAACTTCTCCTTCTTGATATTCTTCTTCAGCTTCATCCTCGCTTTTGTCTCTGACATTAAGATTCATTCCTCTATGAATCTCTTCTTGCAATGCTCACACTTGTCTCTGCAGCTCTCTAACCTCAGGTGTTACAACACCAGCTCTTCCGCCATGTTCCCTTCGTGGAGGCATTTTCGCGATGCACGCTGAAACCCTAGCCACAGTCCTGGTGCAAACTGCCTCACAGTCGGCGATCTGTTTACACACTCAAGAACTCCTGCTCTGAGACCACTTGATGAAGGGTGCTCCCCTTAATACCACAAACACATAACAGAAATAGAGAAACAACAACAATATGCAAGAACAGAAAATTGGCTTCTTATTATCTCCACAAATGTGGAATTACAAACTTTCAGAATTACAATATGCAAAGCCACATGGGCATTCCCTTACAATATTCTGTAGGACAAAGCCTTGAATCAATACCCAGATCTACTACCCAGAACTATTCTGAACTGCCTAAGACAATAATACAGCCTTCCTTATATAGGCAATTTTCCACCGCCTGGGAAGGTTCCAAAATTTTAGCCAATAAGGCCGACCAAACTTAGAATTATTTTTATTTTACATTTCATTACATCATAGTCGGCTCAAGATAACCTTTGAAACCTGAACAGAAATTTTGAAGAAAATTATTTTCCGCCATTTCAGGTGGCCCAACTTCCGAAGACCATAAGTCATCACCAGTTGACCCGATCAGCTATTATAACCCCATTTCAGAAATGCCACGAAGCGCTCTACAGGCTTAACCCATGCAAGTGCTTGTCACCCAAATTTTCGACCTCATCCGGGGCCTCTAAAGCCTTCAAAACTAAGTTCAATGCTTTTGTACCCTGCTGCCAATACCGAAAATCTTCAATATCTTCCAATATACACTTGATCTAGCAATGAAACTTTACTGGCAGACTTATATGACCAAAATGAACCTCCAAGAAAGAAATCAGATCATTCTGAGCACATACAAAAATTACCAAAAATAGTAACTTTCCATAAATAGCAGCTCTGCACAAAATAGCCCTTATTGAAAATAAAAGAAAATAGAAATGTTTTTGGGTGATGCAAGATTGCTCTTACACCCAGGATGCTCCTGCATCACCATATCATTTGTGGAGATAATTTCCTACATTTCAAGTTCATGATCAACATACAAACACAACAAAATCCTTATTGACAAGGGTTTTTTTTTCAAGCAAAGTAAATATTTACATTTTTATTGTTTCATTTATACATTTATATTTCAATTCAAGGTTTATTCCTCAATCTAGGGCTTGACCAAGGTAAGCCCTTATCCACCCCAACTCTAAAACCTAGTTTTCTGTATGTAGGAGAAGGATCTCAAAATTGTAAGTACAGATCTAGAAGTTATAGACAGATATCTATCTGAAGAACCGAGGTCAAATTTAGAAAAGTGCCTCAGGAACATGGTGACTTGGTTAACCTATTCAAGAACATGGTGACATGGTCAACCTATTCTCGGTAGCTTGATATTTTCATCATTTTTTGGGTTTTCAGCCATGATCGCAGATCTAGGGTTGAAAATTCAGTCACAGGTCCAAAACATCAATTTTTAGAGAAGAAAAACATATTCCTCCTCATATTTTAAGTTAAGTACCTCATCATCTATTGCACATCTTAGTTTAGATCTATTTTCATATCTGAATTGGATTGATTGCTTACATTTAGTACCTAGATCTTTATTTCTTATCTTGCTCAATCAATTAGTTCAATTTTACAAGTGCATTTCCATAACCTTAATCAAATCTTATGTTGCATGAAAGAGGAATTTCTTGTGTACTTCCTTAGTGTAATTTGGGTTTAGCATTGGCATACCTTTATCTCCTTGGGTTTTGCTAGTCTAACCTAGGTTATATTTAGACTTACACCACGGAGCCCCTCTTTCTCTTATTTTTTTGAATGTTAGGATAAAAATGGTTAATTAATGAATACACCTCATATAGTTTATATTGTTAAATTCATCAACGCCATTTTACACCTAAACAATTTTCAAATAAAATTTCATCATTAGGAGGTGGTAAAGGTGGTAAAGTGACCCAACCTCTTATTTGGTGTCATGAGCTCATAGGTGAATTAAGATTCATATTTCTTGTGGGATTGAGATTTGGGTCACTGATGGAGTCCATTCAACTTATCCCCTTTTGGAAACATGTAGTTGGAATATACAAGTGCAAAAGAAACTCCAATTGATTAAGTGATTGAGACTATATTTTTGGGAAAATGATAAAGGTAAATACAAAAGGTAAAATGACTATAATGACGACTAAGGATAAAACTAATTTACTTTTATTTTATTTTTAGGAATGATTAAGGAAACTGCAAAAGGTAAAATGACTATAATGATGATAAGGATGAAATTTTATTTTATTTTTGAATTTTTTATTTTTGTGAATGATTAAGGTACATATAAAAGGTAAAATGTAAGGACTAAAATGAAGATCATGACAACTAGGAATGAACAAATAAACCCTAAGGGAAATTTTGGAAAATTTTGAGAATATGAATTTAGCAGCCAACCTAAATAATTGAGAGAATTCCTTGAATCTCCAAGTAGTGAAAAAGGTGACAAGGTGATAATTGTGATAAAAGGACAAATTTGATTTGATTAAGGAGATCAAAAATATTCAACAATCATTGTGGAAAGATCCAAAAAGTGTACCCTCTAGTTTCCAAAAGATGACCCTAAAGGTAAAAATGTCTAACTCTAAAGAATACAATACCTGTGTTTTTGTGATTTTTTGAAGTTTTTGGTAAATGAAAAAAGAAAGATAAACCCCAAAATGATGAGATGAGGTATGGAAAAAAGAAAGGTAACCCCAATGATGTATGCAAAAAAGGTAGGTAACCCTAATGATAATTGTTGAAAATCTCAAGATAAGTTCTGCCATTGATGTCAAACTATCAGAGTTAGTTATTGGAAGCTGATGGTTATCAGATATAGGAAAAAAGGTATTATAGTTGACAGGGGAAAAGAGAAAAATACTTTATGAATAAGATCAAGATGAAGAAACCCTAAGATATAAGGTCATGATTATGTGGTTGAATGAAGACAAACATATAAAGATTCAAAGGATCAAAGAGAGAGAGAGGAGCGGAAAAAGATATAGAAGCGCAGAGCAAGTAGGGAAGGAGAAGAGTTTGAAGATAGGGACAGTGAACATAAGGGATTTGATAAGATTTGGAGGAAAGTATAGATAGATCAAATTTCTTGTTGATTGATTCCTAATAGTTTAGTGACAAGATTGTGAAATCCCTTAAACAGGTAGTCTCTAACCAGACTTAGAAGTTCTATTTTAGGAACTTATTGTAAATCCTTTAACAGGGTAAATTTCATATAGGTGAGATAAAATATCTTAGCAGATTAGTCCTAGAAAGATTATAGGTACACTTAACCACATATCAGTCACTCCTTACTAGGTGAGTCACTCAAAAAGTGACACTTTGTAGCCTTAACTAGAAAACTCTTTTAGCTACAGTGAAGAGTTGTGGGTATCATCCCCACTATAATTTTTCCCTTTGACTAAGGGTTTATGCAACACCAAAATCTTTATTTTATGGGTGTGTGAATCATTTGATGAGTTATTGTTATTTACTTTATGTTATTTCGATTACAACATATTGGTAATACATAAAACACTATCGATAAACTAGGAATGAAACTATATGCTTAAGATTAAAAGTTTGAATTGATACAACTCTGTTAGTATTGATTCAACCCCCCCCCCCCCCCCCGCTCTCAGTACATAATCTTTGCAATCAACAATTGGTATCAGAGCTTAGTTCTCTAATAGGGAATTTTAATAGCTTAAGAGTACATCTAGGGATATGGAAAGGTATAAGAAAGAAAGACAAATGGAAGAATCCCTAGATAAAGCACTTGGAAAAAATGAAGATCTAAAGAGGAAGTTGAGAGCATCATTTGCAAAAAGAAAGGAACTCATAGAACACCTGTAGAAAAGTCTAGAAAACTTTGAAGAAGTTGATGCAGTAGTTGTTGATCTATTGGAAAATAATGTAGATCTAGAAGAAAACTTGAATGAAGCACAAAAGGAACTTGAAATATTTGAAAGAATGAAGATTGTCAAAGAAGCCAAGGTAAGTCTTGAAGATGATAAGGGAAACCTAGAAAGAACGATCAAAGATAGAGATGACATCATTGAGAGACTACAAAATGAGAATAATACATTGGGTGAACAACTAAATGACATAAATGAAGAAAATAAACAAATACTTGCCGAGAACAAAAATCTAAGAAAAGAAGTTGAAACCTTGAAGACCAATATGAAAATTGAAAAAGAGGTTAATGATAAACTAACTAAATTTGATCAAAGCATACAAATAATTGATGAACATTTGAAAATCAAAGAAGACCTAGAGACACAACTAGTCTAGAATATATCAATGATAGAAAATTTGAAATTGGTGAGTCATCAAAAGTAGTAGAAGAAAATAAATCACAAAAGTTGGAGCCTATCGAAACACAAGGAAAGAAACCTACAAGACCTACCTATTACAATTGTGGAAATCTTGGTCACACATCAAATATCTATAGAAGAAGATCAGTCAATGTTCCATGCGGTACACCCTCTAATGAACATGGTTATAGTTGCAATAATTTAGGACATTAGGCAAGAGAATGTAAATCAAGATCTAACAGCATATCATTTGAAGGAAGTTTCTCAAACTACGGTTACACCAGCAATCGATACAAACATAAAATTGAACACTGTAGATCAATATTTTTACCGACAAGAGTACCAAGTAAACCAATAAGCATATTGAGAAGAGAAGGAAATATTTTAGTAATGTCTAGTCTTTGTGGACACTTTGGACATATGGCGATGAACTACAGATTGAGAAATCCAAGAGGAAATTTTGGACCATGGAGATCAATTGGTATGGTATGTTGCATCTGTCACAAGTTGTTAGATAACTGAGAGGGGAGGGTGAATCAGTTAAATTAGTTATCCTATAGTCCCAAACTCTCAGGTTTACTTTTTCAAAAAAAAAATCAATAATTCAAACAACTCAGCAAGATAAGATAACTATCTTTCTGTTCATTTACCGAATACCACTAATTTCAAAAACTATCTTTACCAATTAATCAAATATGCAACATGTAAAGTATGATAGCTAAACAAACATAACAAATAACACATAACACAAATATTTAACATGGAAACGTTGCTAAGGGAAAAACCACCTAGGACCAGTAACCCAAAATATTTCACTCTTATGAAGTGAGCTCGGTTAGGAGCCAACCCTGTTAAAGGTTAAAATACACACTGTAAGGTGTGACCTGGTTAGAGGATTTATCATTAACAGTTAAATTTCGACCAGCATTCACTATGGGGTCAACAAGAAAACATTTAACATTCCTTGAATGTCATATGGAAATACAAGAAGACTCTTAAGTCCACTCGGTTAAGAGATTTTGTTGTAACAATGGTTAAACTGATACAGTAGTGATCTGATTCAAGTACAACTCAATTTGCAAGTATTCAGGTCTATGCTAAGCTCAAAATAACTTGTCTGATCAATAATCAATTTACTCCATTATATCCTCCAACTTACTTAACTCGATGTGTATATCTATGATGCTCGGTTATGCATGTAGTTCATCTTAGTTCTATTTGTAGCCAATTTGATTAAGTATGCATGAAAAATGTCTTCACGTGAAATATTCTACAGTCTATATTCATCCAGCATAGTTCAACAATGAATCTCATGTCTCTTAAATAGATGTGTAATCCATTTTCATATCAGCCATTATATTTTGCCTCTTAATCTCCATCATCCATTTTTCTACTTCAACCTTCTTCACGAGATGTTTCAATAACATGTTTCCTTATCTTCCCTTCAGTCATCTCTAAATTTTTTTAGTTGTGGATCTTGTTGTTGGAGATTTGTCGGCAGGCCAGTACTAACTATATGTTTGTCATTCATGACAACATATGGAAAGTAGCATGCATGGAAGTCTTATGCAATAAGCTTTTAGTATATGTAGCATGGACATGATATCAGCATGATATCATGGGCACAGAGGTTAACTATTAGTACAAAAAGTTATATAGTAGCTGGTGTCAGCAGTGTTCCTGACAGAGTAACAGGCAGTGTTCTATGTATGGTTGTCTATATAGTTATTATGGAGCCTTGCACACTTGGATATGTTTTGAAGACATGTTAGTGATGTTTTAGTTATGGATGCATAATCTATTAATGATTAGAAGTGAAGTTATGCAATCGCTATTCGCCAGCAGTAGTTTCCTATGTTTATTCAGAAGAGCCAACAAAGATTTTATTGGTTCTTGAGTTGCACCTATCTTGAGGGTATGCGCCCATGGGGTTAAGCTTTGAGAAGTGCTATTGATGTTTAGTTAAGATCGCATGAGTTATTTCTTCCTACAGAGAAAGTTCCAGTTGTTTTGGTAGAGTCAAGAGTGTGTAGCGTGCGTCTACAATTATTTTATTAGACAGGTCCTAGAATGTTTTGCGTGCATAGTAGAGCCAACAAAATGTTTATAGGAGTTTGTTATGGATTCTCTAATATGATTTCAAGGTGGTTCCAATAGGCTAACTTGATTATATCATTTGGAGAAAGATATTTATAGGCAGCCATTTGTGATTTCTTGAGTGTGGTTCATAGTTGATTAAGCAGAGCAGAGAAGAGCGTACAAAGTTTTGAGCCATCAGAAGAAGATCTATGTGACCAAGTAAAGAACTTGTGCGATCCATTGGAACTGATCTAGAAAGTAGGTCAAAGCGCAGTTCACCAAGATCTAGATATAGTGTGTATTTGTTAATCAGAAGGTTGTAGCCTTCACCCATTTGAGCAGTGAGCTCTTGGACAGTGTGTCCCCTCCACTAACAGGGAAAATTGTAAAAGAATCCTAATAGGGTCTGATGCTTGACCAGGTCTACTATACTTAATATATTGTAAAGCTACTCCTAACAGGGTAAAGGATCTTCTAACAAGGATCATCATACACTAGTATAGAATATCAGTGGGTATCAAGTCCCACTGGGGTTTTTACCTATTTGGGTTTCCCTGTAACCAAAATATTGGTGTTGTGTTCATGTGTTCTTTCATTGTCTTTATGCTTTATGTTTAAGTATACTTAATTGGATAAAGAATTGAATCTTGTAGATAACTGATTCACCCCCCCCCCCCTCTCAGCTATCTCGATGGACTATTCCTAAAAATTGGTATCAGAGCCAAGTGCCTTAGAGAGAAAGTTTAATGGCTTGAGGTTGATCAGATGGCATACTTCAAGAAAGAAATTCCTAAGTTCGATGGAGAGAATTATCTTGATTGGAAGAACAAGATGGTGACTCATTTGTAGTGCATTTCTTTTGAAGTTTTTAATGTAACTATCAAAGCATCCAAGATTCCTACTTTAGAAGACCTTGCAAAAGATGATGCTACTAACACACAAAAGGAATTATTTCATTAGAATACTATTTCCAAAGAAGCTCTTATCAGTGCCCTATCTGATGGTGAATTTTTAGAAGTAAAAAAGGTAGATACAGCCCATAAAATATGGAAGCACCTAGAAGACATATTTGAAGGAGAAAAACAAGCAAAGGATGCGCATAGAAAGACATGGAAGAAAAGATATAATGCATTAGAGATGTTTCCTAAGGAAAATATTAGAGCTTATAATCAAATAATAAATGAAGCAGTTGCTGGAATCAAGAACAATGGTGGAGAGATTTCAGAGGAGGACATTATGGACAAGTTAATGACTACTCTTACTCTTGAATATGAAAGCAAGATCAACATCCTTGATGAGACCATGAAACTTACACCAAATTTCAAGAGAGAGACCTTGATCAACAAAATCTCAGCTTTTGAGATTTCAAGATTGAAGATAGAACTAAAGAGTGAGACAGCTTTCAAAGCAACAGTTCATGGTAAGAAATCTGCAAACACTTCTAGTAATTTTGATGATGATGATGAAGAGAAAACATTAGATGATTTTATTGCTATGATTTCCAAAAGGAAAATATGAAGGTCAATTACCATTTAAGTTCTTTTCATGTAATAAGATCGGTCACTTTGCATCTAAGTGTCCCACTAGAGCTAGAAAGTTCAAGAAGGATTACAAGCCTAAGTATTCTAAGGAATGCTACTATGCTAGAGATGGAGTTTAAGATGAAGAATCTAGTGAAGAAGAAATTGGATTCATTGCTATTATATAAAAAATGAATAACAAGATAGTTCATGAAGGTAAGAAAGAGAATCAAGAGCTAGCATTGATTTCACAAGCTGACATAAGGACAAACTGGATTATAGATAGTGGTTGTTCACATCACATGACAGGTGATAAAGGTAGGTTTGTTCATTTGGAAAAATAAAATGGTGTATGGTCAGATTTGGAGACAACACTCCTAAACCTATAGTTGGTAGAGGAGCCATCACTTTGGATGGAAAGAATAGTATAGATGATGTTCTTTATGTTGATGGTTTGAAACATAACCTTCTCAATGTTGGACAGTTACCTGGAAAAGGCTATCAGTTAGAGTTCAAAGATGACAAATGCATCATTAACAACAAATATGGTGTTATGATTGCATCAGGCTCAAAGACAAGAGGTAATGTTTTTCAACTCAATTCAGAAGCAAGTTGTTTTGTTGCCAAAGTTGATGACAGTTTGTTGTGGCATAAAAGACTATGTCATATCAATTTTGATAACATAGTATAGATAAGCAATGTTAAGGTAGTAAGAGATCTACCTAGTATAGCAAAGCCAGTTGATACTATATGCAAGGAATGTGTGATGGGAAAGCATGTGAGAAATTCTTTTAGGAGCAAGCAAAATTTAGCTGAGAACAAGTCGGATCTAATTCATATAGACCTATGTGTTCCAACTCAAACAAGATCATACTATGGTGAAAGGTATTTCATTTTTTTTGTTGATGATTATACTAGGATGATGTGGATTGCGTTCTTGAAAGATAAGTCAGAAGCATTTGAGAAATTTAAAATATTCAAAGCTAAGGTTGAAAATGAATCTGGACTAAAGATAAAATGTTTGAGATCGGATAGAGGAGAATTCACCTCTGACAACTTCTATGAGTACTATGAAGAACATGGCATAAAGAGACAATTAAGTGCACCTAGAACCCCTCAGTAGAATGGAATTGTAGAGAGAAGGAATAGGATCATTCTTGATACAGCGCACACCATTATGATAAAAGGAAACATTGCACACACCTATTGGAGAGATGCGGTCAACACAGTAGTTTATACCATCAATAGAATTCAATTGAGGCCAGGCACTAACAAAACACCATATGAGCTATGGTTTGGCAATGTTCCCATAGTAAAATACTTCATAATCTTTGGAAGCAACTGCTACATCAAGAGGGATGAAGCAGTAGGCAAGTTTGATGCAAGAAGTGATGAAGGTATTTTTCTTGGTTACTCCACTAAAAGTAAAGCTTATAGATGTTTCAATTTAAGATTGAAAAAGATCATTGAAAGTGCTCATGCAAAAAATGATGAAAATTTTATGATTAAAGAAAGATATCATGATTACTCACCCATGATTGAAGAAGAACCTAGACCCTCCACTAGTGAGATAGTTATTGAAGAAATGTTTGATAGTATTGATGTGTTATTCAATGACCCTAAGACAAGTGAAGAAAATACTCCTAAGGCTAATGAGTCAGCATCACCTAAAGTTCCAAATTTTACATCAAGAAATCATTCCAAGGTAGACATCATTGGAGATAAGAGTGGAAAATTCTTAACAAGATCACAAGCAAAGAACTTAGCTAGCAATGAAGTGGTATGTTTACTATCTCAGATTGAACCTTTAAGTGTTGAAGATGCTTGTAATGATTCTAATTGGCATGATGCTATGAAAGAAGAACTTGATTAGATTATTAAGAATGACACTTGGGAACTGGTCCCAAGACCTAGTGATAAGAATGTGATTGGGACAAAGTGGATATTCAGAATCAAGATGAATGAAGATGGTACAGTAGTAAGAAATAAAGCAAGATTAGTATGTAAGGGATATGCGCAAAGAGAAGGCATTGACTATTCAGACACATTTGCACCTATGAGAAGACTAGAAGTTATTAAGTTGTTTCTAGCCTATGCTACACTCAAAAACTTCAAAGTTTATCAAATGTATGTCAAGTCAGCATTCCTGAATGGAGACTTAAATGAAGAAGTATACATTGAGCAGCCAGAAGGATTCACCTTATCAGACAGACCTGATATGGTATGTAGATTGAAGAAGGCCCTCTATGGACTTAAGCAAGCCCCTAGAGCATGGTATGAGAGACTAGATGGATACTTAACAAAGATTGGATTCAAGAAAGGAGTAGCAAATTGTAATCTATTCATTAGAGAGACATCTGAAGGTTTACTACTTGTAGCTATATTTGTTGATGACTTTATCTTTGGAGGTAATGCAAAACTTAGTGCTCAATTTTCCAAAGAAATGCAGAATGAGTTTGAGATGAGTATGATTGGTCCTATCAAATACTTTTTGGGACTAAATGTGCAGCAGACAGAAAAAGGAATTTGTATTAATCAGTCAAAGTATGTGAAAGAGATACTTAAGAAATTCAAGATGGATGATTCAAAACTAGTAGGAACCCCTATGATCATTGGATGAAAGCTTACTAAAGAAGATGACTCACCAATGGTAGATATAACATTGTATAAGTCTATGATTGGTAAACTCATTTATCTTACTCAGACTAGACCTAATATTTCCAATGCAGATGGCATAGTTGGAAGATTTGTAGCAAAACCTAAACAAAGTCACCTCATGGCAATAAAGAGAATATTTAGATACTTGCATGGTACTATAGATTATAGTGTATGGTATCCTAATTCAAAAAATGTTGAGCTTCATGTGTACACTGATGGAGAGTGGGTAGGATGTGTTGATGATAGAAAGAGTACTTCAGGTGGAGCAGTGTTTCTTGGTGATAGACTTGTCACTTGGACAAGCAAGAAACAAAATTATATTTCTCAATCAACAGAAAAAGTGAAGTATGTTGCAGGAGTCTTGAATTGTTCTACAATTGTTTGGATCAAGCAGATGATAAAAGATTTTGGAATTCAGATTGATTATCCTATTGTTATTCACTGTGATAGCACTAGCACTATCAATATGTCAAAGAACCCTATGATGCATGCAAAGACAAAGTACATAGAGATCAAGTATCACTTCCTAAGAGAGAAAGTGGCAGAGAAAGAAGTCAAGTTGGACTATGTGAGTACTAAAGATTAGTTGGTAGATATATTCACAAAGCCCTTGCCTAAGGATACTTTTGAGTATCTCAAGGAGAAGTTGGGAGTAATTCCCTTCCCTAATTCTTCTTAGAAGAATGAAGGAAAGGCATCAGTCCTCTGGGACTAATGGAAGGCTGACTATTCTACCTCAGGAGTAGTACTGATGTTTAAAATGAATGGTGCCCTTTGCCATTGATGTCAAAGGGGGATTAATGTATAGAGTCATGAAAAAGAGAAGCAAAAAGAGGAGTAATATACTAAGGGGGATCAGCATTCAGTTATGACAGCAGTACAATTGAGGAAATGGAGAATATTAGAAAATATTACAGCAGATGGAGGATTCATCTTTGGGGGAGTTTTGAAGAGGAAATGGAGAATTTTATAAAAGAAATGTTCATTTGGGTTGGTGGTGGTTTTTCATTCCATATGTTGCCATCAATGCCAAAGGGGAGATTTTTGGAGATTTTCCAGCAGGCCAGTACTAATTGTATGTTTGTCATTGAAGACAACATATGGAAAGTAGCATGCATGGAAGTCTTATGTAGTAAGATTTCAATATATGTAGCATGGACATGATATTAGCATGATATCATGGGCGCAGAGGTTAAGTGTTAGTACAAATAATTATATAGCAGCTAGTGTCAATAGTGTTCCTAACAGAGTAACAGGCAGTGTTCTATGTATGGTTGTCCATACAATTATCATGGAGCCTTGTGTGCTTGGATATGTGTTGAAGATATGCTAGTGATGTTTTAGTTATGGATGCATAGTCTATTGATGAGTAGAAGTGAATTTATGTAGTCGCTATTCACCAGCAGCAGTTTCCTATGTTTATTCAGTAGAGCCGACAGATATTTTATTGGTTCTTGAGTTGTGCCTATCTTGAGGGTATATGCCCTTGGAGTTAAGCTTGGAGAAGTGTTATTTATGTTTAGTTAAGACTACATGATATAATTCTACCTACAGAGAAAGTTCCAGTTGTTTTGGTAGATCTGACAATGTGTAGCATGCGTCTCCAATTATTTTATTAGACAGGTCCCAGAATGTGTTGCGTGCATAGTAGAGCTGAAAAAATGTTTATTAGAGTTTTTTATGGTTTCTCTAATATGATTTCAAGGTGGTTCTAATAGGTTGACTTGATTATATCATTTGGAGAAAGATATTTATAGGCAGTCATTTGTGATTGCTTGAGTGTGGTTCATAGTTGATTAAGCAAAGCAGAGCAGAGTGTGCGAAGTGTTGAGCCATCAGAAGAAGGTCTATGTGACCAACTAAAGTACTTGTGCTATTCATTGGAACTAATCCAGATAGTAGGTCAAAGAATAGTTCACCAAGATCTAGATATAGTGTGTATCTATTAATCAGAAGGTTGTAGCCTTTGCCCATTTGAGCAATGACCTCTTGGACAGTGTGTCCTCTCCCCTAATAGGGACAATTGTAAAAGACTCCTAACAAGGTCTAACCCTTTACCAAGTCTACTATAGTTAATATATTGTAAAGCTACTCCTAATAGGGTAAAGGATCTTCTAACAAGGATCATCATACACTAGTACAGAATATCAATGGGTATCAAGTCCCACTGGGGTTTTTACCTATTTGGGTTTCCCCATAACCAAAATATTGGTGTTGTGTTCATGTTTTCTTTCATTGTGTTTATGTTTTATGTTTAAGTATACTTAATTGGATAAAGAATTGAATCTTGTAGATAACTGATTCACCCCCCCCCCCCCCTCTCAGTTATCTCTTCGGACTATTCCTAACACTTATAACTAACTTCATCTCTTACCTTGGAATCATAAGGAATTTATACCACATCAATTTTAGTTGGCTATTATAACATTTAAAGTTTTCATCCATACTCAGTTAATAGTGAATGCATCGGTGATAACTAACTCAGTTATTATTGTCACTCAGTATAAACAAGACTAACTCGGTGTATACAGAAATCTTCAATTACTGACCACATTAACTTGTTCAATTTTGATCTCTTCTTCATAATAGAATAATGCAACATGCTCAAGTCAACAACATAATGCCATAGACTCATCAATAAGTTACCCAATGTATACCTTATCCTTATCTATTATATCCATCTTTTCCTTATGTAGATATCTCATTCCTTCACCATTTCTTCCTTCTAGAGATGTTCAGATGTTTGTAACTATCATGATAAGTATAGTCAAAACTAGTTGACAGCAATGAAAATATATTGAATTATTTAATCATCTTACATATCACTTTAATAGCTCGGTGATCTCTAATCATTGTCTCTTCAGTTCATCAAGTTATTCAATCAGTTGTAGGTCATCAATCTCTCCCTTTGGCATTGATGGAAACACAAACAATATTAAATATGCCATACCATACCAAACATTTTATCTACAACTATATAGATAAATTTTGTAGCTCGGTAAGCTCTCCCTAGCTTGATATTTAATATGTTTAATCACTATAATAGCATTTCATGCAGACTCTCCCTGCAAATTTGATCTTCTTCAGTTCTCTAATTCTTTCTCTCCCTCTAGTGGATAGATGTTTCATTGAAATATTTCTCCCAATATTTCATATAAATCTCTCTCCCTTTGACAACAATGCCAAAAGAAAATAAACAGCTCTTCAACAGCCAAGTAGTTCTCTGTTGTTCGGTCCAAATCAAGTACCTTCATGTACTGACATACAATTATTTTTCCCAGCTTCTACAATCTTTCACAACCTTAGGAATCCTAAAGTGTGAGCTATATGCATCAACGTGAATGATTTTATGATAAAGTACAGGTTGATGCAATTTCCTGATCACCTTAGTGACTAATAGACAAGGGATGGAACCCTAGTCTAGTCCTCAAGTACGCAAAAGTTTTCTTCAGTAAAGGCTTGGTAAATATATCAGTAACTTGTTCTTTAGACTTCACAAACTCTAGTTTCACTTGCTTTTCTTGTACTTGCTCCCTCAAATAGTGATACTTAATAGATATATTCTTTGTTTTTTAATGCATCACTATCCATTCTTGGAAATTTTTATAGCACTTGTGTTGTCACAATATATAATCAATGGATCAGTGATCATCTCATTCATTCCTTCCAACAACTATTTTATCCATGCAATATTTGGACAGTTAGCCAGAGCAGCAACATACTCTACTTCAGTAGTAGACTGAGAAATACATGCTTATTTCTTACTTATCCATGTTACAAGTCTTTCTCCCAAAAATAATTCTCCACCAATTGTGCTCTTTTGGTCATCAATGTTTCCAGCCCAATCTGTATCAGTGTAAAATCATAGCTCAAAATTGCCTTCCTTTTTGTACCATAAACCATAATCTTCAGTTCTCTTCAAATATCTCAAAATCCTTTTAACAGGATTTATATGTGATTCCTTAGGATTAGCAAAAAATCTTGGTACAATCCAACTGCATGTGCTATATTAGGCCTACTATGTACCACATACATCAATTTTCCAAGCATTGATCTATACAGTGTCTAATTTACCTCAGTTGATTCATCATATTTTGTCAACTTACATCTTGTAACCATCAATGTACCTAACAATTTTGAATCTTCCATGCCAAAACTCTTCAACACTTCCTTGATGTATTTTGATTATGTTGTGAAAATCTCATCATTTTGTTGTATAATCTATAAACCTAGAAAGAATTTAATCTCTCCAAACATTGACATTTCAAACTCTTTTCTCATTTCATCAAGAAAAGATATGCAAATATTATCATGTCCTCCAAAAATTATATCATCAACAAAAATTTCAGCAATCAGAATATTGTCATCAAATTCTCCTTTCATGTACAAATTTTTATTGTCACTTGTCCTCACAAAGCCAATAATAATAAGATAAGCATGTAATCTTTCATACTATGCTCTCGGTACTTGTTTCAATCCATATAGTGCTTTGTGCATTCTCAATACCATGTTCTTCTGATTTGGATCAACAAAACCTTTAGGTTGTTCTAAGTAGACTTCTTCCTCAAGAATTCCATTCAGAAATGTTAATTTCACATCCATTTGATACTTTGAATCCTTTGTGTGCAGCATATGCAAGTAATATTCAGACTCCTTCAATTCTTGCTACTGGTGTAAAATTTTCACCATAGTAAATTCCTTCTTCTTGTGCATATCCCTTGCATACAAGTCTTGCTTTGTTTCTAGTTACTTCACCATTCTCATTCAACTTGTTTTTGAAAATCCACTTAGTACCAATCACATTTTTATCACTCGGTCTTGGTACCAATGTCCATGTTTTTTTTTTCTCCATCTATTCAATTTCTTCATTCATTTCCTTAATTCATTCATCATTCTCAAGTGCATCTCTAACATTCTTAGGCTCAAATTCACAAACTAAACATGTCTTCTATCTTAACTTACTTCTTTTCATCATGCCAACTTGCTTGTCTCCAATAATTTTATTCTATGTATGGTGTCTTCTAACAAATCTCACTAGTACTTGCTCTCTTCTTTTATCATCATTCGATTCAAATTCATTTTCTTTCTTGGTAGCATCTTCCTAGTTCTCAGTTTGCATTTTTTGATTCTCGGTAGCATTTTCCTGTCACTTGGTAGACTCAGCTTGTGGCTTGGGTAGATAGTTTGGATGCTCAATATATGTAAACCTATCATAGTCTTCTAGTTCCTTCTTGCTTTCTTCATCATTCTTCTCAGCAAACTCATCAACTTTCACATTAGCAATTTCAATCATTTTGTTAATAGCCTTGTTCAAACATTTGTATGCATTACTCTTAGTAAAATATCCTATAAATATTCCTTCATCACCTTTAGAATCAAATTTACCATTTCTATCATCTTTCAGAATGTAACATCTAATTCCAAAAATTTTGAAATAACTTACATTTGATGTGTAGCCAAACCATAGCTCATAAGGTGTCTTATTTGTATCTTTCTTTAGTTGAACTTGGTTCAACATGTATACAGTAGTGCTAACAACTTCTCTCAAGTACATTTGTGCAACATCTTTCTCAATCATTAGTGTTCTTGCACAACCAACTATAGCTCAATTCCTTCTTTCTATAATACCATTCTCCCATGGTCTCCTCAGTGTAGAAACTTGTCTTTTAATTCCATGCTCATTACAGAAGTTAGTGAATTCATCAAAAATAAAATCACCTCCTCTATCAAATCTTAAGCATTTTAAATCTTTCCCAGTTTCCTTTTCAACTTTAGCTTTATACCACTTAAACAGTTTAAAAGCTTCAAATTTTTATTTTAAAAACATATCTTTCATCATCCTAGAGTAGTAATCAAAAAATAAAATGAAATATTTGTCACCATAATAACTATGAGTTCTCATAGGACTACATAAGTTAGTATGTACCAACTCCAACATACCTTTAGAAGAATAGTCTTTTCTTTTAAAACTAGATTTAGTCATTTTCCCTTTCTGACATTGATTGTACATGACATGGTCAGTTTTTTTAGACTTGGTAAACCTCTAACTCTTCTCTTCTTATTGGAATTAACCATGTTATCAAAATTTACATGACATGGTCTCTTATGCCACAACCACACATCTTCATTTCTAGCCAACAAACAAGAAGTTTTAGTATTGTCAAGATAAAATAGATTACCTTTGGATTGTTCACCAGTACTTACCAACTTTTTGGTTTCATCATAGATCTTCACCTTTCTACTTTCAAATGAAACTCGGTGACTTGACTTATTCAATTGTGCTACACTTAACAGATTATAGTTAAGTGCTTTCACCCAATATGTAATCTCACATCTGATCTTATTATTCAACAAGATAGATGCTTTTCCTTTCACTAGACAAGGTGTATCATTTCCCATTTTAACAGATCCTCCATTATAATGTTCAAGGTATTCAAAATTATCCTCATTACCAGTCATATGATGTGTACAGCCACTATCAATAATCCATGTATCATTCTTGCTAACTTTAGATATAAGTGTTGTTTCTACATACCTTTCTTCTTTTGAATCATCTTTCATTGCTACAAATACCACCTCAACATCTTCATCAATGTCAGTTTTGGTATCATTATCATCACCTCCAACAAGGTAACATACCTTCTTTCCTTTGTCTTTGAAGTCTTGGTTGTTTCTTCTATCATAGTGTCAGTTTCCCTTGTGATCTCATTTATCTCTTCTCCCAAATTTTCCATCACTAGATCAATCATTGTCTTTATCTTCATCTTTCATGTTAGGACATCTAGTAGAAATATGGCCAATCTCTTTATAATTAAAAAATGCTAGAGGTAACTTTCCTTTATACCTTCCTTTACCTTTCTAATGTTTCCTAGCCATAAGTGCTTCAAGCTCATCAAGCTCATCTTCACTGCCACTGCCACTTTCATTTCTTATGTTATGTTTACTGCTAGACTTACCAATATTCAATGATGACATAAATGCAAACTCAACACTTAGTACAATACTGTTATAATAGTTATTCAGTTCAAAAGTAGGCAGCTTACCAATTAGACTATCAAGTGTAAGAATGTTGTTCGGTGCAGATCTCATTTCATGAATAGAAGAGATTCTAATAGCATAAATAGGAAACAAGGTTCTTAGTATTTTACTCACAATAGTGTCTTCATCAATAACACCTCCTACTCCTTGGATAGCGTTGACCACCTCCTTGATTAAGTTAGATTATTGTGTGATGTTCTCACCTTCTTTCATCTTCATATCATCAAATCTACCTCTAATTCTTTCAGCTCTGGCCCTTTGTACATTTACATCTCCTCCACGAACTAGTGCAAGTTTGTCCCATATTTCTTTCTTTCTAGTGCATGCTTTGACATTTTCAAATTCTACATTAGATAGAGCAGCAGCCATCTCCATCATTGTTATATTGTGTTCATGTTTGTCTCTCAGCTGATGAACTTGTAGACTAGGATTTGAGAGTGCACCTAAACCTGTTTTGAAGGCCAAAGACAAACAAATGTCATAGCATATAATCAAATCAAATTTAATGGTTAACAAACTAAAATCAAAGCCACCTCAGTTTAAGCTTAAAACGGATGCGCCCATGCACTGTTTGATATGCTTAGATATAGAGGGATGTGGGTGTACAAACTCAAGCACTTGGAGCATGCAAGATAAATGATTTGAGGATCAAGAAGACCCAAAATGACACAAAATAGGTATGAGGAACCTATTTTGCCTCAAAGGCCTCAAGATCACACAAATATGCAAAGCTAAATGAAAGAACTAAGATTGAAACAAGAAATGAATCTATGTTAATCCAGTTAAGCTAATTTAGATGTGATTTAAGCTTGAAAATGATCTAAAAAAGATGAGTTTATGCTTATGCTAGAATGAAAATGACATTATAACTTTGCTATTGAGTTTGAGAGTTGAGAGATGATTTGCCTTAGGAAGTGAGGGTATTTATAGGATTTCTAAGGCTTGGGGTAGGAGGAATGAATGGCCAGGATTGAAATCCTTAAGAGAGGCCAAGATTCACTCAAAGTGAAGCACATGGATTGTGCTAGTTCTCAGCCAATCAGGAGGTGACACATGTCACAAGGTGAGTGGATGAAGGGAAGGGCAAAGAGGAGTCAACAAAGGGGGCTCCAAGCTCATAACTCTCCAAATAAATGCTTGTAAGAGCAATGAATGGGCTTTAAGAGGCTTTGAAGACTTTGGGGAAGCAATAAATGCTTTGTGGTTGAGATATTTGGAAGGAAAGACTTTGCTTTGGTTTAGGAAAGTCTTAAGCTTGGTTAGGATTGCACAAAGGTTTAAAGGGTAGGATTAGGATTAGATTAGGACAAAGAAAGGATTAGGATGGGTGAAGAGGGTGGATTTGAGAAGATTCTAGAAGAGTCTAGATCTCTCCTTAGTTTCATGGAATAAAAGTTATTCATTCCAAAAGCCTAAGTTTTAGGAATATTTATTAAAATATTTTCAATAAATATGGAAATTAAATATTTAACCTTAATTAAATATTTAACCTTGGGATTAGGGTTAGAAAAGATGAGATTAGCCTTTTAATCAAAATTAAGAAGGGATTAGAAGATTTTGGAAGAGGTTAGTGGTCTAGAGGAAATTGGCCAAGTTTGGGATAAAAAATAAATTAAAAATAAATTAATTTATTTCTGAAGTTTTTGGTCAATTTATTAATTAAATAATTAATAAATTAGGGATAATGTCCAAATGACATTTTTAGGCTAGATTCCTTAATTAAAGATTTTTAATTAAGAGAGAGGGATTTAATGCCATAAAAATAAATTAATTAATTAAATAATTAATTAATTAATAAATGATGATGTCATCAAGGATTTTCAGAAAACAAAAATAATTTATTTTCTGAAGGATTTTTCGGTGTCTACATTTTGCCCTTCTTTGATGCGATGCCGCAAGTGGCATGGCGTCAAAGACAAGAAAACAAGATGCCGAGGCTAGAATCAGAAGAAGAGGGTATGACGCCTGGGTGGACTAGGAGAAAGAGAGATACATGCCCCGGTGGGACAAAATCATGGAAGATGCACCCAGTGGGACAAGGAAAAAGAGGGATAGGAAGAAAGGGGAGATAAATAACCTAACTTCTAAGAACAAATATGGATGATATGCAAGATGAGATGGAAATGCAAGATGCAAGATGCAGCTATATGCAAAGATGCAAGATTAATCTATATGATAAATGCAAGGGACCAGATAGCTCCAAGTGCAAACAGGAGTGCACAACCTAGATTTAATAGAGCAATGCTAGAGACCTGCCAAGGATACTGGGATCACGAGGCCTTGTCACCAGTGTTGCATAGGACTGACACTGAATAAACACACAGGGTTGCCCCAACATCACACATGAAGCGCAGAGGCGACATGGCGGATCCAATGCTGAAGGAACCACAAACACACAACTGACTCACAGGCAGAAGCGAAAGATCAAAAGACCTTGCCCCAGATTATCTGCACACGCAGCACACCGTGATATAATGAATCGTGGTGACCCTGGTGGGATAAAGAGAAGCCAAAAAGATTAACAAGATCAAAAGGACAAAACCCAAGATCAAAATGATAACTCCAAAAAGACATCCTTTGCCAAGGAGAGAGATTAGGTTTGATTGATGGTGGGAAGATTGGTCGGACAGGAGGAACGATATATCCTCAAGGACCAGGATGGAAGATTAGGTCGGACAGGAGGAACGATATATCCTCAAGGACCCAGGATGGAAGATTAGGTCAGACAGGAGGAATGATATATCCTCAAGGACCCAGGATGGAAGATTAGGTCAGACAGGAGGAACGATATATCCTCAAGGACCCATGGGTTGGTGAGAGAATAAGTGTAGTTGTTCACTGGCAAAAGCTGAAGTTCAAGGAATAATCAAGATGAGCAAGGATAAGTCGACAATTGATGTTGCTGAAGCACAAGGCTCGAGTGGGACTACAAATTTTCTGAGGCTGGGGATGGGACAAGATATTTGATCAAATGCTACTGCAGGATGGACAAAGGTTATGTACAACAAGGAGGAACGATATGCACAAGGGATATGTACAGAAGCTCAGGATTGGGGATAGGAAGATCACACTCAGCGAGACTCTCACCAGGACGGAGACAAGAAGGATAAATACAGGGAGGAAAGCGCTGTACAGGAAAGGGAAAAGGATATGGTACAAGATATGGTACAAAGCTTTGGAATAGGATATGGATTGCAGATGGGTTGGAGGAAGATGGAAGCTGAATGCTTGGAGGATAGGGGAGATGGAACTGCTGGGAGATCTGTTATGGATGGAGGAAGAGGATGGTAGCTGAAAGGACAACTGAATAGATAAATAGCTCAGTTTACTATGTTGGTGCCTGTTTGCCAGGTTTTCACCAACATACTTGTCCAAGGCGCTTGAATTGCCAAGTTTTCACCATTTGGACGATTATTTTCTCTTTCTCCTTTCTTTTTTCTTTTTTTTTTTTTGCTTTTTTTTGCTTTTTTTTCGCTTTTTTGCTTTTTTGAATGTTTTTGGATTTTTTGATATATGCAGGATCAGGTTCAGGCATAGAACCTCTTCAGATGGATGATGTTGATAGGATCATTCAAGGGCTCACCTTCTGGTGTTGATAGCTGATAGGCTCCCGAGCCAAAGGATGCGGTGACAACATAGGGGCCCAACCAAGTAGGCTCAAACTTGCCTTTCTTTTCTCTATTTGCTAGGACCTTCTGATTTTCTTTAAGGACCATGTCACCGACCTGGAATTGTCTAGGATGGACCTTTTTGTTATAACTCCTTTTGAGTCGATTCTGGTATGCAACCAGGTGATCGTAGGCTTGCTGTCTCTTTTCATCTAGCAGATCTAGCTGTGTGAGCCGAGCCACACAATAGTCTTCATCAGTTGTATAGTTCTTCATGGAGACGCGCAAGGATGGGAGCTCAACCTCGATTGGTAGAATAGCTTCGGCACCATATACAAGGGAGTATGGGGTGGTGCCTATGGGAGTGCGATAAGAAGTGTGATAAGCCCAGAGGGCGGGATTAATTTGGAGGTGCCAGTCACGACCAGAATCATTGACAACCTTCTTGAGGATTTTCAAGATAGTTTTGTTGGTTGCCTCAGCTTGGCCATTTCCTTGAGGGAAATATGGACTAGAGAAATGGCGATGGATGTGGAGCCTGGCACACAGATCATCCACATGCTGGTTTTCAAAAGGTGTGCCATGGTCTATGAAAATGGTAGATGGTATGCCGAAGCGGCAAATGATATGGTAGAGGATGAACTTGGATATTTGGATGCTAGTAGTTAGGGTGAGCGGAATCGCTTCAACCCATTTGGTAAAGTACTCTGTGGCTGTTATGATATACTTGTGTCCATCCGAAGAGAGGGGGGTGATCAAGCCAACGAGGTCGAGGCCCCAACATGAAAAAGGCCACGGTGGTGCAATAGGCTGGAGATCCTGTGCTGGTGCATGTATCAAATTGGCATGCTGTTGACATGGGAGACATTTCTTGACAAATTCACACGCATCATGTTCCATTGTTGGCCAATAATATCCAACTCTAAGCAGCTGCTTTGCTAGAACCATGCCACTTGTGTGGGCACCGCAAATTCCAGCGTGAACTTCTTGTAAGGCCAAGACGGCCTCGTTTGAGTCTAAACATCTAGATAGGACATTATGATACCCGCGATGATATAGGGTGTTGGCTACAAGAGTGTAGCGGGAAGCTCTGCGAATAAGGTTTTGGCGTTGGTTATTGGTGAGATGAGGAGATATGATACCATTTTTTAGATATGCATGGATTTCATGGTACCATGGGGATTGGGGACCAACCAAGACACACACCATGTCTGCATCGGCGTTCTCATAAGCTGGTGAATGTAGCTGCTCGACTAGAAATTCATACTGTGATGCATCTCGTGGTATTTCCAATAAGGATCCGATGGTTGCCATTGCATCTGCTGCTTTGTTCTGAAGCCTTGGGATCTGATTGAATTGTAGATGTAGGAAATGCTCTTTCAATTTATCCACCAATTGCTTGTAGGGTAGCAATTTGTCATCCTTTGTCTGATATTTATCTAGGACTTGTTTGATAATCAGCTGTGAATCTCCAAATACTTGTAGTTCTGTGATGTTCCATTGGATAGCTGTTTTGAGACCTAAGATGAGTGCCTCATATTCTGCAATGTTGTTGGTACAGGGGAATCCCAACTTGAATGATTTTGGAATATAGTCACCTTGAGGTGTGACGAATAGGATTCCTGCCCCAGAGCTATGGG
Source organism: Chamaecyparis obtusa (assembly GCA_027943335.1). Lineage (NCBI taxonomy): Eukaryota > Viridiplantae > Streptophyta > Pinopsida > Cupressales > Cupressaceae > Chamaecyparis > Chamaecyparis obtusa. Next base: position 890,816 of record BSBK01004170.1, read on the forward strand.
ATGTGTTGGAACCATCAAAGTATAGTTTCCACATGGGCTGCTCTTCAATCATGCATAAGTGTTCATCGAGGAATTCCATGATTAGTGGATAGGCATCCACCAGTGGTGCTTCTGCTAGCTGATCGGCAATGACTTGCCCTTTGATTGCTTTGTGATCTACATACTGAATGTCAAATTCGCTGAGTAACATGACCCATTTTGCCATACGGCCTGTAAGGGTTGTCCTTGATAACAGATACTTAAGAGGGTCCACCTTTGATATGAGCTTGATTGTGTGGCTAAGCATGTAATGTCTAAGTTTTTGAGTGGCAAAGACCACTGCTAGGCATGCTTTCTCCATGGGTGAATAGTTAAGCTCATAGCCCACAAGAGTGCGACTGATGTAGTAGATAGCTCATTCTCTATTTTCATCATCATGCTGTGCTAGGAGTGCCCCTAGTGCTGTAGCTGTTGTTGAGATGTAAAGGATGAGTGGGCATCCTGGAACTGGTGGTACTAGGATCGGAGCATTAGCTAAATACTCCTTGAGTTTATCAAAGCTTCTTTGACATATGGGATCCCACTTGAAGTTGGTGTCTTTGCATAAGAGATGTGAGAAGGGTTGACACTTATCTGCTAGCTGAGAGATGAACCGCCGTACTGATTGAAGCTTACCTTGTAGGCTTCTGAGCTGTTTGAGATTTCTTGGTGGAGGCATCTCTGTTATTGCTTTTACCTTTTTAGGATCGATCTCTATGCCTCGTCTAGAGACGATGAAGCCTAGAAGCTTGCCAGATGTTACGCCAAAGACACATTTCTTAGGATTTAACTTTAAGCCATAATGATTCAGACGATCAAATACACCCTCTAGGATGTTGAGGTGTTCATCCCTTGTTTTGGATTTTGCAAGGATATCATCCACATAGTCTTCAAGGATCTTGTGGATCATGTCATGGAAGATCGCTGTCATTGCTCTCTGATATGTGGCCCCTGCATTCTTTAGCCCAAATGGCATCATGTTGTAGCATAAGGTACCCCATGGGGTTGTGAATGCTGTTTTATGTTGATCTGCTTTCGCTATATGAATCTGGTTGTAGCCTGAAAAGCCATCCATTAATGATAACATCTCATGACCCGCTGTGAGGTCTACAAGCATGTCTATCTTTGGCAATGGGAAGTCATCCTTAGGGCATGCCTTGTTCAAGTCCCTGAAATCAGTACAGATTCTGATGTCACCAGAAGGCTTTGTGACTGGCACCATGTTAGAGATCCACTCTGAATAATCTATTGCTCTAATGATCTTAGCTTGGAGGAGCTTCTCAAGCTCTACTTTGACGAGCAATGCTACCTTTGGATGCATTTTCCTTAGCTTCTGCTTCACTGGCTTGACGTTTGGATCTACTGATAGATGATGAACAAAAAGGTTTGGATCAAGCCCAGGCATGTGGGCGTATGACCATGCAAAGTTGATGATGGATTCCTTGAGCAAGGCACTGAGAGCGATTTCTTCTCCTTCTGTTAGGTTGACTGCAATGTAGGTGATCCTTGGACATTCTTCTGTTCCCAAGTTGATTGGCTTGGTTTCCTCTATGATGATCGACGAGTGCTCTGGTCTATAATCTTGGATAGGGGGAAGAGGCAAGGCTTCATCTTCTAGCACCTGAATTGCCAGTTTTTCACTAGAAGATACGCCCTTTATTTTTACTATTTTAGAATCAGAATGTGCCCCAAGGGGGTTTTCACATAAAGACTCATGATGTTCTCTTGCTATTTCATTTTTGTGACTAAAGCTTGCCTCTTCCCCAAAATATCCTTCTAGGTGAAGCTGATAGACAGAGGTTGATGTTGAATCCTGATTGCTTGCTGGACCTGATGCCCCCATGAATTCTAAGAGTGCTTGTGCGCTTTGGAACTCATCGATGTGTGCGATACTTGGTTGGTCCCAATCTATGAGGTCGGGGTTTGTGAGGGGAAGATCTATGAGGTTAATGGAGAGTTGTTGGAGAACAGAAGTCCCCAAGAGGGTGTCGTCGGCAAAGATATCATCATAGGATCAGATGTCTTTCTCTGCGGGGATGTCTTCAATTTCCACGAGGTCATCCTGGCTATTCGAAAAGTTCACGTTGGTCATGTTAGTGTCCGCAGTTATGGTATTGGGCTCTTGTTCAAGCAGGTGAGGGGTATTAAAGCCAAGTCCTTGCTATTCTGGATTTTGGGATGGTATGATAGGAAACAAATTTCCATCCTCTTGTGGTCCTAGACCACCACCTTGATAGTTATAGTGTTCTGTGACATTTTTGTAGGGGATTGGATATTTCTCTTTGAAGTATTCAAGAAGTTGTGTGTCACGTGATGGGGGATCTTTGTATAACCATTTGTTAATATTTGGATCCATCTCTTTGCTGTTGATGGTACCATGAGACTCAAAAGTCATGTTTCCGATTTGCTTGAGCTTATAATGTTCCTCAACAGGCTTGTTTTGACAACTTGGGTGCCCTTGAGTATGTGGATCACGTGGAAGAGCTCCTACAGCAAATGCATCACTGAGGCTGTATTCGCCACAACCCTGGTTGTTGATCTTGATGGATGATAAGGTGGAAGAGAGGATGGTCTCTGGATCGCGATGGGATCAGGATGAGCTAGCAATAGAAGTACCAATATCAGTTCCAGGATAATGAGTAGAATGAGGGAAAGATGCTTCCATCACAAGGCAGTATGCGAAGGGGTTAGGGTCAGCGTGGATGGTAACCTCAGTGCCTTGATGTGGAAACTTGATGCATTGATGGTAAGTAGATGGTACGGCCTTAATGGAGTGGATCCATGGACGACCGAGGAGGATATTGAATGGTAGGTCAAGATCAACAACGTGGCAGAGAGTATCTTGCGTTGCTGGGCCTAGCTGGATAGGCAAAGTCATAGTACCTTCAGAGGTACGCTCCAAGTTATCATATGCTTTGATAGTGATTTGTTCATGTTGTATGTTGGCCTTTGTGAACCCGATCTTCTTGATGAATTTTAATGTGCACAAGTTGAGGGCTGAGCCATTATCCACTAGAACTCGTTTGATGGCAAAATCTCTGACCATGACGGCAATGCGGAGAGGAAGAATATCGTCAGGAGTGACATCTGGTATATCAGATTCTTTGAAGGATAAGGCACATGCTGCTGATAGGTGTCCCACAAGAGTTTCAAACTGAGTTGTGTTAATGTCCGTGGGGACATGGCCTTCTGTTAGAGCTTTGTCCAGGATCTCCTGATGGATGGGTGATGTGCGGAGCAAATCCAAGATAGATATTTGGGCTGGCATGTTCCCAAGATGCTCTATGATATTGTATTGTGCACTTAGTGCATTATGTTGTGTTGCGCGTGCATTTGATGCTGGCCTGGTGTTAGACTGTGCTGTGGATGCAGTAGATGTTGGCCTTGGAGGAGCAGTTGATCTTGGAGGAGCACCGGCAACAGTTATCCTACCACTGCGGGTAGTTGCAGCACATTGTCGATCTGGCCCTCTGACGTGGATGGTATTGATGGTGGGCTCATCTTGGATGGGCTCATCTTGAGTTATGCATCCGACATACTTGTCATAGTTGATGTAGGCCGCTGTGTGATCTTCTTGCTTGCCTTTGCCACAATTTTGGGACTGATTGGTGTTGGCTTGATTCTTCCCGGTATCGTGTTGAGGGAACACATTTTGATATATTTGCAAACCGGCATTGGGTGAAGCTTGAGTTGGTGCATCGACCTGGATTTCCTTGCGATCGATGAGATCCTGGATGTAGTGCTTAAGCTGCATGCACTTCAATGTTGTGTGCCCCTTCACACGATGGTAATCATAGTATTCATGTTCTTTATACCAATCAGACTTTGGTGCGTTGTCATCTTTCTGTGGGATGGGCGGATATGTGATCATATTTGCCTTGGCTAGCCGATAAAAGATCTGATCCAGAGGCTCACCCAAAGGTGTGAAAGTCCTCTTTGGATTGTTCTGATTGTTGGGCTTATTCTGCCTTGGGGCAATGTTAACTATGTTAACAGGATTGCCTTGACGTGCTGGCTGTTGCTGTTGGTATTGCTGCTGATACTGTTGCACAAGTGGTTGATGAGCTTGAGGAGGCTGCTGATAAATAGGTGCTTGATATGCGGGAGCTGGTGGTTGCTGATAGATGGGCACTTGTGGCGGTTGGTATGTTTGAGCTGGTGTAGGACTAGCCACAACGAATTGTACATTCTTAGTGTCAGTGGCTCCATCTGTAACAACATTCTTGTTACGATTCCAGTAACGGGATTTATCATTGTTGGGTTTGTTCTTGGAATCATCCTTGAAGTGACGAATAGTGCCTTCGTCTAGGAGAGCTTTCTCGATGCCTATGCCCTTGCTCTTGATGTCTTGGTATGTCTGGAGATAGTTCATTCGCATGTGATGGGATAGCTTTGGATGCAGGTTATCAATGAAGATCTTTGTTAGATGCTTCTCTGGCGGTTGATATGATAACCTGGTTGTAAGATTCTGCCATCTTTGCAAGTATTCTGCAAGGCTTTCTCCATCTTTTTGCTTTGAGTTGCATAGGTCTAGCAAGGACAACTCATTCTCCACATTGTGGGCATAGTGTGTGATGAACTTCTCAGAGAGTTCAGCAAAGGTTTTTATTGTCCCATGGGGTATTTTGTAAAACCACTCAACAGCAGTTCCTCCCAAGCTTTTGGGAAACAGGCGCAGGAGATAGTTATCACTATAAGCCACTTCTTGGCACGCCATGTAGAACTCTTTGATATGGTTTACTGGATCTCCTTTCCCCCGATACTTGTCGAACTTGGGCATCTCGAAATGTTTGGGGAAAGGGATAGTTGCTATGGATCAATCGAAGGGATATGAGCACACCTCTTTGAACTTATATGTTTTATTCTCTGTTCTGCTTTGTAGCTCCTTTAGAGCATTTTTCATTGCTTCCCACTCAGCATTGAGTGGTGAGGGAACTGGAACTTCTGCTTGTGATGGAAGCTGTGGAACTGGATATGGCGCTTGCTATGGATAAATGGGTTGGAACTGATTTTGGGGCAATGGTTGTTGGGGATATTGCTGGTGTGGCATAGGGGGATATTGTGGTAAATGATATGGAACCGCTTGATGTTGTTGGGCTACTTGCTGTTGTTGAACTGGTGGTTGTTGTGGAACTGCTTGCTGATATTGAACATTTAGAACTTGTTGTTGTAACTGATGGGTGGGAATTTGTTGTTGCTAGGGGATGATAGGGATTTGTTGCTGAGGCTGATAGCAAGGGACTTGCTGTTGTTGAGGAATGATGGTTGTTTGCTGAAAGGGGACATGTGGTTGCTATGGGGGAGGCTGTTGGAATGATGCTGCTTGCGGGTATGATGATGGTAGTTGCTGAGGTTGGCTTTGGGTTTGGCTGATATAAGCTGGGTGCATGCCTGCGTTACTTAGAGGTGGAACAGACGTGGGGAAGCTAGAAGCAAAGGGTGATGGGGTAAGATAGCTGGGGAAAGTTGGCTGTTGAGGTGGTGGAACTTGCTGGAAGGTATTTGGGATTTGGGATGAATAGATTGAAGCCAGCGGTGTTTGGGGTAGTTGCTACTGTGTTGCTTGGGCGAAGGCGGTTTGTTGACTTGCAACCATAGATGTAGGGGATTGAGATGGGATCCCCCATGCCTTCATTTCTTCTTGTGTAAGGCCCCACTGAGAGCTTGTGTTAGGGTGCACTGCAGCGGATGATGGAATGGTAGGAGCAACGGGAGCTTGGGCACGAATGATGTTTGAGATAAAGGAGCTTGTTGAGGTTGTGGTTGAATGGATGCTTGTGAGGAGGAAAATGAAGGAAACACCCAAGAGAAAGATGAGGTTGGAATGGGGAGCGATTGCGCTAACCCCAAAGAAGAAGGTACAGGTGCTTGGGGGGTGAAAGGTGACGGTGCTCCTTTGATGGTGAAAGGCGTTGCTTGACTTACAGATGGTGGTGAAGCTTTTGGCGTAAAAGCTTGTGGGAGAGGTGGAAGCTGACTTTGGTTTAAGTGTTGGATTTGGGCTTGGGCAGCCATAGTAGATGATGAAGCAAAAGGGGTATGAGATGGAGCAGATGGTGCTGCAGCTTGTGTTGCGGGACTGGTGAGGCTTCCTTGCAAGAAAAGGGGAATGGTGGAAAGCTCTTGGGATGTTTGCATGATAGGATCCGGAAATGATTGGACAAACGGAGAATACGCTTGTGCTGGAACTTGGATAGTTTTGATGGGGATGCGTGGATAGAGAGATGGTGGGATGGAGGTACTTTCTGGCAGGTAGTGAACAAATGTGCTTTGCTGATGTTGTGGTACAAGGGCATTGGTCGCTGGTGGGATTTTTGGAGGATTTGTAAATGCTTGGTTTGCCAAGGGGGATGAAGGGATGTTTGGGTCTTCACATGGGTTACTGGCTTGGATCTGGGAATTGTAGGTCATCATGGCGTTGGTGAAAAGGTTGGGATCAGATGAGGTTGTTGGTGGATAAGGATTCATGCTTCTTCTTTTCCGAGATCTGGTCTCAACAGGCATAGAGATGCAAGTGCTAAATGGATGCAAGATGTTTGGCTAAAAGACGTTGATGGATGCAAAGTTGATGAACTTCTAAAGATGATGACTTCTAAGATGCAAATGCAAAGATGGATCAAGATGGCGATGATGGAAGCTGGATGGAACTGATATGGATCAAGACGGTGGAGGAAAGATAGGTTGCTGGTGGAAAGCTGGTGAAAGATTACTGAGTGGTCAACAAATGAGCTGCTATTTTTCCCAAATGGAGGATCAGAGATATGATGGGGTCAACCTAGGATAGACTGATGATCTTCGGTCAACAAGTTTCTTATCAATACACTCCAATCTCTTGCTCGAGATGATGGCTATGCAAGGACAAGGTTTGATTTCTTTATGACAACACGTTGTGCCAAAAAAGAGGATGATGGTCTCTGATCTTGGATAAGGGATAGGAACAACTCAAAAGGGTAGAACACTAAGTGTTGGTGGAACTCTGGATTTGGAACAAGGATGATGGATCTGCTGGAAAGATATGGAAAGCTGATGGGGGGATGCTGGTGGAAAAGGTATCAAAGGTTGAAGGGACAATGCTCTATGCAAATGACAAGGATTGATTCTAGAATGCTGGTAGGAAGATGAATGCATATGCAACTTTATGATGTTTTTGAAATGCAAATAAGGTTTTGATGCTGATGCAAAGGGTGAAACTAGGATGAAACTAAGATGCAAGGCTGTTTGAGACAAGATTTCAAGATCCGAAGATGGAACAAGACATGAACAAGGATTTGGCTAATCTTCTGGCTCAAGGTTGACAAAGTGATGGTTAACTCGGAAACGGAAGGTGAACTGTTTGATGCGGGTGTTATGGGCAATGTTCTCAAGTCTAGTTTGGGACTTCTCCTCTGCTTGGATAATGGATTGATAGGTCTTGGTGTTCTTCTTGGCAACTTTTCACTCTTGATAGGCTTGGGTTTTGGGCAACTTCGCTTTAGGATGTTTGTTCTTGCTGGGCATCACTTGGAAAAGAGGCTTCTGATTTTGAGGCAAAGGTTTCCAATGGCAAAAGTTAAAGTCAAAGCAATCTCCGCAACGGACAAAACAACCCTGCGAGATACAAACAAAGACAACTGACTCTAACAAAGCTTTGAAAGTGTATGTTTCAACAAGTGTTTTCACGGAGTCTTTGACTGTCAAGCACTTCAAACAGATCTACCTAAGGAAGGTGAGTATCAAAATCGCTTGCCCACAGCTTGGTATTCCCCAGAAGGGAATACAAATGGTGAGTAATCTTGAGGCGACCCGGTAAACCCCTTGGAATCGGTCCTTGCACAAGGATTTTGATACTTTCGGATGTAGATAGGGTAGCCTCTAGTTTATCAGGTTTTTAATAGTTCCGTGGAGTCTCCATACCCGGTTATGCTGATCATCCGTGACTCACTTAAGAGCCTTGCCAATTATGCTGGGGGAGAGGAATGTTTACCATCCCCAGACATGTGTTTGGCACGAACGCCCGGCGATTAGGAGATGTAAGTGATTCTTTTGGTATTCACTTATTTGTATACCGGCCGGGGGGGATACCGGTTTGAGGTCATTCTCCGAGGAGGAAGCGCTTCTCCTTGGACAGGCCTCGCTAAAAGTAGAACAAGTGAACTTGTCCAAGTTCAAATGTTCCACGTTGCTTACTCTAACAAGGATTATGCAAAAATTGAAAAACTCCTACATGCACATCAAGCAGATTTTGTTCATTTTCCCAATTTTGATTAAGTGATGTTTGAACTTTGAAATGAAGACACTCGTGATTAGATTTTGATTTGTTCTTTTCCTCAAAAATGTAAATGCTTCAAACGTTTGCAAGTTCTTTCCTTTTGTGCATTCAAGATTTGATTAGCGAGTTGTCTTAAGAACTTTGAAAAAGCTTTGTTTTGTCCCTTAGATCACTCAAGATTGAATTTGTTTGCTTGCTTTGGAAACTGAAATAGATGAGGGAATAGAGTTGTTTGTTCCTTTTAGTGCATTCAAGATTGAGTTTGATTTTCAAATTGACAATGACACTTAGGACTAAGTTCATTTCCTTAATGTCATTCAAGATTGAATTTGACCTTTGCTGTAATAAAAGAAATGAAAAAAACCAGTCCTAAGCAACTCAAGACAAAAACCTAAAGCGACACTGTCCAGCTTATAGGCGACGCTGGAAAGTGCAGAGGTGACATTCTGTACCTCAAAAGGCGACAGATAAAAAACCAGAGGCATGATTTCTTTTGTTACAGGCGTGATTTAATTAAAAGAAGGCGACAGAAGAGAATTCTGGAATGTAACAGAAGTTGCCGACAACAGGAAATTCTCAGTTATGCAGGCATGAAAACAGAGTTCATAGGCGTCATTTCTTTCCTCAAAGGCATGATTTAATTTCATGAAGGCGTCACTGGATTGTTTGTAGGCGACATTTCTTTTGTTGAAGGCGACATTTCTTTGTTTGAAGGTGACATTTAATTGCTGTAAGCGTCATTTCTTTTCATGAAGGCGACATTTCTTTATTTCCTGCAAAAAAAAAGCATATAAAGTATAGTTTCATCAAAATGATTGTGGTTTGGGTCCCACCGGGCGTGCCAGAATGTAGACTAGGATTTGAGAGTGCACCTAAACCTGTTTTGAAGGCCAAAGACAAACAAATGTCATAGCATATAATCAAATCAAATTTAATGGTTAACAAACTAAAATCAAAGCCACCTCAGTTTAAGCTTAAAACAGATGCGCCCATGCACTGTTTGATATGCTTAGATATAGAGGGATGTGGGTGTACAAACTCAAGCACTTGGAGCATGCAAGATAAATGATTTGAGGATCAAGAAGACCCAAAATGACACAAAATAGGTATGAGGAACCTATTTTGCCTCAAAGGCCTCAAGATCACACAAATATGCAAAGCTAAATGAAAGAACTAAGATTGAAACAAGAAATGAATCTATGTTAATCCAGTTAAGCTAATTTAGATGTGATTTAAGCTTGAAAATGATCTAAAAAAGATGAGTTTATGCTTATGCTAGAATGAAAATGACATTATAACTTTGCTATTGAGTTTGAGAGTTGAGAGATGATTTGCCTTAGGAAGTGAGGGTATTTATAGGATTTCTAAGGCTTGGGGTAGGAGGAATGAATGGCCAGGATTGAAATCCTTAAGAGAGGCCAAGATTCACTCAAAGGGAAGCACATGGATTGTGCTAGTTCTCAGCCAATCAGGAGGTGACACATGTCACAAGGTGAGTGGATGAAGGGAAGGGCAAAGAGGAGTCAACAAAGGGGGCTCCAAGCTCATAACTCTCCAAATAAATGCTTGTAAGAGCAATGAATGGGCTTTAAGAGGCTTTGAAGACTTTGGGGAAGCAATAAATGCTTTGTGGTTGAGATATTTGGAAGGAAAGACTTTTCTTTGGTTTAGAAAAGTCTTAAGCTTGGTTAGGATTTCACAAAGGTTTAAAGGGTAGGATTAGGATTAGATTAGGACAAAGAAAGGATTAGGATGAGTGAAGAGGGTGGATTTGAGAAGATTCTAGAAGAGTCTAGATCTCTCCTTAGTTTCATGGAATAAAATTTATTCATTCCAAAAGCCTAAGTTTTAGGAATATTTATTAAAATATTTTCAATAAATATGGAAATTAAATATTTAACCTTAATTAAATATTTAACCTTGGGATTAGGGTTAGAAAAGATGGGATTAGCCTTTTAATCAAAATTAAGAAGGGATTAGAAGATTTTGGAAGAGGTTAGTGGTCTAGAGGAAATTGGCCAAGTTTGGGATAAAAAATAAATTAAAAATAAATTAATTTATTTTTGAAGTTTTTGGTCAATTTATTAATTAAATAATTAATAAATTAGGGATAATGTCCAAATGACATTTTTAGGCTAGATTCCTTAATTAAAGATTTTTAATTAAGAGAGAGGGATTTAATGCCATAAAAATAAATTAATTAATTAAATAATTAATTAATTAATAAATGATGATGTCATCAAGGATTTTCAGAAAACAAAAATAATTTATTTTTTGAAGGATTTTTCGGTGTCTACAGAACTATCAAAGGTCCCATAGTCGATTGTATGTAGCCATTGTCTAGGAGTTGAAGAGAAGATTCTCCAATTCCAAATATGTGCAACCTCATCCTACTTTTCCATGTGGAGAAGTTATCTATGTTCAGCTTAGGCAATTCCCTCTTATACATCTTGAGATCTTTTGATCTAGTCCTTGAAACTTTCCTCCAAGCAACCAATATGCTCTAATATTAATTTTTAGATAATTGAGAGGGGGGTGAATTAGTTAAATCAGTTATCCTACACTCCCAAACTCTCAAATGTAATTTTTCAAACTTTTAAAACAATTCAAACAACTCAAGAAGCTAAGATAACTATATTTATGTTCATTTACCTAATACCAGTAATTTCCAAAACTATCTTTATCGACTAATCAAATATGCAACATGTAAAGTATGATAGAAAAACAATCATAAAAAATAATATATAACACAAAGATTTAACGTGGAAACCCTACTAAGGGAAAAACCACTTGTGACCAGTAACCCAAAATATTTTAGTCTTCTGAAGTGAGATCAGTTAGGAGCCAACCCTGTTAAAGGTTACAATGCACACTGTAAGGTGTGACCTGGTTAGAGGATTTATCACTAATGGTTAAATTTTGACCAGCATTCACTATGGGGTCAACAAGAAAATATTTAACATTCCTTGAATGTCATCTAGAAATACAAAAAGACTGTTAAGTCCACTCGATTAAGAGATTTTGCTGTAACAATGGTTAAACTAATATAGTAGTGATTTGATTCAAATACAACTCAATTTGCAAGTATTCAGAACTATTCTAAGCTGAAAATAACTCATCTGATCAATAATCAATTCACTCCATTATTTCCTCCAACTTACTTCACTCGGCGTGTATATATCTGATGCTTGCTTATGCCTACAGTTCATCTCGGTTCTATCTGTAACCAATTTCATCAGGTATGCATAAAAAATGTCTACACGTGAAATATTATATAGTCTTTATTCATCCGGAATAGTTCAATAATGAATCTCATGTCTCTTAAATAGACGTGTAAACCATTTTCATATTAGCCATTAGATTTTGCCTCTTAATCTCCATCATCCATTTTGTCGCTTCAAACTTCCTTGGCAAATGTGTCAATAACATGTTTACTTCACCTCCCTTCAATCATCTCTGAATTTTTTTAGCTGTGGATCTTTTAACTAACTTCATCTCTTACCTCAGAATCATAAGGAATTTATAGCTCATCAATTTTAGTCGGCTATTATAACATTTAATGTTTTCATCCATACTCATTAATATTGAATGCATCAGTGATTACTAACTCGCTTATTACTGTCACTCGATATACACAAGACTGACTTGGTGTATACAGAACTCTTCAATTACCGACCACATTAACTTGTTTGATTTTGATCTCTTCTTCATAATAGAATAATGCAACATGCTCAAATAAATAACATAATGCCATAGACTCATCAATAAGTTACCCAATGTATACCTTATCCTTATCTATTATATCCATCTTGTCCTTATGTAGATATCTCATTCCTTCACCATTTCTTCCTTCTAGAGATGTTCAGATGTTTGTAACTATCATGATAAGTATATTCAAAACTAGTTGACATCAATGGCAACATATTGACTAATTTAATCATATTACATATCACTTTAATAGCTCAGTGATCTTTAATCATTGTCTCTTCAGTTCATCAAGTTATTCAATCAGTTGTAGGTCATCAATCTCTCCCTTTGGCATTGATGGAAACACAAACAATATTAAATATGCCATCCCATACCAAACATTTGTTCTACAACTATATAGATAAATATTGTAGGTCGGTAAGCTCTCCCTAGCTTGATATTTAATATGTTTAATCACTACAATAGCATTGCATGCAGACTCTCCCTATGGATTTGATCTTCTTCAGTTCTTTGATTCTTTCTCTCCCTCTAGTGGATAGATGTTTCATTGAAATATTTCTCCCAATATTTCATAGAAATCTCTCTCCCTTTGACAACAATGCCAAAAGAAAATAAATAGCTCTTCAATAGCCAAGTAGTTCTTTGTTGTTTGATCCAGATCAAGTACCTTCATGTACTGATATATAATTCTTTGTCCCAGCTTCTACAATCTTTCACAACCTTAGGAATCCTAAAGTGTGAGCTATATGCATCAACATGAATGATTTTATGATAAAGTACAGGTTGATGCAACCTCTTGATCACCTTAGTGACCAATAAACAGGGGATGGACCCCTAGTCTAGTCCTCAAGTACTCAAAAGTTTGCTTCGGTAAGGGCTTGGTAAATATATCAGCAACTTGTTCTTTAGACTTCACAAACTCTAGTTTCACTTGCTTTTCTTATACTTGCTCCCTCAAATAGTGATACTTAATAGATATATTCTTTGTTTTTTAATGCATCACTAGATTCCTGGAAATGTTTATAGCACTTGTGTTGTCACAATATATAATCACTGGATCAATGATAACCTCATAAATTCCTTCCAACAATTGTTTTATCCATGCAATATTTGAACAATTAGCAACAGCGTCAACATACTCTGCTTCAACAATAGACTGAGAAATACATGCTTGTTTCTTACTTATCGATGTTACAAGTCTTTCTCCCAAAAAGAATGCTACACCAATTGTGCTCTTTTGATCATCTATGTTTCCAGCCCAATCTACATTAGTGTAAACTCGTAGTTCAAAATTGCCTTCCTTTTTGTACCATAAACCATAATCTTCAGTTCTCTTAAAATATCTCAGAATCCTTTTAATAGCAGTTATATGTGATTCCTTAGGATTAGCAGAAAATCTTGCTACAATCCCAACTGTGTGTGCTATATTAGGCCTATTGTGTACCACATACATCAATTTTCCAAGCATTCATCTATACAGTGTCTGATTCACCTCAGTTGATTCATAATCTTTTGTCAACTTACATCTTGTGACCATTAATGTACCTACCAATTTTGAATCTTCCATGCCAAAATTTTTCAACACTTCCTTGATGTATTTTGATTATGTTATGAAAATATCATCATTTTGTTGTATAATTTGTAAACCTAGAAAGAATTTAATCTCTCCAAACACTGACATTTCAAAATCTTTTCTCATTTCATCAGCAAAGGTTTTGCAAATATTATCATGTTCTCCAAAAATTATATCATCAACAAAAATTTCAGCAATCAGAATATTGTCATCAGATTCTCCTTTCATGTACAAATTTTTATTGTCACTTATCCTCACAAATCCAATACTAATAAGATAAGCATGTAATTTTTCATACCATTCTCACGGTGCTTGTTTCAGTCCATACAATGCTTTGTGCAGTCTACATACCATGTTCTTCTGATTTGGACCAACAAAACCTTTAGGTTGTTCTATGTAGACTTCTTCCTCAAGAATTCCAATCAGAAATATTGATTTCACATCCATTTGATACTTTGAATCCTCTGTGTGCATCATATAAAGTTAATATTCAGACTCCTTCAAGTCTTTCTACTGGTGCAAAAGTTTCACCATAGTAAATTCCTTCTTCTTGTGCATATCCCTTGCATACAAGTCTTGCTTTGTTTCTAGTTACTTCACCATTCTCATTCAACTTCTTTTTGAAAATCCACTTAGTACCAATCACATTTTTATCACTCAGTCTTGGTACCAATATCCATGTTTTGGTTTTCTCTATCTATTCAATTTCTTCATTCATTTCCTTAATCCATTCATCATTCTCAAGTGCATCTCTAACATTCTCAGGCTCAAATTCACAAACTAAACATGTCTTCTATCTTAACTTACTTCGTGTCATCATGCCAGCTTGCTTGTCTCCAATAATTTGGTTTTTTGGATGGTGTCTTCTAACAAATCTCACTAGTACTTGCTCTCTTATTTTCTCATCATTCATTTCAGGTTCATTTTCTTCCTTGGTAGCATCTTCCTAGTTCTCGGTTTGTATTTGCTGATTCTCGGTAGCATTTTCCTGTCACTCGGTAGACTCATCCTATGGCTTAGGTAGATATTTTGGATGCTCAATATATGTAAACTGAACATAGTCTTCTAGTTCCTTCCTACTTTCTTCATCATTCTTCTCAGCAAACTCATCAACTTTCACATTAGCACTTTCAATCATTTTGTTAGTACCCTTGTTCAAACATTTGCATGCTTTGCCCTTAGTAGAAAATCATAGAAATATTCCTTCATCACCTTTAGAATCAAATTTACCATTTCTATCATCTTTCAAAAATGTAACATCTACTTCCAAAGATTTGAAAATAACTTACATTTGATGTGTAGCCAAACCATAGCTCATAAGGTGTCTTATTTGTATCTTTCTTTAGTTGAACTTGGTTCAACATGTATACAGTAGTGCTAACAACTTCTCTCAAGTACATTTGTGCAACATCTTTCTCAATCATTAGTGTTCTTGCACAACCAACTATAGCTCAATTCCTTCTTTCTATAATACCATTCTCCCATGGTCTCCTCGGTGTAGAAACTTGTCTTTTAATTCCATGCTCATTACAGAAGTTAGTGAATTCATCAAAAATAAACTCATCTCCTCTATTAGATCTTAAGCATTTTAAATATTTTATGGTTTCCTTTTCAACTTTAGCTTTATACCACTTAAATAGTTTAAAAGCTTCAGATTTTTATTTTAAAAACATAATTGTCATCATCCTAGAGTAGTCATCAACAAATAAAATGAAATATTTGTCACCATAATAACTATGAGTTCTCATAGGACCACATAATTCAGTATATACCAACTCCAAAATACTTTTAGAAGAATAGTCTTTTCTTTTAAAACTAGATTTAGTCATTTTCCCTTTCTGACATTGATTGCACATGACATGGTCATGTTTGGTTAGACTCGATAAGCCTCTAACTCTTTTCTTCTTATTGATCTTAACCATGTTATCAAAATTTACATGACATAGTCTCTTATGCCACAACCACACATCTTCATTTCTAGCCAACAAACAAGAAGTTTTAGTATTGTCAAGATAAAATAGATTACCTTTGGATTGTTCACCAATATCGACCAACTTTATAGTTTCATGATAGATCTTCACCTTTCTACTTTCAAATGCAACTCGATGACTTGACTTATTCAATTACACTACACTTAACAAATTATAGTTAAGTCCTTTCACCCAATATGCATTCTCACATCTAATTTTATTGTTCAACAAGATAGATCCTTTTCCTTTCATTAGACAAGGTGTATCATTTCCCATTTTAACAGATCCTCCATTTTAACATTCAAGGTATTCAAATTTATCATCATCTCCAATCATATGATGTGTATAGCCACTATCAATAATCCATGTATCATTCTTGCTAACTTTAGATATAATTGTTATTTCTACATACCTTTCTTCTTCTTCTGAATCATCTTTCATTGCTATGAATACCATCTCAACATCTTAATCAGTATCAGTGTCGGTATCATTATCATCATCTCCATCAAGTTAACATACCTTCTTGCCTTTGTCTTTGAAGTCTTGGTTGTTTATTCTATCATAATGTCAGTTTCCCTTGTGATCTTATTTATCTCTTCTACCAAAGTTCCATCACCAGATCAATCATTGTCTTTATCTTCATCTTTCATATTAGGAAATCTAGCAACAATTTTCCAATCTCTTTACAATTAAAACATGCTAGAGGTAACTTTTCTTTATACCTTGCATTACCTTTCTAAAGTCTCCTAGCCATAAGTGCTTCAAGCTCATCAAGCTCATCTTCACTGTCACTACCACTTTCATTTCTTATGTTATGTTTACTATTAGACTTACCAATCTTCAATGATGACATAAATGCAAACTCAACACTCGGTACAATTTTTTATCATAGTTATTCAGCTCAAAAGTAGTCAACTTACCAATTAGACTATCAAGTGTAAGAATGTTGTTCGGTGCAGATCTCATTTCATGAATAGAAGAGATTCTAATAGCATAAATAGGAAACAAGGTTCTTAGTATTTTACTCACAATAGTGTCTTCATCAATAACACCTCCTACTCCTCAGATAGCGTTGACCACCTCCTTGATTAAGTTAGATTATTGTGTGATGTTCTCACCTTCTTTCATCTTCATATCATCAAATCTACCTCTAAGGCTTTCAGATCTGGCCCTTTGTACATTTACATCTCCTCCATGAACTAGTGCAAGTTTGTCCCACATTTCTTTCATTGTAGTGCATTCTTTGACATTTTCAAATTCTGCATCAGATAGAGCAACAACTATCTCTATCATTGTTATATTATGTTCATGTGTGTCTCTCGGTTGATCAACTATCAAAGGTCCAATAGTCGATTGTATGTAGCCATTGTCTAGGATTTGAAGAGAAGATTCTCCAATTCGAGATATGTGTAGCCTCATCCTGCTTTTCCATGTGGAGAAGTTATCTTTGTTTAGCTTAGGTACTTCCCTTTTATACATCTTGTGATCTTTTTCTCAAGTCCTTGAAACTTTCCTCCAAGCAACCAATATTCTCGGATACTAATTGTTAGATAACTGAGAGGGGGGGTGAATTAGTTAAATCAGTTATCC
Organism: Chamaecyparis obtusa; assembly: GCA_027943335.1. Taxonomy (NCBI): domain Eukaryota; kingdom Viridiplantae; phylum Streptophyta; class Pinopsida; order Cupressales; family Cupressaceae; genus Chamaecyparis; species Chamaecyparis obtusa. The sequence continues at coordinate 907,923 of BSBK01004170.1, forward strand.
TACAATCCCAAACTCTTAGATGTACTTTTTTAAACTTTTTCAACAGTTCAAACAACTCGGTAAGATAAGATAACTATCTTTATGTTCATTTACTGAATACTAGTAATTTCCAAAACTATCTTTACCGATTAATCAAATATGCAACATGTAAAGTATGATAGAAAAACAATCATAACAAATAACACATAACACAAATATTTAACGTGGAAACCCTACTAAGGGAAAAACCACTTGGGGCTGGTAACCCAAAATATTTTACTCTTCTAAAGTGAGCTCAGTTAGGAGCCAACCCTATTAAAGGTTACAATGCACACTGTAAGGTGTGGCCTGGTTAGAGGATTTATCATGAACAGTTAACTTTTGACCAAAATTCACTATGGAGTCAAAAAGAAAACATTTAACATTCCTTGAATGTCATATGGAAATACAAAAAGACTATTAAGTCCACTCAGTTAAGAGATTTTACTATAACAATGGTTAAACTGATATAGTAGTGATCTAATTCAAATACAACTCAATTTGCAGGTATTCAAATCTATGCTAAGCTCAAAATAACTTGTCTTATCAATAATCAATTCACTCCATTATATCCTCCAACTTACTTCACTCGATGTGTATATCTTTAATGCTTGGTTATGCATGTAGTTCAGATCGATTCTTTATTTAGCCAATTTGATCAGGTATGCATGAAAAATGTCTTCATGTGAAATATTATGCAGTCTCTATTCATTCGGCATAGTTCAACAATGAATCTCATGTCTCTTAAATAGATGTCTAAACCATTTTCATATCAGCCATTAGATTTTGCCTCTTAATCTCCATCGTCCATTTTGTCACTTCAACCTTCCTTGATAGATGTGTCAATAACATGTTTCCCTCTCTTCCCTTCGATCATCTTCAAATTTTTTCAGTCATGGATCTTATAGCTAACTTCATCTCTTACCTCATAATCATAAGGAATTTTCAGCTCATCAATTTTAGTCAGTTGTTATAACATTTAATGTTTTCATCCATACTCAGTTAATATTGAATGCATCAGTGATAACTAACTCATTTATTACTATCACTTGGTATACACAAGACTGACTCAGTGTATACAAAAATCTTCAATGACCGACCACATTAACTTGTTCAATTCTGATCTCTTCTTCATAATAGAATAATGCAACATGCTCAAGTCAACAACATAATGCCATAGACTCATCAGTAAGTTACCCAATGTATACCTTATCCTTATCTGTCATATCCATCTTTTCCTTATGTAGATATCTCATTTCTTCACCATTTCTTCCTTCTACAGATGTTCAGATGTTTGTAACTATCATGATAAGTATAGTCAAAACTAGTTGACATCAGTGACAACATATTGACTAATTTAATCATCTTACATATCACTTTAATAGCTCAATGATCTCTAATCACTCTTTTTAGTTTGTCAATTTATTCAATCAGTTGTAGGTCATCACAAGTATGGACATATTGTACGAAATTGTAGATACCGACAAGCCAGTAATACGGATAATAAAGGAAAAGTGATGATTAATCTAGAAGAAGCAAGAAATAATATGAAGAAAAAGTGGATCAAGAAGGAGAGAGTCAACAATGAATAAGGAAGCCCTCTAACCCCAAGGAAGGAAGATTCATCATCAAACTAGGAAAGTAAGTTTTTTCTTAGGGAGCGATAAGTAATTCTCAAATTGATTTGTCCCTTTATAAGTAAAGATATGATGGATCACATGTTAGCATACTATAGATGTAATGGAACTCATACTGGACACATCTATTGGAAATCAATTAGTATTAGATATCATTGCTTTATCATTTTGAAGATAGATAGTTATCGGTGAACAAGTGAAAGGATAGTAATCTATGGAAAGTATCGCTATCGAACAAAAGAGATGACTATCAATAGAAAAGTTACAGTTGGAAATATTTATTGCCTAAATAGCCATTTGTACACTTTTGGGAAATAAATACGTGTTGACGCTATTCATTTGTTACCTTATTTTCTAAAGCAATTGATTGAGTAGCATCTAAGAGTCAAGAGAAATTAATTGAGAAGTATTATTAGCAAGAATCTATCGCAGAAGTGTTTGAAAATATTTTTGTGCCCTAGTTTAGCACAGTCAATTGAAGTTGTAGAAGATACTAGCGAAGAACTTGCATTTGAGGAATTGTTTGAACATAATGGTAGCAAATATTCAAAACCTTGTAGTGGTAAGCATCAATAATGACCCAACACCAGAATTTAAATGGTACCCATTAAAGGCAACCGAGAGAGAAAATGTTGGAGCCCTATCATTATTACCCCCAAGAGTAATTATTACAGTAGAGATATCAAAAAATTTATTCACAAAAAGGTTGTAGAACTGGGAGACAAAGAAATCAACAAAATATACTACACTAAGTTGAGTGTTGAATGAAGTCTAAAGGATGAGCATAAGCATCTAGAGATGAAAGGAATAACACATATGGTATTTTTACCTAAGTTCAATGAAGAATGGATTAGATATGTATTGAGTCAAGTGTATGAGGAATTCATGTGGTTAGATGAGGATAAGCCAGTCAAAATAATGAAAGACCTAATTCATATGGTCACTAGTTTACCGACGAAAGGAAAGGAATGCACCCTACATGTGAGCAATATGGATGAGCTAAGGAAAATCACTAAAACATCCAAGGGTGGAAGAGCTATGAGAGTGGATAAATTCAAAGACCTTGAGACATGATTTGAAATGATCATCATTGGTTACAAAATTTATCAATCCAGCTAACCAAACAGCGTACCCAATAGTGATGTGTATGCAGCCTACGTGATAGCCAAGCTAGCAAAAGCCTACGATTTAGCAGACATGTTTTGGACACAAGTATTTATAAATATGAATCAACTACAAAGGGATCGGAAACAAGAAGTTAAGTATGGATCATTTATATTTTGTTTATATTGCTATGTCAAGAATTTCTTCTCGGGCATAGGTCATGTAAACTAGAAAATAGATAGACCAATAATTTATGAGATGAATGAGTATATTTCATAGTTACGTGAAGGATTTAATAAAATAATGTGGGGATACTTTAAGGGATTTAAAATTAAGATGAAAGGATGTTATTAGATACCTCCATCAATGGTGGAGAAGTATAGAGATTGAATTTGTTTTGTGGTAGATACTGACACATGCATGATCCAACTGGTGCAACCAAGAACATCTTAGGTACCAGTATTTGGACATGAAGTCACTGAGGATGATGTAGTGAGATGTGTTTATCACATCCTAAGTCTACCTATCGATAGTAAGTCTAAAATTTTTGTAACATATGAGGAAGAATATGAAAGGATAATGTTGGAAATCGAGAAGCCTAAGATTCTGAAGAAGATGGAGAAAATGCTAAAGAAATTTTTAGTCAAATATGGAGGAAGTTCAAAAGAAAGAAGTATTCATTTGGAAGAGGAAGAAGAAAAAGAAGAAAAGTCACCACACCTCCCTTCTACACCATTTGAGAAGAAGAGGACATCACACATTGGAATAGCCATGGAGACACCATCCCTACTAGCTATTCAAGAAATTGAAGAGAGCACTGAAGAGGAAACATAACTAAAGACACTAAGTACTATTTGTAGAAAAGGTGAATAAGTTGTCAAGAAAGAAGAACCTTTGAAAAGGATAATAATCAAAAAGACCACTAAACCTTCTAAGTCAGAAGGAAGAACAACAAGGATTCAAGCAAAAACTCCACTTGCAAAGAAGGAACTTACTGAAGTAGAAGAGGAAGATATTGAATTTGAGAAAGAGATAATGTCATGGGGAAAGAGATATAGAAGGAAACATTTTAAGATACCAAAAAATCCTACAAAGGTGACATAGTATATCATAGATACGGGACTATTTGGTGAATTAACCAAACTTCTTTTGCAAAGCTTTTAGAAGAAGAGAAACAGTTAATTGAGGATACAATTGTTAAACATTTTTATACATACAATAAGTACCCTGGTGACATCAAGGATAATGTAACAAAAGAGATATATGAAATTTTACTAGTAAGATGGAATTCGGTGTACCATAGAGTAGGATAAATCAGAACAAAAGTATTGAAACAACTTATGTCACATCTATCAAAGAATGATGTAGAGATTTATGCAGAGAAGCATAAGAGAGCATTCAGAATGAAGATAATGACTGTTATGGTATTAGTCAATGAAGAATAAAAATTGGAGGATAATATTACACAATTATGGAAGGAGATATTGGAAAAAGAGAAAGATGAAGCCTATTCAGAGGTAGAACCATCAAAGATTGAGGGCTCATTTACTTTTTAATGAGTTAATTGGTAATGTACCTAGTACAACCAATAAGAAAACAAATAACAATGAGGTGATTATTGAAGATATTACTAAGGAGTTGGAAAAATAGGAAGCACTTGTACAAATGCCAAAAGAAAAATACATTGAAAAGGTTGACACATTTTTCAACACTTCTATTGAGAAGAGATCATTGGCAACTGATGGAGAGGTGCAAAACTGACAACATTCTATATCGGTAACACAGCAAGTAGAGTTACCTAAACATACATTTTAAAGTACTAAGGAAGTATTGGAAGAGATGAATAAGAAAGAAGTGTTAGGAACACATGAGAAGAACCCCATATTAGTTGAACAATAGCACTTACTAATCGACCGATCAACCAAGAAGAAACAAGAGATAGAGGATACCGGAAGAAAAGATACAAAAAAAGATGATACTAAAAGACAAGAGAAAACATCCCAAGCACCACAACAGTCAGATAAAATAGAATCAAGAAAAATAAATGAGATGGATGAGAAGAATAATAAAGACAAGAAGGATGGAGACAAGAGTAATGATGAGGACAAGGATAAAGGTACTGATAAGGAGAAAAAGGAATCCAAAGGAAAGCGCAAACTTGAGGAAGAAGAAGAAGATAATGAAGCAGACAGTGATGAACCTCAATTTGAGATACTTAAGAAAGATCCATGGAAGATGAAGAAAAATAAGGATAAAGAGGAATATGCACAAGTACTACATTTGAAGTCAAATTTGGATAAGGAAAAGCCAAGAAGCTACGAAGAAGAGTTCTTAACAGAATGCTTAATCTATTCAAGGAATTGATGCTAGATGTAAATGTTGATGAAGATGACTCACTAGAGTAATAGTTGAAGGTATACATTCATAAAATCAGTGTATCTAGAAATGAGTTGAAGAAACAACTCGCTTGTGAAGCAACAAAGAAGCTAGAGCATCAACTTGTATAGAAATTGTTAACGAAGATAGCTATTTTGAAAGTTGAATTATCTAAGGTAATTGATGTTTTGAAGGAAATTTTGATAAAGGAAAAGTCAATGTACAGTAAGTTATGTAATTTTTTTGAATTCACAAAGGAAGCAGATAGTAAGATTACCGGAGCACATAAGGAGCTAGAGCATAATATCAGCAACCTATAGCCTATTAGAACGTGCAAAAAATTTATGGCTTCATTATCTTTCCCCTAGTCTATGTATCATTTTTCATGTCTCTGGCTAAAGCCCTAAGCAGAAAATTCAAAAAACTAGCCGTTACATTTAAAACTCTTTGTATTGTCCAGGCCCTGTTCTAATTTTGTGTTACTTTATCGGGTCACTTAAAATCTCAATAACCCATGTGCTTAAGTGTTATGTCCCCTCGCTCACTATGTGGTTAGGTTTTACATCAGGGTCCCCCTTTAATATTTCCCTAAGTTCCTAAGTCTCTCGACATTTTATTTTCCTAAGTCTCCAGCTGCAAATTTCTTTCCTTTGTCTCACCTTGCAGAAATATGTGGTTGTCATTAATTTGCAAGATTTTTTGGTGTCAAAGGTCTCTGACATGCAAATTCATGACTATGTGCCATCTATCCCAGTGGGCCCTGTCTTCCTTCCCTATTGACTTGTTAACGAGTGAGCAGAATCAATGATCGTCGCTATACCGCTGAGGGAAGATGCGTAGGTTTTAAAATCGTGACTTAACAATAGCCATTTGATCTCCTATAGGATTAAATTGTGGGTCCATAATGACACGTATGCACAAATGGTGGCATCTTATTGGCCCATGTATCAACACATTGGTAGTTGTCAGTGGGACCTAGTTTTCGGAAGCGTCAGAGGGTCCTAACACTATCAGTCAATCAACGATGGGCGCATGATCTTATGGGATCTGTCAGAGGTTTAAGATCATGCACCAACTGTCGATTCAATATTTCTCAGAGGGGATAAAGTGCGGCAGGTCCACACGCCAGGTGTGCTGATATGGAAAGCTCTAATTGGTCCACATAGAGTGACTAGGCATGCTGTCAGTGGGGCCAGGTATTTCAAGGTTCAATGGGTTCTGACAATGACAGAGCATCAATGGTCCGCGTGTAATCTGATGGGTTTTCTCTGACACTTGTGATCTTAGGACCACCATTGATTTCATTTCCTATCAGAGGGTTGTCAAGGCAAGGTAAGATTCTACATCCAATGGTTGTCTCATGATCTGATGGAATATTGGAGGTCTATACGAAGATGAGATGGCCATTGATCTTCTTGTGTGGGCCCATTAAAATTGCCTTAGTCTTTTGGTAGTCCTAATAAACTATTTGGCGATCTCGACAATTTTCAATGCTTTTCACTCATTCGTGAAATGAGATGGCAGTATTCTAAAATGGCTGGTGATTCAGCAAGTGTTTATTCGCATGATCACTAAACTATATGGTAGACAGATAAAGTTCTTCATGAACTGACGAAGGCCTTCGATCACCAGTTCACCAGATGTAGCTGGGATGAGTTAAGTTCCTTTGGTCACCAGTTCACGGGGTTAAATGGTGAGTTAGTTTTTCATTTCACGAACAAGAAAAAGCCTTGTCGCGTGATCGCTAAAAGGTAACCCGAGGTTGGTAGTTGGGTTAAGAACTTAAAGACCGCGAAAAAGAAAGATCAGATGATCAGGACTTAAATTTGATCAAGATTCAAATATTGACCACTGATGTGTTGCAGGCACCATGAATATGACCGTTGAAATTCAAATTCAAATTTTTTAGGGTTTCTCAGTGACAAAAAGGACTAAAATTCAATGTAGAGGTGACTGGAGCTGGTAAGAGATGATTTGTTTGCCATTGTAGTGTGGTCCTAGGTGTGATGATCGATTGCAAAGATCTGTACTGTGTAAGGAATGACCAAAGAATGGCTTGAGGTGTGTTGTAGAGTGATTGAATAGACTGGTTTTCATGGTGGATCTATGATCTCTTGTACACTATTCTAAGAATTATCATAATTGGAGATCATTTTTTGAACTGTTCTTCACCAGGTTGCTTGGTTTTCCCCAAAGTGTACTAAATTCTGATCTTTTGAATTTTTTTAGTGGGTGAAACCCTAACCCTAGTCACCTGAAGCTTGATGCATCCTCTTTGAGGATCCCAAGGTGACTAGGGGTATAAGTAGTTAGTTTTTTGATGGAGTTGGGGTTTTGGTTCCAGTATGTTTCTATGAGCTAGTCCCATGAAGGGTCCTTTTCCTGTATATACTTCCTTTTTCTCTACATAAAGGGTGTTCCCTCTTTCCTTTTGGCTTTTGGAGAATATAATATAAGCTGTAACATTTTGTCTTATGCATGAGATTCAATATGTTTCTACTATTATTAGATTGTCTCCATTTGAGTTTCAGACTTATTGATTGAAGCATCAAGGGTGTTTCCATCTTTCTATTTGCATTTCCTTTGTGTTTGCAATAGAGTTGTTTTCGCAGGAGCAACTAGGTTTGGGATTGGTTTTCAGGTGTGTATGAGTTGGGGTATCAAGGGTATGTCATGTTTGTCTTCTAGTGGATGTTGGTTAATGTATTACTTGTTCATAGGTCTCTTCTAAGGGGAGAGTTAATATCCTTTGAATAGGTGATAGCACATTTGGGTACACAGGTGGATTGTTGAAGTATGACCTAATTAATGGTGTATGTTTGGTGTAAGGCATCAGCATATTTGAATGTATTGCTTTCTTGTTTCATAGGTCTCTGCTGCAGTGATGTATTTGACTCTACTACCTATTGGATAAGGCACTGGTCTATGAGAGACTTAGGGTATCTTAGGAGCCCTTCCAACCCAACATCAAATAAAATATTTTTCCCTTTCATGTTGGTAGCAGTAGTAGGTCCTTTCTATTCTTTGGACTCATTCTATGTAAGTAGGGTTACTGCATGTGAATTGGCTTCATTGGGGTACATGTTACCTGAAGGGGTTTGAAGATTATTCCACAATAATCTATCTGCAGGCCTATTGTTTATCTTAAGGTGTCTTGAGTGTGCAGATAAGGCAATACCTACCTGAGTGATGTGGAGCTCAAAGAAGGAGGATTCCTTTCAATCCTCATCAATTGGACTATTTTCTTGTCAAACTTGAATGCCTGACCGAGATCCAAGCCCATCTATTGATTCAAGTTTGGTCCTGCAAGGAAAAGATCCAACATAGCCGAAAATGAAAAATTTTGTATCGCACTCAAAAATGATGAGAGAGTTGATATCAAAGGAACGGGAGTTCACAAAAGAAAGAGACATGTTACATATGAGGATTTTGGAACTGCAAAGCATAATAACACCTCATATAGCTATTATTCAAGCTAATGTTGAACAAGAAGAGAAAATTGTACAGACCCTAGAACTTAGTTCTCTGGATATTTTAAAGGAGTTAGCATCTAACTCAAATGGACATATTATAGGTCTAAATGCATTGAAGGATTCATGGAACACTATTTTATAGAATCTAGGAGACAGGTACAAGTTCATCACAGATAAACTATAGTAACTATACACCTCGACAAGTGGATATATCATTTGGCATTGATTTCCAAAAAAGGGGGTGAAGTAAAGAAAAAAGAGAAGAAAGTAAAGGGGAGATAGAATCCAAAAAAGGGAGAAAATCATCATAAGGGTAGAAAAGCACAGACAGGTCAAATTTCTTATTGATTTATTCCTAACAGTTTAGCGACAAGATTGTGAAACCCCTTAACCAGGTAATCTCTAACCAGACTTAGAAGTTCTATTTTAGGAACTTATTGTAAATCCTTTAATAGGGTGAATGCCATATAGGTAGGATAAAATCTCTTAGCAGAGTAGTCCTAGAAATATTGTAGGTAAACTTAACCATGTATCAGTTGTAATACCCCAAAAATGGGCTATATGTTCATTAACCTCCTACATCCTCAAATCGAATGAAATCAACATAGAAGTCCTAACCTAAGGCACATCTACACATCATCGAATCTAATTGATTATATTAAATTTTGCATCGGGGAATATTCTTAGCAATATTCTTAATTATCTTAATTACCTTTAATTTAATGATTATTTGGCGATAAATCACATTTATCCTAAAGTTTGATTAATTGAATATTTTCATATTTAATTAATTAGATTTAATACTACCACTTAATTATTTAATTAAATTTAATTCTATCTATTATAAATTGTATTATTTAATTTTGACAATAAATCTAAAATCCTATGATTAATTGATTAAATTCTTATTTAATTAATTAAAGCAAGTTGTCATTATTTAATAATATAGTTTTTAATAAAAGTTTGATTTTAATAATTGATTAACCCATAAATCAATTGTTTTAATTTTAAAATCAGTTAAGTTGAGAATAAATCACTTTATTTTTAATTAATTTATAATTAAATCATGCACAATCAAAAAAGCAGGCAACTAGAAATTAACAATCAATTTAAAATTTAAAATCAACATCTGATGATGAGTTGAAAAGAACAAAACAAAAACTAAAGCTCTATTTTGAGTTAAAGCCTTGCTTTTGCATGATTTTATAAATTAAATATCTTTTATTTCTTATAACTCAAAAATCAACCTGAGTTTATCAAGAGTGATTTATGGCTTTTTTTCATGCACCTCCAAAGCCCTAGATTTCTATAAAATCAAGGCTCATCTCTTCATAATTCATCTCATAATTTTGCAAGCTTACTTTGCCAAAGTCATCTATGAATTGCACAACTATTTTGAAGAATTGGAATTTGGAGAATCAAAGCTTATTGCGAATCAAGGCTATTGTGAGATCAATTTGTTTTTTTTACATTCATTTAGATTCTTTTTCATATCATTGTTAGATCATTTTAGCATATCAATTTCCATATTAGCATAGATTCCATATCAAGTTTTCATATCATTGCATCTAAAATCAAAAAAAATATAGATTAATTGCATTCACATTTCATATCAGTTTTGCATTCAAATCCTTCATTTAGGTGTCGTCAAGGTCACTGATCTCGATACAATCTAAGAACATCATACTCGCACCTATTAGAAGGCAGTAAATCACCTGGTTAGTTTAGCTTTCAATTCATTGCATGATTTCATTTTTGCTAACCTCTAATGTTTTACTGAAGTGTTGTGTCTACAGATCAGGTATAATTTTCACACACACATTTCTGGTGCCTTGATGATTCACAAAAAAATCAAAAAATATCAAAAGTACAAAAAAAAATTTAAAAATTTAAAAAATGAAAAAAAAAAAGATGAGAAAAAAAAAAGTACATTGGTGAAAACCTGGAAACAGGCACCTTGGTAGCAAAAATAGAATCTCTGCCAAGATGGTGAAAACTCGGCAAACGGGTGCCACTTGTTTCAAAATGCTCCATCTATTAGCGCAATCTTGGTCTTTCCCAGCTTTCAGTTTTGCTTTAGTTTGTACATATCTCCCGGTTTGTTTCTACATTTCCAATTTTCAATAAGTCGGTATGTACACCACTCAGCTCAAGAGTTTGTATCCTATCAATGCTTAACACTTGGGGGCAATCAATGTTATATCCTATGGCCTCCAGTATATCTTAGACGTATCATATCCAGTCAGAGTTCTTTGAAGCTTCATTTGAGTCAGTCAAGTCTGTCTCGTCTCCAGAAAGGATTTTGCATCTACAACAACAATCAAACACAAATTGAAAATAATTTGTTCTTTTTACATGCTTTTATCTCCTTGTATGCTTACTGATTCGCATTGAGATTTTTGCATATTATGTCCCTTCAAGATCTTCAATGATGTCCTTTATAGGATTTAGAGAGTGATGACTAGGGTCATAATCTTTTCTTTGTCTTCTGCTTGTATGTGAAAATCTAACATCTTTGGAAATTCTAGATTGAAATGGTGTCTAATTGTAAGAGCCTCTATCTCAAATTGGATGGCCATGCGTACCTCGACCATTGATACCCAAAAAATTCAAGGAAGTTTGATCTCACTATTGTCTTTTTGAGTAAGTTCTTTCTCCTACTGTGAAACGTGATCTTACCTAAGGATGTGAATGATAAAGGGTCACTACAGGTAATTCACACTGGAATTAGAATGATCTCTTGACTGTTTGATGTGTATGTTAAATGCAAATTGCTATATCAAAATGGACATGATACTCAGGTCATCCTAGCTCTTATGCTTTGATGCTTGTATCTAATCTGACATTCTGAAAATAAAACCAATATTCATATGTCCATGGTTGTTTGACCACTGGTTGTTGTATTGGTTCTTGAGCGTTACAAATCAATATTCATATGTCTATGGTTTCATGGCTAGTGGGCATTGTATTGATTTATCTGGTTACCTAAAAGTTCAATGATGATAACAAATTGACACATGATCAGTGAGTAGGTCCTAGGTCCTAGGTTGCATTTCATTTTGCATGTTTCTTTGCATTTTGCACTTTGCATGATCTCACAAATTGCTTGAAAACTTAAACAATTCTTCAATCACCTCTTCCAATCTAACAAGAGAGTTGAATCCCACACGAAGGTTCCTCCAATGAAATAGCAAGTAGAATCCTTTTTCAGGATCAAAGTCAAAATCTAAAATCATTCATATTATTAACTACTTGCATAATCAACCTTCAATCATCACAGAAATCTAGTATTCAACTTAACTGATTATCTAACATCAAACTATCAAAATTTCAAACTTTTAACTATGGTCAACTCATGGTCAAACCTAGTCTACTTGGTCTCCAGGACCTCCAAACGATGCAAAATGTGTTCCCAGACGTGTATAACCACTTTTCAAATCAATTAACATGCTTCTAAACCATTTAACGTTGACTTTTATTGTCAGATTTTGATTTTAATCTCGAAGGGGGCATGGTATTGCACATCATTCAAGTCTGTAAAAATTCTATCAATCTTTCCTCAGTAATCAAGACAACAACCATGTCTAGTTGTTGAATCATCAAAAGTCCTCATCGCTCGGGGCAAATCTATCATCACTTGGGGCATATCAGATTTGTCGATCCATATCAATCTGGTATCCTCCTAATCTTGTAATATGTATCAGCTTTTTGCAACGATCATTTCATCAGTGTTATTTCCTTGGTTCTTCGGTAACTGAAGGGGTTAGATGTGATACCTACGTCGTGGTTCTGCTAAGACAATCGAGTCTAGAATCGGTCACTCACTTCTTTGCAATCCTAAGGTTCAGAATCAGGCATTTTGACACTCTTTCACAATCATCAGTTCATCGCTACTATAGTGAACATTATCTTTGGTCATTTAGGACCTAATATCTTCAAATCTTTCAATCATCATATCTTTCGAATCAGTTTCATATCTTTATCATACACAGACTATCTTTAAACCACTGTGCTTCGCACAGTAATTCAAAGAGGGGAAAAATGTAATACCCCAAAAATGGGCTATATGTTCATTAACCTCCTACATCCTCAAATCAAATGAAATCGACATAGAAGTCCTAACCTAAGGCACATCTGCACATCATCGAATCTAATTGATTATCTTAAATTCTGCCTCAAGGAATATTCCTAGCAATATTCTTAATTATCTTAATTACCTTTAATTTAATGATTATTTGGCGATAAATCACGTTTATCCTAAAGTTTGATTAATTGAATATTTTCATATTTAATTAATTAGATTTAATACTGCCACTTAATTGTTTAATTAAATTTAATTCTATCTATTATAAATTGTATTATTTAATTTTGACAATAAATCCAAAATCCTATGATTAATTGATTAAATTCTTATTTAATTAATTAAAGAAAGTTGTCATTATTTAATAATATAGTTTTTCATAAAAGTTTGATTTTAATAATTGATTAACCCATAAATCAATTGTTTTAATTTTAAAATTAGTTAAGTTGAGAATAAATCACTTTATTTTTAATTAATTTATAATTAAATCATGCAAAATCAGAAAAGCAAGCAACTAGAAATTAACAATCAATTTTAAATTTAAACTCAACATCTGATGATGAGTTGAAAAAAACAAAACAAAAACTAAAGCTCTATTTTGAGTTAAAGCCTTGCTTTTGCATGATTTTATAAATTAAATATCTTTTATTTCTTATAACTCAAAAATCAACCTGAGTTTATCAAGAGTGATTTATGGCTTTTTTTCATGCACCTCCAAAGCCCTAGATTTCTATAAAATCAAGGCTCAGCTCTTCATAATTCATCTCATAATTTTGCAAGCTTACTTTGCCAAAGTCATCTACGAATTGCACAACTATTTTGAAGAATTGGAATTTGGAGAATCAAAGCTTATTGCGAATCAAGGCTATTGTGAGATCAATTTGTTTTTTTTACATTCATTTAGATTCTTTTTCATATCATTGTTAGATCATTTTATCATATCAATTTCCATATTAGCATAGATTCCATATCAATTTTTCATATCATTGCATCTAAAATCAAAAAAAATATAGATTAATTGCATTCATATTTCATATCAATTTTGCATTCAAATCCTTCATTTAGGTATCGTCAAGGTCACTGATCTCGATACAATCTGAGAACATCATACTCGCACCTATTAGAAGGCAGTAAATCACCTGGTTAGTTTAGCTTTCAATTCATTGCACGATTTTCTTTTTGCTAACCTCTAATGTTTTACTGAAGTGTTGTGTCTACAGATTAGGTACAATTTTCACACACACATCAGTCACTCCTTATCAGGTGAGTCACTCAGAAAGTGACACTTTTTAGCCTTAATCGGCAACCTCTTTTAGTTGCAGTGAAAAGTTGTGGGTATCATCCCCACCGTAGTTTTTCCCTCTAACCAAGGATTTCTGTGACACCAAAAATATTTTTCCTATGGGTGTGTGAATCATTTGATGAGTTATTTTTATTTACTTTATGTTATTTCAATTACAACATATCGGTAATACAAAAATGACTATCAGTAAACTGGGAATGAAACTATATTCTTAAGATTAAAAGTTTGAATTGATGCAAATCTGTTAGTACTGATTCACACCCCCCCCCCCCCTCTCAGTACCTAATCTTTCCAATCAATAGTAATGATGCAAAAATATAGGAAACCATAAGGATGAATGAAAAAGGAAATAGGAAATCCTAATGAAGAATGCAAAAGGAAATAAAAATCCTAATTATGTAAAGTGCAAAAAAGATAGGAATGTTGGACTAACTGCCAACATCCCCCTTTGAGATTCGTGACATGGTTTAACAACCTCTTGTGTCTTCTATAAGTCTAGTGGTTGTATCAAGCATTAATAGGCCAATCTTTTGTTGCAATGGAAATCGCTACTTCTAACAAGTGGTATCAAAGTTTGGTCATAGGTTCGAATCCCCTTGGGTGACACTGAGGGGGCATTATTGGACTAACTGCCAACATCCCCCTTCGAGATTTGTGACATGTTTTAACATCATCTTGTGTCTTCTCTAAGTCTAGTGGTTATATCAGGCATTAACAAGTTAATCTTTTGGTGAAACGACAACCACTACTTCTAACAAGAAAACCCTAAGGATGAATATAAAAGGAAATAGGAAACCCTGATGATTAATGAAAAAATGTATGAAACCTTAATAATACAAGGTTTTGACCTAGAAAAAAATAGGAAAGATGCAATGGAACCCTAAATGAAAAACCTAAAGGATCTATGCAAGTTTCATAATGCCACCTACTATGTTTTTGGTCTGGATAAGTCTTAGGAGTTTGTATGGTAACCTTAATTTTTGTTCTGATTTTGAGATTGATTTTTGTCAAGAAGATGTGTCGCAGAAAGATAGAAGATGCATTGTAGAAATATGATAGTTATAGCCAATGCTCTGAGATTACAGAATGATGGTCTAGTAAATGGAAGGAAATTGCATAGAAAAAAGGCACATATGTGTTTTTGAAATAGGGAAATTATGAAGAATAGTCTAGTATTATGGGCAAATCTGAATCACTGGATGGGTTTTTCAATAGGCAATTATGTCTCATGAATAGAAGATATGGCTTAAAAGTATCAAATACATGTCAGAAAGTGTCAAATGCATCTCAGAGTGTCTCAATTGTATTTTTGGATGTCTAAATTACAGTGTATTATCTAATAATATCTTTTTGTGAGTTTTGGGAAAGTTCATTCAATTTAACAAACATAATGAAGACACGTAATATAGTATGGTTGTTGTGAACCCCTGGAAAACTAGGGTGAATGGATTGGGAGCTAAAAATGCTTAACCCCAATTGACTCTACTGGTATCGACAACAAATAAGGGTATTTTGAAGACAAGCACAACCTAGGTTGGAATGAGGCTATACTTATTGGACCTCAATTGGATTGCTCCATATACTACCTCAAAGTGGACAAGTAGAGAATCAAGTATCACTTTCTCCCCCTTGCATGACATAGGAATCATCTAACTCTCTTACCCTAAAGATCTAGAGATCTTATGAACTAGGGAGTTTAGGTCTCAACAATGAGGGTACATAAGGGGCATCTTGGAATTTCTGACCTTCTGCACTAGTAAGTATGGGTTTCAATAAACTACAACAAGTTAGTTTCTAATAAGGGAAACTATTTAGGTGGCCATATGTACAATGATTTTTCCAATTAAGGGGCCTCCCAACCCTTTAGGAAAATGTATTTTATGTATTACAATAAAGGGTTTTTATGTATCACACGAATACTGAGGGAGACTTCCATAGATATGACATATCTCCACCTGTTGATTATGACTTTAATCACAACCACTTTTCTTATATAGAAGCTCAGAATAAGCTTGGCCTTATCCTATTACCATTTGGGTTGTTCCCAAGATTGATTACTTTTTCCCATAAGGTAGGCCCTCTAAAAATAAACTTGGGCATTGTGGTCACCTTTTAGTGTCATGGTAGGTCCACCCACAAATATGCACAAGAATGCAAAACACTCAATCACAATGGTTATTTGACCTTTAATAAATCAAAATGTGAGGAAGACATGGAAGTTTAGAAAAAAAATTGTATGGTCCTCTTGATGCCCATGCCACATGCTAAAAATAGAGATTAGCAACCAAAACCCTATCCTAGAAACAAAAAATACATAGAAAAACTAGAGACCAGAATTAAAAGATAGAAAATTAAGAAAATTACAAATATCCAATACCTATACTTACTACTCGAATGCATTATTTCTTTAGTGATTGTAGTGTTTAAATCAATGAATGTGGCTTTAAATTTTATGATTGCATACAAGAATCAAACGATTGCATTTCTTTATCTACAGTTGTGTCAAATCTTTTGCAAAACAAAAAGAAAACAAAGAACATGCCAAAAAACACAATCATAATCTAGAATGATTGTGTATGCAAATTATTTGATTACAACTTTTAAGAATTCAATTGTTTTGATTGATACTCAATTACATTGAAAGGTTCTTGGTGCAGGGCACCCAAGGCAACATCCTTGATGTTCCACATGTTTTGGTTTTTTTGCTTTGTAATAAAGTGGATGGATCCTAGAGATCATCATTTTCATGCTTTGATCCAATTTGTGTGGTCAAGGATCCCTAAGCCACACCTATAAGCCTTGGGATGCCTTAGTCCACTTGGATTCTAGGGTTTTAAATGATAGACCTGAGATAGGTATTTTGAGTGTTTTAGGTGTTTTGAATATGATTTCAATGGTTTTTATCATTTAAGGCATATTTGTTTAGGTTTATAGGCTAAGGTCATGATTTAAGTCATTTAGAGTGCAAGAATGCAAAACTTACAAATTGCAAAAGGTTGCAAAACTTGCTCGAGCAACTTTTGAAAAGTTGCTCGAGAAGTTTAAATTAAGTTACCAATGGTCACAACTATTCATGGACCAGTTGGAACTCATCCTTGAACATATTTAATCATGCTAAGACCTCTCCAGGAGGAGAGCCATTGTAACTCAACATTTTGGATGCAATTTGAATGAAAAACCATCAGTTTCCTATGAAAACCCTGACTGGTACGAACGTGTACGGAGAGAACTAATATATTAAATTCTATGAATAGAAAGATTTTTGAATCTTTGTTTTGATGCAATTGGATTGATCCCATTTAAATTTGTGTGGCTAAAGTTATAAGTCATTTTGTGGGAGCAGTCAGGAAAAGAGCCAATTTCATGCTTGTCATACAAATGGAGGTCTAACTTGCAATTTCACTGGTGGAATTCCTTATCCACTTGGGAAATGTAAGTTAGGAATGTATATTACATTATTCCTAAGGCACAAGATATGATATAGTGGTTTGATGGGTTTTTGCACCAAGTCCTAGGCTGAATATCTCTATGTATTTAGCCAGTCGGTTGTGTATAGGGGTGTGTAGTCAATCACTATGATTGATGGGAGAAATTTGAAGGTGGATTTGAAGAATTTGGAGATAAGTGAAGGTTTCTATAACCCTTCACTATTTCTATGCACCCATCCTTGACCATCCATGGGGTAATGCAAACCTAATCTGGCCAATTAGGTTTGTGTACTTTGTGTGGGTTAAGTGTTGCAGGAGTAGAGTCAGTTCTTAGGACTTTTAGTATCTTAAAAACATCCAAAAGGGTACTCAAATCTACCCTTAGTTTCCCTAGGTTCATTTGGAGTAGAAGATTTCACACCAAAAACTAGTTGGAGAGACCTACTAGGATTTGTAGGTCAGGTTGTGTTCGGAGCATAGGGTGTAGGAACATCCTGGGTTGCCTTGCCATCCTTCTCATCTTTGTTCATTCTATCAATAAGTGCCTAGTTGCAATCATTTCCAAGTGTTCCTATATGTTTTGAGTTGTCCAATGTTGGCCGAATGTTCATGTATGTGTCAAGTTGTCCAGTGTTGGTCGAGTGTTCCTTCCTATGCCGAGTGAACCTGATGTTTGTTGATACTCAGTTCTTCTCAAATTGGTGAATTTGGTGAGAGACCTTAGGGTGTGAAGGATAGGTTGGAGAAGTGTCTAAACATCCCTACTTGGTTGATATACTTCATATCCTAAGATTAGTTTGATTGGTTGGTGCCAAGATCAATTTGGAAGAGTTGTGTAGGAGATAGACCATTTCCTTGGCTTCTTGTCGTGCTCTTTGCATTAGTTCTAGATCTGCAAAACTCAAAAGCACACCAAAAATAATTTAAAAAATAAATGTCTTCACGTCGAATTCACCAATGTAGCTAGGGGTAAAATTACAGGATTTATAAATTTGGGGTATAATTAAATAGTTAATTAATATTATTAAATTATAAAAGATTGGTGGAAAATGATAATTTTGAAATTCAAATTAGAAGAATGACACATATTAATTAAATAATAAAAATCATTTAATTAATTAAGACAAACATTAGTAAAAATATCATGCGTAAACGGGAGTTATTTTAGTGTCTACAATTATAATACCTTGTAAATAAAATTATATATTAAAAAAATTCTACTTCTTTTAAATACCAAAATGATAAGCTAAAAATAAAAATTACATGGCTATCTTGGATGTAGTGAAAAGTGAAAATAAATATACAACAATTAATCAAAAGTGAATTTGGTGATGACTTTAGAGCCTTGCAAGTTCATTAAGAAAGCTAATTTGATAGTTGTCTACACTCTTGTAAAGAGAGTGTCTCTATTGTTGTATTTGATAAGAAAATTAAATATTCTCTTGCTAATTTCTCAAAAATATCATTTATGGAGTTTGTGGTGATGGCACTACCTTGTTGGATATGTTGATGCTAGGGTGTAGCTAGGAACATTGGAAATGCTTTGAGCTCAATACTTTGTCATCATTGTTATGCAGATAAAGCCCTATCTATCATTTCTCAATCTTAATTTCATGAAATAGAACATTAACAAAAAGTGCTTGACAAGTTAGTAATAACAAAATAAGCCATATTTTATAGAAACCTTGTTACACCCTAAGGGCCCATTTGGTAGCAGGAATTAGACTAGAATTGACATTTGTTAGTTCCCATTTCGTCGAATCCTCAGTTTGGGAGTGCAACATAGAAATAGAAGTGGAAGATGTAAATGCTCATTTTGGCTCAAAATGAGCATTTAAATCTTCCATTTGAAAAGGTGGAATTGGAATTTGAGGGCCAAATTCTAGTTTTTTAACCCCCATATTATAAATCTCGTCGGGTCCACAGGAAAAATTAATTTTGGTTTGGCGCCCACATTGTTTTTGAGGCATTTTACTCCGCCATTCTTCATGGTGAAGGCACTCTACAAAGTGGACATTTCACGGCATTCTACTCCACCATTTCATCTGCCATTCTTCATAGTGAAGGCACTCCGCAAAGCAGACATTCCACGGCATTCTCCACACTACAAGCATTCTTCTTTAATCTGGTATGCAAGTTCATTTTCTGCAAACAATATTGCTAAAGTGTAAATTTGTTTACTGTTAGCTAGGTTTTATGTAAATCCATTTATAATAGGTTATATGTAAATCCGTTTGCAATAGGTTATATTCCAGGTTTTTTTAGCAGTATTTGGGAAAATGGGAGAATTTATCATAAGATACAAGAGTTCCTAGTTTTTGTGCCAGTGTGGAGTCCATGCGAACCGGCAATGGTGATGAATTTCATTATTTATAGATTGCATGCCTTTTGATTTCATCATTTGAAATAATCCATGTCTACCAAGAAACGGTGCTCATAGGAGCAAACAAGGACTTGTGAGGGATTTTGATGTTTTTAAAGAATTCCTCTATTCATGCTTTTATGAGCTCATGTGCGCAATTGAAACCTTGTAATTGGCTTTTCTTGCCTTAGAAGAATTTTGCATTTGGCAGACTTTTCCTTTGTGCTTGCTGACCTACATTGGGGCAATTAGTCCCAGAATGGTACTTCAACACTAGCCTGCTCCTTTCTATCAACATCTCTATTCATAGACTATTACCTTTTAGGTGTTACTTGGAAGATTTTATTGAACAAATTCATTTGAACGTTGTCATCACTTGAGTTTCAAAAGAGAACATTCGATAGTACATATAGGTCACTTGACAGTTCGACCTTCTTCTTGTTTCACTTAACTTCAAGATTTCTTTTGATGCAAAGTATTTCGTATGGGTGAAGGATGGTATCTTATGTTGTCCTTATAATCTCCAATGTCTTTGTTCATTGGCTAAATGAAGGTGTATTCCTACCAATTATGATTTTAGACAGATCATCATATTCATTGCTAGGATTTGATTTGTTGTATTTACTTCCCCTGGGTAGTGGAGATTGAAGATAAATTCATCTTCAAATGCACCATTTACTATAAGATTCAACCATTGCCCCTATAGAGACTCAGATAACACTCTCTACTTCCTATAGATATTTGGTTAGCTGCACTCGACCTTTCTGTATGGGAGGTTGTTACACTTAGATAAAAATTCTTGTAGGGGGTCTCAAAGGATCCTAGAGCCCCTATTTTGATCACCTCCTCCTAGTTCATCTTGTTGGTGTTTTGTAGGTGCGGGAGCTATCTATTATACCTGTGATAGTCTTCTCTATCCGAGCTATCCAATCCAGAATTGAGTTTGTTGATTTTGCATTATTTGTGCCATATATGATATTAATTGGAGTCAGTTGCCTCTCTGCTAGTCATTCTATTGCTAGCGATTCTTCATATGTTTCATTGGTCTAAGGTATTGTGGTTCTAAATAGCCTTAGGAAACTACTACCTCACACATAGATGTGGATAGACTTGGGAGATGACATTTCCCACAACTTTTTTTTTCTTCTCAGATGCCCTAGCTTATTCTCCTCCAACAATATGATTTTTCTTCTTTCTAATGTTGTGGCATGGCTCTTTCTTGATAAGTGGTATACTTGAGCAACTGAAATAGTGATTCAGTATTATATTCTTGAGCAGCCGATAGATATACTTCATTCTGTTGCACACTAATTCGGTTGCTAAAGACACTAATTTAGTATTGTATACTTCATTCTATTGTACACTGATTCTATTTCTCAAGACACTGATTTAGTATTGTATACTTCATTATGTTGCACACTGATTCAGTTGCTCAAGACACCAATTTAGTATTGTATTCATGAGAAACTGAATCAGTGTGCAACAGAATGAACACTAATTCAGTGTGTAATAGAATGAACAATACAAGACATTGATTCAGTTTCTCAAGAATGATGATAAGTGGTATACTTGAGCAACTGAAATAGTGATTCAGTATTGTATTCTTGAGTAGATGGTAGCTATACTGCATTCTATTGCACACTAATTCAGTTGCTCAAGACACTGATTCAGTATTGTATACTTCATTTGGTTGCACACTGATTCAGTATTGTATACTTCATTCTATTGCACATTGATTCAGTATTGTATGCTTCATTATGTTGCACACTGATTTAGTTGCTCAAGACACTGATTCAGTATTGTATTCATGAGTAACTGAATCAGTGTGTAACAGAATGAACACTGATTCAGTGTGCAACAGAATGAACACTGATTTAGTGTGCAATAGAATGAACAATACAAGACACTGATTTAGTTGCTCAAGAATGATGATAAGTGGTATACTTGAGCAACTGAAATAGTGATTCAGTATTGTATTCTTGAGCAGCTGGTAGCTATACTTCATTCTGTTGCACACTGATTCAGTTGCTCAAGACACTGATTTGGTATTATATACTTCATTTTGTTGCACACTGATTCAGTTGCTCAAGACACTGATTCTATATTGTATACTTCATTTTGTTGCACACTGATTCAGTTGCTCAAGACATTGATTCAATATTGTATTCTTGAGCAACTGAATCAGTGTGCAACAGAATGAACATTGATTCAATGTGCAACAGAATGAACAATACAAGACATTGATTCAGTTGCTCAAGAATGATGATAAGTGGTATACTTGAGCAACTAAAATAGTGATTCAGTATTGTATTCTTAAGCAGCTAGTAGCTATACTTCATTCTATTGCACATTGTTGCAGTTGCTCAAGACATTGATTCAGTATTGTATACTTCATTCTATTGCTCAAGACATTGATTTGGTATTTTATACTCTCATAGATCTTATCTCTGGCTAGACTCAAACCTAGGAACTCTTGTATCTTGTATGCATAATAATTTCTTTTACCACGGAGCCACTAACTATTGATAGGGTTTGGAATGTGGATTGGTAGACCAACATTCAAGAAAAATCAAAGGCATGATATTTCCTCTGACTTTACCACTTTTTTCTATTTAACAGTCCATTTTTCTCAAATATGGTTGGGGGTTAAGATTTTGGGTTTTTCTTACACCTCTCGCAAGTCAAATTTAAGTGCTGTAGGTTCCTAATCTTACTATTAAGTTGAATCATCCACAAGATCAATTCTTGTAGTTCTTATCAGATTTATATTGGGTTGGATGTTTTCTAGTTTTAGGAGCTACCCATAAAGTGGGTTGGGTGTTTTCTAGTTTTAGCAACTACCTATATTGGCATATTGGCATAATGCATCAAATGGTGCCATGAAAATGTGATTCAATTAATCTACAACCATCTAAATTATATGCATGATGCAATTAATCAAGGCTGGCCATGAAACTATATTCCCTATAATCTAAAGTTCATTACAATGATCTTTTTGTAAAACATGATTAATAATATTACATACTTATATAAATGTATATATGCCTATATAAGAACCATATATATGCACATATACATGTATATAATAATATTATTAATCATGTTTTACAAAAAACATCTTCTATGTTTTTCCCTCATTTGTATTTTTTTCCTAATGCAACAATGCTAACAAATTCAACACCTATAGATAATAACCAACTAGGAATACATATACAAACAATTGTGTCAATAAAGTACACACATTTCTTGGCTTGTCCTCTTACTGCCTATGACTGTCAATTTTGTATCTCAAACCTTCTTTTCCATGTAATTTTCAGGGATGGATCTTACCAACAATATAAACATTCAAGGATGCATTTGTAGGAAGACCAGAACTGCTCGTATTCATGCACTTATTCTTGTTGTCCTTGGAGTAGCCAAAGCAGTGTTTGTGCTTCAAGGTAGGAAAACAAAGCATAACAAAAGAAGTGATGGAAGTGGTTTTTATAAACGCATTACTCATTTGAATGAGGTGCATTGTCACGACCAAATTCGCATGAGTGCAACAACCTTCTTTCAGCTAGCCAATCTTGTAAGGCAAAAAGGAAGCCTATCAGATACGATGAGCATAATGTTAGAAGAATAATTAGTCATGTTCCTCCACACCCTTGGCCATAATCTGAGGAATCATAAGATTGCCCACAACTTTGGTCACTCCAGAGAGACAGTAAGCCGATACTTCCACAAGGCCTTGATGATTGTCTTAGCACTCCATGCGGATTATTTCCTACCACCTAGTCCAAACACTCCTCCTAAAATTAGTGGGAAGGATTGTTTCGATCCTTACTTCAAGGTAAACCCCCTAGTGCTAAAAAAAATTTTTCCTTAGTGATAATCTTATTACTGCGTGTTTCTTGACTACAACTGTTCTTTCTATAGGATTATGTTGGAGCAATTGATGGAACCCATATACCAGTCATTGTCGATGTCGACTTACAAGGTAAATATCAGGATAGAAAAGGGAACTTGTCACAAAATGTTATGGTTGTCTCTTCTTTTGATTATAAGTTTCAATACATTATTGCTGGTTGGGAAGGGTCTGTTGTAGATAGTCATGTTCTAGCTTCAGCTCTCACTAGAGCTGATCCACTTGTAGTTCCCCCTGGTATGTCATTTCACACTATATGTTTACTGAAGAAAATGATAAATGTTTCATGGTGTCAATGTTTTTTGGTTTAACAATTTATGTTATTTTGTAGGAAAATATTATTTAGTTGATGTTGGATATCCAAATGTACCAGGATTTCTTCCACCTTATCAATGTACACGTTACCACCTAAAGGATTTTTCAAGAGCAAACCCTATAAACATCCTACAAGAGTTGTTTAACCACTAACAATCCTCTCTTAGAAATGCAATAGAGCGTACATTTGGTATTTTGAAGCAGTGTTTTCCTATCCTGAGGCATGCAACATCTTATCCAATCATGACACAAGCACGTATTTTTTTGGCATGTTGCATACTACACAAATTCATTACTATAGAGGATGGTGTTCCATCCGAAGTGGTTATTGAAGAGGATGACGATCGTGATGGGATAAATGTACCAATACTTGAGACGTATGGGTTGAGTCAGTGTGATAGGGATGATTGGGGGAACTTTAGAGATGATATAGCAAGTAGGATGTGGGAAGACTATAGATGTAGAGAATAGTTGTAGTTTTACAAGACCTTTCTTTGTTCTTTAATGTTCTTTAATGCAAATACAGGGATATGCATGATGGTTTCATTGACTTTTTGTTTGTCTCTTCATTCCTAGTTGGTTATTGTCTATGCCTCTTGAATTTGTAAGCCTTGTTGCATCAGGAAATATAAATGGAATACACCAAGGAGTACCACATGATGAAGATCAATCATACTGTTGTAATTTTGATGCTTGAATCATGTGTTCACATAGTTTACATATACAAAATTCTTTAAAAGAAATGAAGCCTGTGTATGATTTGTAACTTTGATTTATCTTTGATTAACATTCATGCTTACTACTCTTTAATTTTGATCTCTTCGAAATGTGTGTATCTTGTTTGACACTTTGTCTTCTAAATAGGGATTGAGACAACGGTAATTTGGCCCTCAAATTCCAATTCCACCTTTTCTTGTGGAAGATGTACTAGAGCATATATAGTACAACTGTATGAACATAGTAGACCATATATAATTAAAATACTGAATCAGTGTGCAACAGAATGATCACTGATTCAGTGTGCAACAGAATGATCACTGATTCAGTGTGCAACAGAATGAACATTGAATCAGTGTGCAACAAAATGAACATTGAATCAGTGTTCATTATGTTGCACACTGATTTAGTTGCTCAAGAATACCACTTATCATCATTCTTGAGCAACTAAATTAGTGTCTTGTACCGTTCATTCTATTGCACATTGAATCAATGTTCATTCTATTGCACAGTGATTCAATGTTCATTCTATTGCACACTGATTCAGTGTTCATTCTGTTGCATGTTGATTTAGTTGCTCAAGAAACTGATTCAATATTGTATTCTTGAGCAACTGAATAAACAATACAAGACATTGATTCAGTTTCTCAAGAATGATGATAAGTGGTATACTTGAACAACTGAAATAGTGATTCAGTATTGTATTCTTAAGCAGCTGGTAGATATACTTCATTCTGTTACACACTGATTCAGTTGTTCAAGACACTGATTCAGTATTGTATACTTCATTTTGTTGCACATTGATTCAGTTTCTCAAGAAACTGATTCAGAATGAACACTGATTCAGTGTGCAATAGAATGAACATTGATTCAGTGTGTAACAAAATGAACATTGATTTAGTGTGCAACAGAATGAATATTGATTCAGTGTGCAACAGAATGAACACCGATTCAGTGTGCAATAGAATGAACATTGATTCAGTGTGCAACAAAATGAACATTGATTCATTCTATTGCACACTGATTCAGTTTCTCAAGAATACAATACTGAATGAACATAGTAGACCATATATACATGCATACTTAGCTACATGCAAATGAGAATGGATAATAAAGACATATATTACATATTGTTGGATATCATGCATAAATGCAATATTTTGGATTATATGCCACTGTTGTATGACTCTTTCTTTAATATCCATTCTCATTTGCATGTAGCTAATGTTTGCATATAACAGGTGGTGTAGGTGATGTCCTTCACAGAACTCATGATTTCCATGAAGGATGAGGTTCAAGTAAGCCAGTCAATTTCTTCCTCCAAGAAGGTTATGTGGACAAGAGAAATGGAACGAAAGTTCCTAAACTTGCTCCATGAGCAAGTTCACCTAGGAAGGAAAGGTGAAGGGGGCTTCAAAAAATAAGCTTGGACCACAATTGAGAGGAAGTTCAATGCTGAGATGAACCTCAATTTGTCAAAGGAAAATTTCAAAAACAAGCTTAAAGGATGGAAGCAAGGTTTTAGAGTTATGAGAGAGTTGAAGAATATGAGTGGGTTTGCATGAAATGAGGCTACTCAATGTGTGGATGTTGATGACATGGTGTGGGAGGAGATTCTAAAGGTAACATTCTCTTTTGAATATTTGTTCTAAGCAATATTTCCTTCTGATGTATGAAGAACATTGATTCAAAGATTCCTTGAAGTCCTGCTCACTAATTCACTAATATACCACTGATATTGATTGATTGATTGTTGTCTCTGATAATACAAAAAAAAAATTATGATGCCCCACTGATTCCATGATGTTTGATTGCTACTTCAATTTAATACCCTGATGCCCCCTCAAAAATTAAAACATATTAATTTCTTGATTTGAATAAGATTTATGATGATTGATTTAGAATACATTTTCATTTCTGAATATTTGATTATATGCCATGATTTTAAGAATATGCCCCAGTTTGTTTTGATTACTCAATATAGGTTCACCTTTATTTTCACCTCCAAAATTAGGTCAAAATACCTTAAATAGGTTGATAAACCTTGTTTTACTATTCATTTTTACTTTTCATCTTTGGTAATTTTGCTCTAATCCTCTAGTGAATTTCGAGATGGTTGTGCCTATGTGGGAGCATAGATTCAAGAGGTGCCAGAGATATGCGAGGCCACCTGAGTATGGACCTCCAGTAAGTCATTCCCAACTCTATCTTTACATTTATGGTGCATTTATTAGCATTTATGGCAATTTCCTTATTTCATCGTTGCGTTGAATATGCAAAATCTCGCCTAGGAGTGTTGTAATGCCATGTAGACTAATTTACTATCACCTCCATGCTTTCCACTATCACGTCTGTGTGTTTTACTACCGCCTAGGAAATTTTCACTCTCACCTATCAGCAAAATACTCACGCCTAAGGCTATGTTAAAATGCCCCTTTCCATTTAGGTTATTGCATATACAAACCCTAACAAATTTGTTGTCACCTAGGGTAGGTTATGTTATCACATTACATGATTCACTATCACGTAGCAAGTAAACTATCACCTAACACCATAATAATGTCACTTAACCTATTTTGGTTATCGCCTAAGATATACTGTTGCCTAGCATGATGAAAATCATGCTTGGTGAATTTTGAAAAATTTTGCACGTATACCTGATTACTTTTGATGCCAAATTTGATAATGTCTGAGGACCGATTGGAATGATTAGATTAGGTTTGTTACTTTTTAACAAAATAATTGATTTAGGATATCAGAATAGTAATATCATGAAATATGATTTTTCAATCCAGATAGGATAGTTACTAATAGGATAAATCAATTAGTGTGAAAACCGATATGATTTTGATACTGCTTAGTTCGTTCCCAGGATACAGAGACATGAACAAATGGTTTTGGGTGTGATTACTTTGATACTTTTGACAAGATTGACTTGAGATAATTCCTCAATATGACATACTGATATGATTCCCTTTTGTTTTTCCAATAGGCTCACTTTCCTACTTTATACATCCGTTTACTTGCATCTTGGGTTATTGACTTAGGTCAGTCACTCACAGCTGCTGAGTTTCAATTTATTGAGCGATGTGGTTTGAGTTTTCTACTTGATCTCCCATGGTTTCAGCTGAACCATGGGTTACTAACTACAGTGGCAGAGCGATGGCACTTCGATCACAACACCTTTCATTTACCATATGGAGAGATGATGATCAGGCCGAAGGACATGTATCGATTGTTACAGATTCCTTGCAGAGGAGAGTTGGTATACTATGACTCTATTTATGATTCTACTATCTGTCGATGAGTGTTTAGGGACAACACTATAGGTTATGGGGATACTATCACATGGCCTCAGTTTTCTTCTTTTTTGAGATTACCAGCCATACTTGGTGCCCTGATCGGTGGTTTGCTTCTTCCTGACCGATGTGGTCATGGTTTTTCTGTTGGTTGGGGTAGGATACTGGAGGACTTGCTTGCACATCCTCGATAGTTTGATTGGGGTTCATGCATCTTAGCCCAGCTATATCATGATCTACATGAGGTGGTTTATTGGGCAAGTGCATCATTGTCAGCTAGTGCTATTGTTCTTTGATTATGGATATGGGAGCATCTTCCCATTACTAGGCCCATCTCTAATAGGAGATGGCCCCAAGGTTATCCTTTTTCTTTTCTATATACAAGCATGGTTACTCAGCATCATTTGGGTCATCTGGACTATTGGCGTCGATAGCTAGATGATATTGATCAGGTTCAGCGGTGTCCCTACATTAGTTGTGATCAATGGAGAGAGGATGAGGATGAGTTATCTTATATGTTTTCCCCTCATTGGATGATTAGGCGTACTACCACTACTATTGAGCACTTCTTCTTTGGCAGAGTTTTGAGACAGTATGGTAGGATACAGGTTATGCCTCAGGGCAATGCACTATATGCCCGAGTACAGGCAGAGATATCTATGTGGGGTCCTTGCATTGACTACCAGTTTTCCTTAGATCAGATTGCAGGCATGACTATGTGCAGATGGGAGATGCTAACAGGTATTGCAAATGCCAAGATGTCACATGAGTATGCAGATTTGTGGGCTCAAAACATGTTTCCTCAATTTACCGATCCAGTCAAGCCTATTCCTAGTTGACATGATGTTGGTCATGTTGTTGGTGGTGGTGGTAGACATAGGTGAGGACGTGGACGTAGAGATTGTCATGGTGATAGACATGGTCAGGGTGATGGCAGAGATATATAGGTTGATGTAGTGCCGGTGGGTCATCCTAGAGCAGTAGTTAGGTAGGATAGAGCTCATAGACAATAAAGAGCTTAGAGACAGGTTCATATTGATGTTGCTAGGTAGATTCCTGGAGGTTTAGATCCTTTAGTGCAGTTGCAGTGAGTAGCTTTAGCACAGTAGGATGATGATCAACAAGATGATGGTGCCCCTCAAGATCAAATATAGCAGGATTAGGCTCCACAAATGCCTCCACTAGGTCCTCAGCCACAGGATCATGGACAGGATGGACAAGATGGTCGCATTGATTCATTATCCTGAGATATGTAGATATTGAGGACAGATATGTCCACTATTGTAGGGTGATTGGATCAGGTTGCTTCCTTATTACAGCAGTTTGTATCAGCCATGATAGTGCTGAGACAAGACAGAGCGAGTACTTCTCAGGCTCCTCCTCCACCAAATGGTAGAGATCCAAGTGCCACATGATTGTGATTGTCTGCTGACAGATTCATCCATCATTGATGTCCTCTGTTCCATATTTATTTGACTGATTGACACATTTGATGTACCCCTTTTGATGATGATATTGTACCTTGATACTTGATGTACTGATTTGATGGATCATTGATGAACACTTTTTTGATGATATATGATGCTATACTCCTTGGATCGTCTTGATGAGTTGATCTATGAGATTATCTTTTATGCAACTATATGATGTGTTATGCATTTATGATTTATGCTATGGATACAGTTATCTTATTTTATGATATAGATAAATGAGTGTAATGATGTATGGGTTTTGATGAGATGCTTTTCTATTTTGTCAATGTATGGATGCAAAATGTTTTATGGAAATGCATATGTATGCTCCTATGTTTTTTATTTTTAGGTATTTAGATGAATGCAATGCTAACTCTTATTTTTATGAATGCATGATGTATATGATTTCTTTTCTTTTTTGATTTCTAATGTATGAGTAATGAATAATGGTTAATGCTATATGAATGCAAAGATAATCTCACTTGCGTGAAAATCAAGGATTATAATGAATGTTTGAAGTTAATCTCCCCCATTTCTTTGATGTTTGAAACAACTTAAGTTTATTTTTTTGATGTGCCCCCCCTTTGTCCTTGGAAATTAACAATAAATAAATGCAATTAACTTTCCATGATAATGCAATGCAATTAATCTAACCATGATAGTGCCATGCAATTAATCTAACATGATAATGCAACCTAAGTGTCACCAGCTTTTAGCAAAGAAATGCCATGAGGATAAATTTTCATCATTGAGCATTTTTGGGATCAGAAAGCCAGTACAATCATCACTGACCACATCATGATGATATGAATACCGCTTTTTATCGCTTTTCGGTAACCTTGTTTAGAAACTAGTACAACCCTCACTAGTTGGATGACCAAACTATGGGAGTCTGAATACCAATCTCAATGGATTCAATGTTGCAAGTGGATTTTTGGTATTAAGATATATCTAAATAACCAAGGGATCCATTTGCGTAAACAAGCAAAGGTTAATCCTTCCTCTTATGAGATAGTCCTCGATGATTCTTTGATGACCATGTTGTTAGAAGAATTTTCATAAGTTGATGAATCTTCCTCAAAACAGTCACTCAAAGACAAGAAAAATATCACGCCTCTATCATGGCCAATCTAGTCAAAACATCATCGATTAGCTAAAAGAGGTGATAAAAAGTCAATTTCCTAAAAATTTATCAAAAGAAAACTTTAAGTGTTTTGCCATGTTTCATGATTTTCAAAAAGTATTTCCAAGCATTCTGATCTTTAAGATGTTTTCTCATTTTTTAATCCTGAATAATAAAGTCAATGGAGGCTTACGGATCAAGTTGCAGGATCAAATACTTGGATGGTAAACAATGATATCCATCAAGGTTCATGAAAATCGCTCTCTCTAAAGTCCTAATAAATTTCTCTCTGACGTGACTGATTGTAGCACTTATTGAATCCATATGGTACCAAAATTCCAATCCTTGCTTGCCCCCAAGTGATAAATGCAATCATGTGACAACTTAGGGTTGTAGGAAATGCAACAATGTGACTGAAAACTTTATTATGACTATGTACAAATGATAGATGCAATGAAGGTTTACAAATGGGATGTTGGAAATGCAATATGTACACATGTGACTAGGAAAGACAAACTTAAGGGAACCAAAGGTGCTTGTTTACCAAGTTTTCACCCTTTGGACGGATCAAGCTCTTTTTTCTATTTTTAAAGCTTCTTCTTTTTTTTTGCTACCAAGGTGCCTATTTGCTAGGTTTTCACCAAGGCACTTTTTCTTTTTCCATTTTTTTTGTATTTTTCTTTTTTTCCTTTTTTTTTTCTTTTTTTTATCATCAAGATGCCTATTTGCTAGGTTTTCACCAAGACAACATCTTATTTGAATATTTTTGATCTTTTGTGGGTTTCCATGTTTTTGGTATTTTTAGAATCTCTTTTGAACTATGTACAATAAATATGATGCTCTTTCATCTGATACTCTTTATACTCTTTCGTCTGACTTAGGTGTAGAACCTTTTGAGATGAATACTGTTGATGGGTTCTTGGAGTTCCTCTCCTTCACAATCTGATAACTTATAGGTTTCGATGCCAAATGAAGATACTATGATGAATGGGCCAAGCCAATTAGCTTCCCATTTGCCTTTCTTCTCTCTTTCAACCTGATTCTTTGGGTTCTCTCACAACACCAAGTCTCCTACCTGAAAGACTCTCGGTTTGATATGTTTATTATAGTTCCTCGAGATTCTATTTTGATACACTTTCAGGTGTTCATAAGCTTGTGTTTGATGTTCTTCAAGTAACTCTAATTGTTGAAGTCTAGCAACTCTATAGTCCTCATCTGTGATCAATCCTTGTAATGACACTCGTAGAGACAGGATTTCAACCTCTAATGGTAGAACTACTTTGGCCCCATAGACTAATGAGAATGGCGTGGCTCCCATAGGTGTTCTTATGCTAGTTCTATAGGCCCACAATGCTGGATTAATTTGCACATGCCAATCCCTTCCTAATTTATTGACCGACCTCTTCAAGATTTTCAAGATATTCTTATTCGTGGCTTCAGCTTGCCCATTTCCCTGAGGGTAATAGATCGATGAGGAGTGGTGAGTGATATGAAATTTTGCACAAAGTTCATCCACATCCTTGTTTTTAAATTGTTTTCCATTATCTGTTATTATGGCATGCGGAATGCCATATTGGCAAATGATGTGATTCAAGATAAACATGGAAATTTGTTTACCCATTGCCATTATCAAAGGAACTACTTCAACCAACTTCATGAAATATTCTGTTGTGGTTATGATGTATTTGTGCCCATTTGAAGAGGGTGGGTAAATGACACCAATTAGATCAAACCCCCATTGGTAGAAAGGCCATGGTGTAACAAATGGGTGTAATTCCTATGCCGGTGCATGTATCATGTCACCATGATATTGATATTTACTGCATGTCTTCACAAAATGGCAAGCATCCTTTTCTAATGTCTTCCAGAAATACCCTAAGCAAAGGATTTTCTTAGCTAGATTGAGACCACTTGAGTGTGACCTAAAAATTCTTTTGTGAACCTCATGTAAAGCTAACTTAGACTCTTCTTCCTCTAGACATCTAAGTAACGTCCCATCAAGACCCTTACGATACAATGTTTCTGAAATGATTAGATAACGGGCGGCTTGGCGTATGAAATTGCATTTTTGGGCTCGGGTTTGGTCTAAGGGTAGCACTTGGTCTTTGAGATATGTGTATATAGGTCTATACCAAGGGGAGTCATGTCCATGTAATAGGGCAACAATTTGGGTTTCAGGAAGATTGAATGCCGGTTTCACCAACTCTTCCACCAAGATCTCATACTTCTCATTTTGATATGGTTTTTGTAACAAGGAAGCCAAGGTGGCCATGGCATCAGCTACTCTATTTTTCTCTCTAGGAATCTGCTCAAAAGTGATCAAAGAAAAGTATTTCTTCCATCCATCAATCATAGTCTTATATGGCAGCAACTTTTCATCTTTGGTGTGATATTCATTGTTGACTTGATTGATGATGAGTTGAGAATCTCCATAAACTTGTAGCTCTGTGATGTTCCACTCTAAGGCCATTTTGATGCCTATAACTAGTGCCTCATATTGTAAGGAAACTCAGGTGCGAAAATAGCTTCCTATGCTAATCTCTATAGGAGAGTATTGTGAAAATTCTTATAAATCCTTACAATTTCAAATTCGTTAACTACTTTAACAAAGATATTGCAACCACATACCATGCATATAGAAAAATAGAGAATGACAAAATGATATACCCTGGGGAAACCTTTTGGTAAAAAACCCCAGCACTCCAAAACCTACACAATGTATTGATCAAAACTATTACAGCTTACAATACACTTGCAATGCAAGTTCTTTCAGAAGATTTCCAAAACCTTGAAGACAAATCACAACAGCATAAAAAATGTTCTAACCATACACTCGCATCACTTCTCTCTGCAACCCTAAAAAAGCTTATATCATGCACTTCACTTTTTAGGGCTACTCCCAAAGATAACCGTATTATGGTTTTACCATTCTCCAAAAAAATAGGCACCCTGAACCCCACAATTGGGGAAGAGTGTACAGTACTCAAATTTATCAGTTGCCACATGTCTTCACCTATCATTGAATCTTCTTGACATAGCTCTTACATGTCATAGGAATCCATCATAACCGTTTTAGCCATGATCTCCTTACACACAATTCAAGATGTCAACACATCAACATTATTTGCAAGAAATACATTTTACAAAACAAATAATAAGAATAGGAATTGTCCAAGGTTGAGACACCTTATTCCTAACATTCTCCCACTTGTCGAACACCTTGTAAGAGCAACAAGAACATAACAGGAACTAACCGCTATAGGCCAAAAGGCCCATAGACTTCAAACACCATCTGAACTTCTCAGTGTCCACTGGTTTTTTTAATGCATCTGTAACATTCTTCATAGTATCTACCTTCTCCAAATTTACCTTTCCATCTTCCACCATATCTCTCACAAAGTGAAACTACACATCAATGTGCTTCGTTCTGGTATGGAAAGTTAGATTCTTTGCAAGGAAAATAGCGCTCTAACTGTCACACCAAATAGTAATCTGTTCTGCATCAACACCAACATCAGAACACAATCTTCTAAGCCAAATGACTTCTTTACAAGCATGAGTAGCAGCCATGTACTCAGCTTTTGTAGTGGACAAAGCAACCACAGGTTGTCGCTTACTCATCCAACTAATGGCACCACCAAACATAGTGAACACATAAGCACTAGTGGATCTCCTGTTGTCAATATCACCTGCCCAATCTCAATCCACAAACCCATGAATACAAACTAAATGTGGAGATCCAAAAGAGTTACCATGATAACATATGGAGTAATCTGATGTACCCCTCAAATATCTAAATACTCACTTAACTGCATCCCAATGTACCCGTCCAAGGTTAGCCATAAACTAACTCAAGACTCCCATTGCATGGGAAATGTCTGGTCTAGTACCGACCATAGCATACATAAGACTGCCAACTGCACTAGCATAAGGTACTCTACTCATGTCCTCCACCTCACTAGGAGATTTTGGACAATCATCTACAGATAACTTTGTTCCCATAGAAATAGGAACACATAGTGGTCTACAATCTGCCATGCTGAACCTGTCCAACACAGACTTCACATCCTTACTCTGACTCAACCAAAGTTTTATGTTAGACCTATCTCTACTGATTTCCATACCCAAGATGTACCTAGCTACCCCAAGATCTTTCATCTCAAACTATGCTGACAACTGAGATTTAAAATCAGAAATCATACCCTTACCCTTCCCAAACAGCAACATATCATCAACATATAATGCAAAAATAAGAAGGCGATCATTTTCAACTCTGAAATAAAAATAATGATCCGATTTTGATCTTACAAATCCAATTGACAACACAAAGGCATCAAAATTAAGGTACCACATCCTAGGAGATTGCTTCAAACCATATAAAGATTTCTTTAATCTGCAAACTAAGGATTTGTTGGGTGAGTAAGAGTCGCCTTATTTTGAACTTTTCAAGTTCTCGTGTCAAGCTTCACTCTGTTCATTTTTTCACCTTGTTGGTCTTCCCATGAGTCTTCGTGCATTTGAATTTGTCAAAACCGAGCTTACGGCGTCGTTTGTATCGGTTTGACCCATTTTAAGCCAATAACATATCCTTTCAAGGCTTTTGAATCACTTCAAACCTTTTCAAACTCCGGTTCGAAGTAGTTCGAAGGAGTTCAAAAGCGGCCTGAGTCCTCTATTATTAACGATATGTTATGCAGGAAGGCTAGCGGCATTTTCTTCTTGAGAGAGTTTGAACCTCTTCGAGCTCTGGTTCGAAGGAGTTCAAAGTAGTTCAAACGGACTACCGGCATGATCAATAATGATGGAATGTCCTAACAAGATGCGCCGTGTAGACCTGGCATGATTTCATTGGACGGGCCAGTGGGCAGAAAATGAGGCAATCACTTGCACGATTGGGAAATATTTGGTTTGAGATTGAATTATGATGATTGAAAAGGTGGCGGATCCTGAAGAGTTAATTTGATTTGAAGGCATTTATTGCTTATCACCACTTGGTGTCAAAAAATTTATTAATACACGCGTAATGGAGTATATTTCGCACTTCAAGTGGCAACTAAAAATAGAAACTGGGTAAGTCATTTTTTTCCCTATTGTACACTGCGAGGTCTGGGCGCTGGAAGGGTGGTCTGGTCGAAGTGCAAAGCGTACAGGTAGCTTCTTTCAAGCTCTACCTTCTCATTTCCGGTTATTCCTTCAAATTCATTAGTTCAAGCAGTGAGCCGGTAGACTTTCATATTTTTAGACAAGCATGAGGTCTGTCATGCATTTCTTTGGCAACGTGAAGAATCTTGAATGTAAGGCCCTGGTCATAACAGACACGAATCTTTTAGGGGTCTCAGTTGATACTATACCTTCAAAACTCTCAACTCGTGTTGACGAGGAGTACATTGTAGAAGTCCTGGCTAGTGGGTTGTTAGAAGCGGCTGCTTTCCCACCGGCTACTATTTGTCCGAAATTGGTGCAAGAATGTATCAATAGATACGATGTAAAGTTGAAGAGTATTTTGAACACGGATGGTCAAACCCTAATCCCTGTTAACCGTAGAACCATTTCAGCAGTCTTCAAAATACCAGATGAAGGTCTGGTCAACTTCACGCCTACCCAGTCTCTGGCCCAATTTAGAGAAAATGCTGATAAAAATAGGAGTCACATAGCGAGAAGGTGGATGAAGACCAACTATAAAGGAGGGTAGCGGTTACCCAAAACTCTCACCAAGGACCATATGAACCCCCTAATACATGATTTGGTTATTCTCCTTCACCGATTAAAAGGTTCAGAACAGGCCCTATCCTTTGATGAGTGGATGTATCATTTTGTAGAAATCATCTTAGAAGGAAGTCAACACATTGACTGGGCTGAAATTATAGCTGCATCTCTTCGGGACCAGCTCAGACAGACTCAGATGACCAAGGAAGGATTTTACATGTCTTCGTACCTGATGTATTGCTTGGCCTGTACTCAAGACCTATACCCTATTCAGAAAGATCCCTGGAATGGAGATTTATTTATTTATGAGTGTTGTCCATTACTGAGAAGAGATAAAGTTTTGGAGGATTATAGAACAATACATGATATGTTCTGGGGGAAATTGTGTCAGGAATTGGCTGGTAGGCC
This sequence comes from Chamaecyparis obtusa, assembly GCA_027943335.1. Taxonomy (NCBI): domain Eukaryota; kingdom Viridiplantae; phylum Streptophyta; class Pinopsida; order Cupressales; family Cupressaceae; genus Chamaecyparis; species Chamaecyparis obtusa. Next base: position 944,652 of record BSBK01004170.1, read on the forward strand.
TAACCAGAGGATTTCAGACAATGCACAAAGATTAGTTAAAGTATTTGGCAGCTTTTATATTCAATTTCCCCATTTTACTTATATTCGGGTAGGAGGATTCGAAGAAGAACCATTAAAGCTGCCTAGGTACGCTTTTGACTGTTTCATTCTTGCAGAAGTTTGCAGATAGTTGTTCATTGTCATTAAAACAGCTCTCCCGGAAGATAAATGGAACTCTCTGTTCTTAGTGAAGTTAGGCCACTTAATCTGTAACAGCATGCTGGACGCATCTGTTGTGGGGAGTAATTTACTGAACTTCCACATGCCTTTCTATGAACCAAGAACAGGGTTCGATAGTAAAGGCTTTGCCAGACAGACCCTGGGATTAGGAAAATGCCCTTCACCAAGTTACCATCTGTAGGACCTATGGGAAGATCTCGGCAATGAAAAAATGATTTGGGAACAAGATAGAACCAGGCTTACGGTATCTCAGATTAAACTGCTGCAGTTGAAGTTTGATACCAGAAATATAGAAGATAATGATTCAGAGGTTCCCCATCCATCCACCACCTTTTCTGAGGAGGATGCTGTTTCGATCATCGATTGGAGTAGAGAGGAGTCTAGTGATATCAAACTTCGGGCCCGTAGCATTTTTGAGGAAACAGAAAACTGGATCGTGGCGAAGAAGAAAGATGTTCAACCTCTTACAGATACAAGTCATAACACTGGTTCGCCCATTAAGAATGTAACACAAGCCCTTGCTAATAAATCTCTTTTGTCATCAAATGCAGGTAAAAAAATACTAGTGAAGGAGAAAACGGCCCCGGTAAAACATCCAACCGAGCCAAGGTCAAGACCAAGGACGAGATCTGAGAAGAAAATCCAAATGGCCTCAGAGGAGCCTGATTATCTGGATGACATCGGTGACCTCAATGATGAAGATCTCACCTTCACCCCCGATCATAAGGGGAAGATGCAGGAAGGTCTCATGCACTGCCAAGACCTATCTTAGAATGCAGATGCACTTGTCAAGACCCCTAACAATCGAATGGTGTCCAGCACAATCCCACCTTGGCTTACGGAATCGTTTAATAAAAGGAAAAGCTTCAAGCCTCTATCTATGCCAGTTAAAAAAATAGTGACGAGGTACGCAGCTCGTACTCCAAAAGCTAAAAGGATGAAGAGTGATGCGAGGCTAATAACAGATCCTTCTACTGGGAAAGTCACTGCTGAAATTGCTACAGTGAGATCTATGGGAAATACCCAAGATCCTGAGCCTGAGGATTATGAGATAACGAAGATGGATTTTGGAGTACTGAACAGGGATTCCCGTGATCACATTTTCAAATTCTCTGCCGATCGTATGCTCGGACAGTCACAGAAGGACGGTAGAGAGAAGCGGGAGTTGAAACAGATAGTTTCGACCATGGCAGAATTCCTATCTTCGCTTGCTGAGAATAGTGCAATACCTCTAGCGCAAACTCATCAGGGGTTCGACCCTAATTTGACGGAAAGTCAGAGGCTGTTCAAGCAGGTTCAGCAGGGGAGGACTTGGACAGAGGTAATGAAGGCATGGACAGATGGCATCATAGCGGAAGGCAGTGCTTTCATAAAAGAGTTCGTGAGCACCCGTACAAACGGCGAAGTGCTCTTGGGGGAAATTCAGACATTGATCCCAATATGGGAAAGTGAAGCTGAAAGTTGTTCAGAGATCATGAAAAGAGTACAAGAAATTGAAGATTACGTAGTGAAGCAATTTCTGACAGAGAACCCCATGAAGTTGGTCGACCCATGTATGCTGTTCATCCTGAAGAAGAACTTCAGCTGGAAGAACACTTTGTTTGAGACAGTCATTTCTCAGATGCGGGTTATGGAAAAGGTCGTGAAGGAGATTCACTCTGACACCCTGAAGGACATTAAAATAGTAAATCCCTCAGGTATTCTACAATTGGAAGATGCAGACCAGGGAGTTGATGCATTAGTGAAGTCCTTTGTGGATGAAATGAACGCTTTCAAGAAAAGTGAAGCGCCGATGGTTCATGACCTCACGAGGACTGCCAACATAGAAGCAATGCTTATCTTAAACCGAGGTCAATTGCCAAAGCAAGCGGAGAAAATTCAGGAGATGAGATGGGAGAAAAATGCCACGCATGCCAAGTTGACCGCATTGAAGAACCTGCACGCCCCGCCTACTCAGGAGCTACTCTGAGTTTACCGGTCCTGGAAGCTCGTAAAGGTTGCCACATCAGAGGATGCTCAAAAAAATTGAATCAAATTCAGTTTTGTTTACTCAATTGACCCTACCTTAACTCTTCTTTAGAAACTGGTTTTAAACTGTTAATGGTTTCTTGTTTTAATGGGGTCCGAGAAGCCGAGTTTTTCAGGAGGCTTTCTCGGACCATTTAAACTATTTAAGCTGGTGCTTAAGACATGGAATGGGGATAGATTAGAATAAAAAAAACATAGAAGGGAATAGAAGCAGTAGTACAAGTTCTTTTCGGTTTTTTTTTTTTGCAGTAGTTTGAATGACTGATGATAACTGGACTTTGGGCCAGTCTTACCTGAATACTTGTGCACGAAAATATTTTGATCTTTGAATCAAATAGTGAAATATATATGTTCTACCTTGGGAATTATATATCGATCTTATGTGTGTGCTATTCAGTTTCAGTCATTTATTATAGTTCTCTGAGTTATAGTTTTTCTGTAGATGCATTTTTATTAGTTAGTCTAAATTTCTCTGAATGACCGCTGAAGCTTATTTTTCTTTCGCAAGGTAGTCTTCTGTTCCATCTATTGGTTTTACAAGTTTCTATTGTTCTACCTCATCCATCTAGGAACGGTTGAGAGTCTTTTTACTGCTTTTCAGTTAAAAGCTTGTATGTTAAAATTACTTTTTTCATTCATTGAATATCTTATAAAGGGAGCTGTACCTTTTTGCAAAATTCAGAGGGAAACAAAGTAAATGCTTACCCAACTGTTGTGTAAACAATTTGTTTTCAGAGGCATAGAGTCAGAGGATACATATCAGAGTATAAGATAACAAATCTATTCGCCAACAGATTTTTGGCGACTCTGCTGGGGAAAGACCAGTCAAGTGCACTAGTCCACTTCCCATCGCAATGCCACATAATGGTGCTACCTAATGATAATGTGTTCCCTGTGCTCCAGCCAAATTTAGGTTTTCAAGACACACAGGAGGATTTAATCTCAGACCTAGCTGCAGTCGCTTGGAGATTCAGACGAAGTAATCAAGAATTCCAGCGGGTTCAAGAAGTGCTTGAAAGAGAAGAAGAACTTGGTGAACGCTTGAGGGGTATTCCTATTGCTAGGGAAGCCGTCGTAGTTAACAGGCTTGCACAAGGTCAACCACGGAACTAAGTTTTGAACAGATTCTTGAACTGGCAACCAGAAGATACACGAGAGGGGAACATAGTAGAGGATTGGTGGATGAAGATTTTGAACTGTTGGAAAGCCTTAATTTTAAACCAGATTCAAATCGTTCCCGAAGGAAGAAAGCTCAAACTATCAGTCGACCCTCATCTCCCTCACGAAATCCAGCTGTCCCTTTAACCGTCCAAGCAATCATTTCTCAGGGTACTGTAATTCCCACTGTCTTAAATATTCAACCTTTGAATCTCCAACTTCCATTCATGGCTGGAAACAGACCTTGGGGTCAACACATTGGGCCTCTGAACTTAGGGGTTAACCAACCCGCTGATCTACCTAAAGGAGCCAATCAAATTCTGCCTAAGTTCAGCGGGGACAACAAAGTCTCTTCAGATGATCATCTCAATGCCTTCCAAACCGCTTGCGGGATCATGAGTGTATCTACCGAAGATGTAGCAGTGAGACTCTTTGTCAGATCTCTAGTGGATGTTGCTGCCGATTGGTTCAGCCACTTGCCAAATGGATCTATTACGAATTGGGACACCATGAAGCAGGCTTTCGAAAAAAGGTTCAAAATGCCTGACAATGAGGTCTCTTTATTGATACAACTTAGTCAGCTAAAGAAGGAGATACATGAACCAATGAGAGAGTTTGTGGCTAAATTCAACAGAATTCTACAAAGAATTCCCGCGACTGCTGTTCCGAGCAATGAGAACAAAAAGATTTACTTCCTCAATGCGGTTCCGCCGGATATAAGCTTTCATTTGTTGAAAGACGGAGTGCCTGACTTCGAAGATGCACAGATAAGAGCAATTGAGCTCGAAGACACTCTCATAACAGCTGGCAAGTGGAAGAGAGAAGCACAAACTCCTAGCAACCCTTCGACAAGTGCAACTATAGATCCAATGATACAGAGAGTTATGAATGATATAGCAATGCTTAAAAGGCAACAGAATAGAACGACTACTTATCCAGCTCCTTATCAAGATATAAGTCAAAGACAACTGCCCCAATAGTAGACGAAAGCGCTGCAGTTACCTGGTCCTCAACCAAGGTTACAGATAGAGGCTGCTCCCAAAGAAACTATGTGCTCATTCCATTTGACCACTGACCATGATGGGGATACATGCACCGAATGGTTGAGATACTTACAACTAAATGCAACCAGGGATGAGGTGAATAATGAACAATTTCATGAAGAAAAGAATTCTCAAGACATAGGTACATCAGGATCTTTTTATTCTGAATATGTACCTGGTGCAGAGCAAGGGGGAAGTGTGCTGGCAACTCTACAAGATCCAGCCTACGCTATTTTAACAAGGAACCAACGAACTCAGAATTTTGTTCCAGGTGCAGCTGCCACGAGCACAGATACAAAAAGAAAGGAGCCTACTGGTGAAGAAACACGTACGAATTCAAAAAGTTCAGAGGTAAAAATTCTTTCCAAGAATGCAGTTGCCCCTTCCTCTCCTTTTGATTTTGTTGAGTTTTGTAAGTCATCTACAGTTTCTATTTCCTCTCTTGATTTCTTGAGAATGAACCCTGGAGAACTGGATAGGTTGGTAAAATATGTTAAAAGAGAAAATTATGTAAGCCCTCAAGTGGATACACTTTTTATAGGAGAAACTTCTGCTACTCAAGAACCTTTTGCTTTCCAACCTCAAGATACTCCCCAGGTTCCAGAAGGATGTCGATCCATGAACTCTGTAGAAACCGAGTCTGAAGAGGAAAAGGCAAATCCTTTTTATGTATCTCTCCTATTGAATGGCCAAAAATTGAGTAATTGTATTATCGATTCTGGTGCCTCTGACAACATAATGCCTGCCCCCATAGCTAAAGCCTTGGACTTACCCTTAACTAAAACCTTCGGCCATTGTTACTCTATGGATGGCAAAGAAGTGCCATTGAAGGGTCAGATCAAAGACTGCCAGGCTGTTCTGGCAGCCTACCTGGACAAGCGGCTAAAACTCACTATTTTAGTAGCCGATATACCTGCTAGTTACAGAATGTTACTCAGTAGAACCTTTTGTAAAGACTTGGGTGGGGATATAAAAATGGATTGGTCCGAAGCTACAATTCCCGTAGGCAAAAGGAAAGTAAAGTTAGAACCTGAACCCAAGAATAAATATACCGTAATGCCTTCAGCTGAACCTAGAGCCCAAATCCTGTACGAAGAATGTAATTTCGAGAATTATGTTATTCTGTCTGCTCCAGATAAAAATGTTCAGATCGAACCCGATAGAGAAGAAGATATTTGGAAGATGGAATTCGATGGAAGTTGTTCTAGCTCAGGTTCAGGTGCCGGAGTGGTCCTTTTCCCCCCGAATGGAGACTGTATTCCTTTTTCTTTCAAATTGGATTTCAAAAACACCAACAACACTGCAGAGTATGAAGCCTTGTTGTTGGGCTGGGAGGAATGCAAGTTGAGAAGGGTTAAAAAGCTGATTGTGAAAGGGGACGCTGAATTAATAGTTAAACAGGTTCGGGGTCAGTTTTCTGTAAAGAATGAGAAATTAAAGCATTAAAAAAATTTAGTCTGGGATGATATAGAATCCTTTGACGCTTTTTCCATTGAGTATATCCCTAGAAATCAGAATACTAGAGCAGATTCTTTGGCCGTATCAGCCTCCTTGCTCTTGTCGCATCCTGATTTTAAAACTAAAAAATACCAGATTGAAATGATATACAAGCCAAGGGTACCAAACAATGTCCAGAACTGGCAAGTTTTTGATGATGTGCACAACTTAAAGAATTCTTGGAGTGTGCTGCTAGATTCGCTGAGACATATTTTGAAGGCTCAAAGAATGAATGTACAGAATTTTACCAGGATGAGAATGATAATGCAGGGGTAATTCAGCTAAAAAGTAATAAGATCCCTAAAGGCTTGGTTTCTCTGGAGCACTTATTCAGAAGAAGAGATGATAGTACGATGAAAGAAAAAGTCTCACATGCCCCAAATCCAAAAGAGTATGATAAGATCGATATAGGTGATCAGGATTCCCCTAGGTGGATCTCCATTGGTCAAAGCTATACTGAATCTGAGAAAGAAGATTGGAAGAAGTTATTGAAAGAATACAGAGATGTTTTTGCCTGGGATTATGGAGATTTAAAAATTTTTAGAGGTGGTCGGTTTGAGCATCAAATCCCTTTGAAGCCTGGGGTTATTCCTTTTCGCCAGAAACTAAGAAACTATAACCCCAAGGTGTCAGAAGCCATACTGAAGAAAGTTAAGAAAATGTTACAAGCCCGAATCATTTACCCTATTCACCATTCGACATGGATAGCTAACATAGTCCCAGTAAGGAAGAAGAATGGTGAAGTGCGAATTTGTGTTGATTTTCATAACCTGAACCAGGCAAGTCTAAAAGATAATTATGCACTGCCCGTCATGGAACATATTTTATAGGCAGTTTCCGGTTCGGAAGTCATGTCAATGTTGGATGGCTACTCAGGTTATAATCAAATAGGCATGGCAAAGGCCGATCAGCATAAGACAGCCTTCATCACACCATGGGGTACTTACGCTTATAACAGGATGCCCTTTGGGTTAATAAATGCAGGTGCCACTTTCCAAAGGGCAATGAACTCTTCATTTGAAGATCTCAGGAATAACATCATAGTGATCTATTTGGATGATCTTACAGTTTTCTCCAAAAAGAGGAATCAGCACTTGAATGATGTAGAACGAGTCTTGCAACGGTGCAGGGATCATGGTATCTCCTTGAACCCCAAAAAGTTCATATTTTTTGTAGAGGGGGAAAAACTACTCGGTCATATCGTATCGAAAGATGGCATAAAAATAGATCTCGATCGGGTCAAAGCAATCCAACAGCTCAGCCTGCCCTCTAGCAAAATCGACCTGAAGTCCTTCTTCGGGCAAATCAATTTTCTGCGAGCTTTCATCCCTGAATTCTCCAAGGTAACAAGACACATGATTGAGATGATGAGCGAGAAGGTTCCTTTTAAATGGAATGATGACGGAAAGAAAGCATTTGAGGAAGTCAAAACTGCCATATCCCAGGCACCAGTGCTGAAAAGTCCTGATTTTAAAAAGGACTTCATTATATATTGTTATGCTTCCCAGCATACCCTTTCAAGCATGCTCACGCAGAAGGATAAAAATGGGCAAAAAGCACCCATAGCTTTCATGAGCGTGCCTCTCAAGAAGCACGAACTTAAATATCCTCAAATAGAAAAACATGCTTATGCGGTGGTGAAGGCAGTAAAATATTTCAGGTATTATATCCTTCACTCACATAGTACCGTATATGTACCAGAGACTGCCGTGAAAAGCATTTTGATTCAGAAAGAAATCGGTATGAATAATAGAGCCGTATGGATTGCGAAAATCCAAGAGTATGACCTGATGATCAAGCCCACGAATTTGGTGAGAGGCAAGGGTTTGTGCAAGTTGATAGCAGAGGATAATGAAATTTGTGAAAAAATAGATGAAGTTCCTATGGCCTTGCTGGTTAGCTCAATTGACCATTGGTTCTTAGATGTTACTTACTTCTTGACATATGGGGAGTGTCCAGATCATCTGAATCAAAAGGAGAGGCGGAACCTAAAGTTCAGAGCCAGTAAATATGTAATTTCCCAGGGCACCTTGTTTAAGAAGGGAGTTGATGGCACTTTCCTCAGGTGCGTGGACGAAGGACAAAGGAAAGAATTGTTAAGAGCATTCCACGACAAAGCATGCGGAGGGCATTACTCCTCAACCGTGACAGCTTATAAGATTCTCCAAAATAGGTTCTACTGGCCAGGGATGTTTAAAGATGCTTACCAGTATGTAAGAAGTTGTGACAAGTGTCAATTGTTCTCTAGGAGACCCTATCTAGCAGCGTTACCTCTGAAGCCCGTTATAGTAGAAGAACCATTCAGGTAGTGGGGAATTGATTTCATCGGGCCCTTGAACCCACCATCCAGCGTCGGGGATAGTTACATTCTAACTGCCACCGATTACTTCACAAAATGGGTGGAGGCAATACCCACGAAGAAAGCCAATTCTCAGGTGGTGTGTGACTTTTTGATGAATTTTATTTTTGTAAGGTTCGGGGGTACCAATTAAAATTGTAGCAGATAACGCTACTTATTTCTCTTTAGAAGAAATATCAACCTTCTGCTATGAACATGGTGTGGCCTTAGCTCATTCCTCAGATTATTTTCCACAGGGAAATGGCCAAGCAGAATCCAGCAATAAAAACCTGATCGTCATAATGAAAAAGTTGATGGATGATAATCCCAGAGAATGGTATAAGAAGCTCCACGAGGCACTTTGGGCAGACAGGATTACTTTGAAGCGAGCCATTGGAATGTCACCCTTCGAATTGGTGTATGGGATCGGGGCTCATATTTCTCTGCCTCTCGAGCTATCCTCTGCACAACTTCAAGTAGTTATTGAAGATGAATATTTTAAAAATCCCCTGGAGAGGCGCATAATGCACCTAAGTAAGTTGGAGGAAGACAGGGAAAATATGGTAGACCGTATTACCGAACATCAGCTGAAAGTGAAACAGATCTTTGACATGAGAGCTAGGCCTCGCGGTTTTATGGTGGGAGATGAAGTCCTACTATGGGATAAGAGAAGAGCATCAAAGGGGGCACATGGAAAGATCGAATCTCTTTGGAAAGGCCCGTTCATCATCTCAGAAAACCTGGGCTCAAATGTCTTTAAACTATCATATCTCGATGGTGTTAATCTGTCCTTCACCTATAATGGGCAGGACCTGAAGTTATGCAAACTCTAAGTGTCCGGGTTCGTCCCCTTTGTAAATAGTAGTTAGTTTCCTGTGTTTCAGTTTTGGTTGTGTCCCTCTTTTCTTTTCCCTTCAGTTTGCTTGGGTTGGTTTGCGGAACCAGTTTTCTGAAGTTCTCTACAAATTGGGAAGTTTGCAGTCCCCAGTCAGAGCCGATGTTGGGTGAGTAAGAGTAACCTTATTTTGAACTTTTCAAGTTCTCGTGTCAAGCTTCACTCTGTTCATTTTTCCACCTTGTTGGTCTTCCCACGAGTCTTCGCGCATTTGAATTTGTCAAAACTGAGCTTACGGTGTCGTTTGTATCGATTTGACCCATTTTAAGCCAATAACATATCCTTTCAAGGCTTTTGAATCACTTCGAAACTTTTCAAACTCCGGTTCGAAGTAGTTCGAAGGAGTTCAAAAGCGGCCTGAGTCCTTTATTATTAACGATGTGTTATGCAGGAAGGCTAGCGGTATTTTCTTCTTGAGAGAGTTTGAACCTCTTCGAGCTCTGGATTGAAGGAGTTCAAAGTAGTTCAAATGGACTACCGGCGTGATCAATAATGATGGAATGTCCTGACAAGATGCACCGTCTAGACCTGGCGTGATTTCATTGGACGGGCCAGTGCACAGAAAATGAGGCAATCACTTGCACGATTAGAAAATATTTGGTTTGAGATTGAATTATGATGATTGAAAAGGTGGCGGATCCCGAAGACTTAATTTGATTTGAAGGTATTTATTGCTTATCACCACTTGGTGTCAAAAAATTTATTAATACACGCATAATGGAGTATATTTTGTGCTTCAAGTGGCAACTAAAAATAGAAACTGGGTAAGTCATTTTTTTTCCTATTGTACACTGCGAGGTCTAGGCGCTGGAAGGGTGGTCTGGTCAAAGTGCAAAGCATACAGGTAGCTTCTTTCAAGCTCTACCTTCTCATTTCTGATTATTCCTTCAAATTCATTAGTTCAAACAGTGAACCGGTAGACTTTCATATTTTTAGGCAAGCATGAGGTCTGTCATGCATTTCTTTGGCAACGTGAAGAATCTTGAATGTAAGGCCCCGGTCATAACAGACACGAATCTTTTAGGGGTCTCAGTCGATACTATACCTTCAAAACTCTCAACTCGTGTTGACGAGGAGTACATTGTAGAACTCCTGGCTAGTGGGTTGTTAGAAGCGGCTGCTTTCCCACCGGCTACTGTTTGTCCAGAATTGGTGCAAGAATGTATCAATAGATACAATGTAAAGTTGAAGAGTATTTTGAACACGGATGGTCAAACCCTAATCCCTGTTAACCGTAGAACCATTTCAGCAGTCTTCAAAATACCAGATGAAGGTCTGGTCAACTTCACGCCTACCCAGTCTCTGGCCCAATTCAAGGAAAATGCTGATAAAAATAGGAGTCACATAGCGAGAAGGTGGATGAAGACCAACTATAAAGGAGGGTTGCGGTTACCCAAAACTCTCACCAAGGACCATATGAACCCCCTAATACATGATTTGGTTATTCTCCTTCACCGATTAAAAGGTTCAGAACAGGCCCTATCCTTTGATGAGTGGATGTATCATTTTGTAGAAATCATCTTAGAAGGAAGTCAACACATTGATTGGGCTGAAATTATAGCTGCATCTCTTCGGGACCAGCTCAGACAGACTCAGATGACCAAGGAAGGATTTTACATGTCTTCGTACCTGATGTATTGCTTGGCCTGTACTCAAGACCTATACCCTATTCAGAAAGCTCCCTGGAATGGAGATTTATTTATCTATGAGTGTTGTCCATTACTGAGAAGAGATAAAGTTTTGGAGGATTATAGAACAATACATGATATGTTCTGGGAGAAATTGCGTCAGGAATTGGCTGGCAGGCCTAACCAGAGGATTTCAGACAATGCGCAGAGATTAGTTAAAGTATTTGGCAGTTTTTATATTCAATTTCTCCGTTTTACTTATATTCGGGTAGGAGGATTCGAAGAACCATTGAAGCTACCTAGGTACACTTTTGACTGTTTCATTCTTGCAGAAGTTTGCAGACAGTTGTTCATTGTCATTAAAACAGCTCTCCCGGAAGATAAATGGAACTCTCTGTTCCCAGTGAAGTTAGGCCACTTAATCTGTAATAGCATGCTGGACGCATCTGTTGTGGGGAGTAATTTACTGAACTTCCACATGCCTTTCTATGAACCAAGAACAGGGTTCGATAGTAAAGGCTTTGCCAGACAGACCCTGGGATTAGGAAAATGCCCTTCACCAAGTTACCATCTGGAGGACCTATGGGAAGATCTCGGCAATGAAAAAATAATTTGGGAATGAGATAGAACCAGGCTTACGGTATCTCAGATTAAACTGCTGCAGTTGAAGTTTGATACCAGAAATATAGAAGATAATGATTCAGAGGTTCCCCGTCCATCCGCCACCTTTTCCGAGGAGGATGCTGTTTCGATCATCGATTGGAGTAGAGAGGAGTCTAGTGATATCAGAATCCGGGCCCGCAGCATTTTTGAGGAAACAAAAAACTAGATCGTGGTGAAGAAGAAAGATGTTCAACCTCTTACAGATACAAGTCATAACACTGGTTCACCCATTAAGATTGTAACACAAGCCCTTGCTAATAAATCTCTTTTGTCATCAAATGCAGGTAAGAAAATACTAGTGAAGGAGAAAACGGCCCCGATAAAACATCCAATCGCGCCAAGGTCAAGACCAAGGACGAGATCTGAGAAGAAAATCCAAATGGCCTCAGAGGAGCCTGATTATTTGGATGACATCGGTGACCTCAATGATGAAGATCTCACCTTCACCCCTGATCATAAGGGGAAGATGAAGGAAGGTCTCACGCACTGCCAAGACCTATCTCAGAATGCAGATGCACTTGTCAAGACCCCTGACAATCGAATGGTGTCCAGCACAATCCCACCTTGGCTCACGGAATCGGTTAATAAAAGGAAAAGCTTCAAGCCTCTATCTATGCCAGTTAAAGAAATAGTGACGAGGTACGCAGCTCGTACTCCGAAAGCTAAAAGGATGAAGAGTGATGCGAGGCTAATAACAGATCCTTCTACCGGGAAAGTCACTGCTGAAATTGCTACAGTGAGATCTATGGGAAATACCCAAGATCCTGAGCCTGAGGATTATGAGATAACGAAGATGGATTTTGGAGTACTGAACAAGGATTCTCGTGATCACATTTTCAAATTCTCTGCCGATCGTATGCTCGGACAGTCGCAAAAGGACGGTAGAGAGAAGCGGGAGTTGAAACAGATAGTTTCGACCATGGCAAAATTCCTATCTTCGCTTGCTGAGAATAGTGCAATACCTCTAGCGCAAACTCATCAAGGGTTCGACCCTAATTCGACGGAAATTCAAAGGTTGTTCAAGCAGGTTCAGCAGGGGAGGACTTGGACAGAGGTAATGAAGGCATGGACAGATGGCATCATAGCGAAAGGCAGTGCTTTCATAAAAGAGTTGGTGAGCACCCATACAGACGGCAAAGCGCTCTTGGGGGAAATTCAGACATTGATCCCAATATGGGAAAGTGAAGCTGAAAGTTGTTCAAAGATCATGAAAAGAGTACAAGAAATTGAAGATTACGGAGTGAAGCAATTTCTGACAGAGAACCTCATGAAGCTAGTCGACCCATGTATGCTGTTCATCCTGAAGAAGAACTTCAACTGGAAGAACACTTTGTTTGAGATAGCCATTTCTCAGATGCGGGTTATGGAAAAGGCCGTGAAGGAGATTCACTCTGACACCTTGAAGGACATTAAAATAGTAAATCCCTCAGGTATTCTACAATTGGAAGATGCAGACCAGGGATTTGATGCATTAGTGAAGTCCTTTGTGGATGAAATGAACGCTTTCAAGGAAAGTGAAGCACCGATGGTTCATGACCTCATGAGGACCGCCAACATAGAAGCAATGCTTATCTTAAACCGAGGTCAATTGCCAAAGCAAGCAGAGAAAATTCACGAGATGAGATGGGAGAAAAATGTCACGCATGCCAAGTTGACCGCGTTGAAGAAACTGCACGCCCCACCTACTCAGGAGCTATTCCGAGTTTACCGGTCCTGGAAGCTCGTAAAGGTTGCCACATCGGAGGATGCTCAAGAAAACTGAATCAAATTCAGTTTTGTTTACTCAATTGACCCTACCTTAACTCTTCTTTAGAAACTGGTTTTAAACTGTTAACGGTTTCTTATTTTAATGGGGTCCGAGAAGCCAGGTTTTTCGGGAGGCTTTCTCAGACCGTTTAAACTATTTAAGCTGGTGCTTAAGACATGGAATGGAGATAGATTAGAATAAGAAAAACATAGAAGGGAATAGAAGCAGTAGTACAAGTTCTTTTCAGTTTTTTTTGTTTTGCAGTAGTTTGAATGACTGATGATAACTGGACTTTGGGCCAGTCTTACCTGAATACTTGTGCACGAAAATATTTTGATCTTTGAATCAAATAGTGAAATATATATGTTCTACCTTGGGAATTATATATCGATCTTGTGTCTGTGCTATTCAGTTTCAGTCATTTATTATAGTTCTCTGAGTTATAGTTTTTCTGTAGATGCATTTTTATTAGTTAGTCTAAATTTCTCTGAATGGCCGCTGAAGCTTATTTTTCTTTCGCAAGGTAGTCTTCTGTTCCATCTATTGGTTTTACAAGTTTCTATTATTCTACCTCATCCGTCTAGGAACAGTTGAGAGTCCTTTTACTGCTTTTCAATTAAAAGCTTGTATGTTAAAATTACTTTTTTCATTCATTGAATATCTTATAAAGGGAGCTGTACCTTTTTGCAAAATTCAGAGGGAAGCAAAGTAAATGCTTACCCAACTGTTGTGTAAATGATTTGTTTTCAGAGGCATAGATTCGGAGGATACATATCAAAGTATAAGAGAACAAATCTGTTTGCCAACAGGATTCTTTACCTTTAACAATGTAGTGCTCAGGCTGTGACATATAAATCTCTTCCTCCAAATCACCATGAAGGAATGTTGTCTTCACATCCATCTTTTCTATCTCTAAATCATATGATGCAGCAAGAGATAATAGAAATCTAATGGATGTCAACTTTGCAACAGGAGAGAATATTTCATCATAATCTATTCCCTCTACTTGTGAATACCCCTTTGCAACCAATCTAGCTTTGTACCTTTCAACACTGCCATCTGCACAAAATTTCTTCTTGAACACCCATTTACAGCCAATAGATTTTCTCCCTTTAGGAAAAGGTACAAGGTCCCAAGTTTTTTTTTTCTCCAATGAAGCCATCTCATCATCCATAGCCTCAATCCAGGAACCTACATCTTCCATGCCCAAAGCCTCTTTCATAGATCTAAGCCCATCAGTGTTAGTAATCAAAGCAAAGGCACAACTGGAATCTAACATAGAATAACCAAACCTTTCTGGTTGCTTTCTTTCTCTCATGGATCTCCTCAAAGGCTGCGGTTGAGGTTTTTCTTCCTCTTCTTCTGAACTATCAAAGTTGTTAGAGCTCTCCTCATCATTAGGCCCAACATGGTCTCTCTGTTCAGTCTTCTCAGGGGTAGGAGGCAACTGAACAACATCTTTTTCCTTTTCTTTTTCATCTAGTTGTAGCATGATAGGAGAAGATGTTAGCTCTTTGAAAATAACATTTCTACTATACAACACCTTACTAGTCACAGGATCCTAAAGTTTGTATCCTTTCACACCAGCACTATATCCGATGAAAATACATTTAACAACTTTGTTTTCCAACTTAGATCTTTTCTCCTTTGGAACATGTGCATAAGCTTCACAACCAAAAACATGAAGATGTCTAATTGAAGGCTTCTTACCAGACCACACCTCCATGGGTGTCTTACCAAAAAGGGCTGATGTAGGAGATCTGTTAACCAAATAGCAAGCAGTGGCCACAGCTTCAGCCCAAAACCTTTCTTCTAAACCAGCTCCACTAAGCATACTCCTAGCCTTCTCCATCAGTGTCCTGTTCATTCTCTCTGCAACTCCATTTTTCTGTGGGGTATAAGGAGTTGTCTTATGCCTCTTGATACCTTGTTCTTTACAGAACTATTCAAACTCTGCTGAGCAAAACTCACCACCATTGTCAGTTCTCACACACTTAATCTTCTTACTAATCTGATTCTCTACAAGAGCTTTAAATTTCTTGAACTGACTAAACACTTATGCCTTACTTTTAAGGAAATAAATCTACATCCTTCTACTGTAATCATCTATGAAAGATACAAAAAATACAGACTTGGAGATTGAAGGAACTTTTACAAGACCAAATACATCAGAATGAATAAGATCCAAAACATCAGAAGATTTGTGAGAACTAGAGTAAAACTGAACATGATTTTATTTACCATAGACACAGTTTTCGTAGAAGTCAAACTTGAGATTGCAATCATTTAACCCCTCAATGAGATTTTTATTTTTCAAGGTTCTGAGACCCTTTTCACCAATGTGGCCAAATCTCATATGCCACAACATTGTCTTTTCTACAGGAAGCTTACCTTCCAAAGTGTTTGCACTACCATCAGAACCAATAGCCACAGACTTATTCACTTCTTATTCAAATGGTGAGGATGAAGAACTATTACATAGAGGAATACATGCATCTAGCTAAAATAAGGTACCTCGCCTAGTACCCCTTGCAAGCACTATCGATCCTCTCATCATCTTGCATCCTTCTTTCGAAAAAACAACTTGCACACCTACATCATTCAACATACTTACAGATAATAGGTTTCATGCCAAACCCAGAATGTGCATAACTCCGTTAATTCCCTTTACTCGTCCATCAGGAAATTTGATAGTGACCCTTCTGCATCCAACTATCTTTAGGTGAGAATCATCACCCAAGTACACCTTTCTACCATCGAACTCTTCATATTTTGAGAACCAGTTTCGATGAGAGGTCATGTGAAAAGATGCACTTGAGTCAACCAACCACACATCATCAAATGCATGGGCTACCAAAGCTGTGATGAATGCATCGCCATCTTCTTGAGATCTTTCTGAAGCTGAATCTGAACCTTTCTTCTTCTTCTTCAGCTCTTTGCAGTCTTTACGGAAGTGCCCAGATTTATCATAGTTCCAACATTTTGCCTTGGACTTATTGGAAGTCTTTGACTTCCCACGAGATTTGGATCTACCCTTATTGTCAGACTTATTGTCATTTTTCTTCCCTCTTTTAGTGGATCTCCCACGAACAGCAAGGGCTTCTTTTTTCAAAATGGAAGCCTTTCTCCGCATCTCCTCTAATAGCAGTGAAGACACCACATCATCCATTTTGAAGGTGACTAAAGTGCTTCTGAGAGCCATCACAAGATGGTCCCATGAATCTAGTAAAGAACACAAAAGTGTGTAGCAACGATCCTCCTCCTCTAACTTGACATCAGCTAATGTCAACTATGCAGCTAGCAGATTAAATGCATTTAAATGATCCGTTAAGGATCCACCTTCCTCCATTCACAGAGAGTACAACTTCTTCCTCAAGATCAACTTTTTCACCAGAGATTTGGCCTAATACATGGCCACAAGTCTTTCCCACAAACTATTTGTGGTTTTCTCATCTAGAACATTCAGAAGAACTGCATCGGTTAAACAGAGTCTTATGAGCCCCTTAGCTTTACGGTCTTTGATATCCCAATCTGCTTGAGCTATAGTTGCTGGTCTTGTAGCACTTGAAGTCACTTCCCATAGGTCATGATCTTCCAACATGTCTTCCATCTTGAGTTTCCACAACTTGAAATTAGTGCCATTAAATTTTTCCACCTCCATTCTTCCATATGATGAACTTGCCATCTCAATCTGCAAATAAGATTCAGAATGCTCTATAAAAAACTCCCACTCAAACTTGAGATCATCTCAAAAAACCCTACCCAACAACTAGGATCAAAAGTTGATCAAGCTCTGATACCACTTATAAGGAAACTCAGGTGCGAAAACAGCTTCCTACGCTAATCTCTATAGGAGAGTATTGTGCAAATTCTTATAAATCCTTACAATTTTAGATTCGTTAACTACTTTAACAAAGATATTGCAACCACATACCATGCATATAGAAAAATAGAGAATGACAAAATGATATACCCTAGGGAAACCTTTCGATAAAAAACCCCAGCACTCCAAAACCTACACAATGTATTGATCAAAACTATTACAACTTACAATACACTTGCAATGCAAGTTCTTTCAGAAGATTTCCAAAACCTTGAAGACAAATCACGGCAGCATAAAAAATGTTCTAACCATACACTCGCATCACTTCTCTTCACAACCCTAAAAAATCTTATATCATGCGCTTCACTTTTTAGGGCTACTCCCAAAGATAACCGTATTAGGGTTTTACCATTCTCTGAGAAAATAGGAACCCCGAACCCCACGATTGGGGAAGAGTGTATAGTACTCAAATTTATTAGTTGCCACATGTCTTCACCTATCATTGAATCTTTCTAACATAGCTCTTACGTGTCATAGGAATCCGTCATAACCATTTTAGCCATGATCTCCTTACACACAATTCAAGATGCCAACACATCAACATTATTTGCAAGAAATACATTTTACAAAACAAATAATAAGAATAGGAATTATCCAAGGTTGAGACACCTTATTCCTAACACATATTCCGCTATATTATTTGTGCATGGAAACATAAGCTTGTAGGACTTTGGAATGGTGTAACCTTGAGGAGTGACCAATAGTATGCCGACCCTAGAACCTCCTTGAGTATAGGAGCCATCAAAATATAACTTCCATGTTTTTGCTTCTATGTTTACAATGGTGGAATCCAGAAATTCCACTTGAATAGTTTGTGTAGAAGTCATAGAATTCTCAGCTAAATGATCCGCTATCACTTGCCCTTTTATTTCCTTTCTATTGGCATACTCAATGTCAAATTCACTCAATATCATAACCCACTTGGCTATCCTACCCATTAGGGCAGTTTTACTTAACAAGTACTTGAGAGGGTCAATTTTGGAAATTAACTTGATCTTATGCATCAACATATAATGCCTCAACTTTTGAGATGCAAAAACCACTACTAGCCAAGCCCTTTCCATAAATGTGTAATTAAGCTCATATTTTATCAAAGTCCTACTCAAATAGTAGATAGCTCTTTCCTTTCCTTGTTCATCTTTTTGTGCTAAAAGCACTCCTAGTGATCTTTCAGTAGTGGATATGTATAGAAGCAATGCTTTTCCCTTTAATTGGTGGCATGAGAATAGGTGGATTTATCAAATAGGTCTTAAATAATGTGAAAGCTTGATCGCATTCCCCATCCCACGTGAATATAGTATCCTTATGTAGCAGCCTAGTGAAAGAATAACATTTTTTAGCCAATTGAGAAATAAACCTTCTTATGGATTGTATTTTGCCTTGTAAGGATCTCATTTGGCTGATGTTCTTAGGTATCTCCATGTCTATGATGGCTTTTACTTTCTCTAGGTCCACTTCAATTCCTTTAGTAGAAACTATATAGCCTAATAACTTGCCGGATTGGACACCAAAGGCACATTTGTTTGGGTTTAATCTAACTTTGAATTGTTCCAGCCGAATGAATATCTTCTTTAGAATTTGCAAGTGTTCTTCTCTTTTGTGGGACTTTGCTAGGATATCATCCACGTAATCCTCTAAAAAAGTGTGCATCATGTTGTGGAAGATAGTTGTCATGGCCCTTTGATATGTGGCCCCGGCATTTTTAAGACCGAAGGGCATGATGTTCCAACAAAAAGTGCCCCAAGGGCAATTAAAAGTTGTCTTTTCTTGGTCTTTGGGTGCAATTTTGATCTGGTTGTAGCCGCTAAAACCATCCATTAATGAGTACATGGAGTGACCAACTGTCAAATCCACTATGGCATCTATGCTCAGAAGTGGGAAATCATCCTTAGGGCATGCAAGAGTCAAGTCTCTAAAATCCATACACACCTGAATAGATTTATCATGTTTTGTGACTAGTACAATGTTAGAGATCCATTCAGCATATGCTATTGCTCTTATGAATCCAACCTTTAACAATTTTTCCAATTCTGCCTTCACTAGGTGAGCCCCATGTGGGTGCATTTTTCATAACTTTTTCTTCACGGGTTTAACCCTGAGTCTAACATTCAAATGATGCATTATGAAATCAGGATCCAATTTAGGCATGTCAGCATATGACCATGTAAATTTTACTTTTTGCTCTTGGAAAAATTTGATGAAGTCCTCTCTTTCTAGAGGTGTAAGTGATGCTGCCAAGTGTATAAATTTTGGATCCAATTCTGTCCCAATATTGACCTTTTCTGTTGGTTCTATAATAATAGGTGACCTTTCTTCCTCATGTTCAGGCAAGGTATCCAATCTCTCTTCCTTGGGTGCCACAGTTGGGTTTTCACCGAAGGAAACGTCTTTTATTTTCTTTTTTTTTTGTTCTAGTGGTGCCACATAGTGGTTTTCAGCACTAGAACTTTTCATTTTCTTTTTTCTTTTTTTTTTTTTCTTTTGACTAAGAGAATGGACCCCCCTTGTTCTCATCATGTCTGTATCAAATTCGTTGATGAAAGAGGGTTCAACCGCATTAAGGTATTGGTTTGTTGCTTGGTCATTTGGAAAGTAAAGTAAGTCATTTGGCTCCGTTTGGTCCCAATCAATGAGATCCGGATGTATCAAAAGTAAGGATTCATTGGGTAAAATTTCATCAATAGGATTTATGGACATGACTTCATTTGAGGGTTCATACATTGTATCGTTTAGATCTATGATGTGCTCTTCCTCAAGATGGTCCATGGAAGAAGGGTCAAAATCCCCTTCACTTGAGTCCTCTTCGACTTCTACGGGAAACAATGTGGGAAAAGCCATGAGTGGGTTAAAACTAACATTTGAATCTCCCTCCTTCGAAGGCATCCAAAATGTCTCTATCCATGCTTGATTGGTAGGTGCAAGCCCTATGTTAATATCTTGGATATTAGGTTCTTCATTGATTTGAATTTCTTGCCTTGGGATTTTTGCATAAGTATGTATTGCAATCACCTCCTTATCTTGACATGATTCATCTGATAGGGTATCCCACTCATAATCTCAAGAGTCATCACTATCTCCATCGGATTCTAAGGCATTTATTTGAGGATTAAAATCTTGCATTGGGCTGGCGCTTTCGCCTTTGTATTGGTAGCCTACTCTAGATTTTTCTTCTTTCACCCTCCAAGTAGGTTCAATGGGTTCTAGTAATCCTCTATTCCTTTGGCCTAAGGGTCCTCTTCCCTTGTATCCCATCTTTTGCATTATCTCAAACCTTTTCCCATATTGCTCAGTTTGTATATTAACATGCTGAATTCTTTCCATGGGAATGTTTGAGGTATCTTCTTCATCGTGATAGAGCCATTGAAGTACTTCATTTTCCTCCTTGTCAAATGTTGTATCACTTTCTCTTACAAAGTAAGAGTTGTACTTGTGAGGCAAAGATTCTTTTGATGGTTTTCCATGTGTCCTTGGAGATGTGGGCATGTCAAATAGGGAAACGGAGTATTCCCCTACTCCTTTTGAACTAATTTTGCGCTGTTTGTCAAATGCCTCCATCATCTTATCCATTTTCTTGTAGTTTTCCTTTTTAGCTTCATCTTTTTCTTCTTTAGTAGGTTTGCAAGGTACTATCTCTTATTCGAGAGTTTGATATAAACCCTCATTAATAATTGGACCCTCATAGCTCATCTTTTCCTTTCCCTTAGTTGATGTTGTTGAGCTAGCTTGAGGAGGGTTTTGAGTAGCATTTAATGTTATGACCAAATCATCCATTTTGGTATCTTCAATGGTAGCTCTTCGAATGATTCCTTCCCGGTTATGCAGAATATATAACTCATGAAGGGGTTTGAGTGCATTGCAATATTGGAACAAGTTTGAGTCCCCTCCAATCGTGATTTCTTCACCCATGTACAAAAATTTGATGCATTGGTGGTATGTGGATGGGACTGCTTGCATCTCATGAATCCATGGTCTCCCCAACAAAATATTATAAGTTAATTTCATGTCCAATACTTGGCAATTGGTGTCCTTCTTGACTGGTCCCACTTGAATGGGCAATACGATCATGCCTTTAGAGGCCCTTTCAGCTTCATCATAAGCTTTAATGGTGATTTTTTTTGTAGGGTCAATGCAAGATTCGGACAACCCTAAGGATTTAACAAGACTTAATGTACAAATGTTAAGACCAGCTCCTCCATCAATGAGGGCTCTTTTGACTCTATGCCTTTCGATTAAGACCTCTATATGCAATGGTATATTTTGGGGATGGGTTATAGACATGTCATCTTGATCGGAAAATGAGAGACAGTGAGGTGCCACAAGATGACCTACCATATTTTGGAACTTCTCCTCTTCTAAATTAGTAGGAACGTTCATCTCTATTAGAGATTTTTCTAAAATATCCTTATGGTTCGGGGATAACTTCAACAATTCTAAGATAGAGATTTTCCCTGGAGTTCTTTGCAACTGATCAACCAGCTATAAGGTTTTGTTGTTGTAGAAGGTTGTTTGACCACGATGTTGGACTGTGGAGTGCTAATAACTTTAGGAGCAGCTCCTTGTAGGGTCATTCTAGAATTCTGCCCTCTTGTAATGACATTTGATACCTCTTTTTGGGGCTGCTCATTGATTATTATAGCATTCACAATGTTATCATAAGGTGGCACAAAGTTAAGATTATTGCCACTTTGTTTCTTTGCATTAGATGACTCCCCTTTATCATGTTTGTAGAAAGGTTGTTTGAATGTTGTATGATCTTCATTGTTTTGAGGTCCATCAATGGTGATCGTGCCACCATCATTTAAATCTTGCACTATATTCTTTAGTTGCAGACATTCATTTGTTGTGTGCCCTTGAATTCTGTGGTACTCACAATGGCTATTGGCACTCCACCAACTAGGCTTGTTATTTGGCTCATAAGGCTGAATGTTGGGTAAAGTAATGACATTATTAGCCATGAGATTCTTTAATGCCCTTTCAAGGGGTTCACCCAAGGGTGTGAAGTTCCTTTGAGGAGTGGGCACCAAATATTTATCAAATTTGTTATTTCTTGCATTATTTCCTTGGTTGCCCTTATTGGCATTGTTGTTATTGGAAAGTGCATTGGATGTCTGATTGGCATTATTCACCTGATTAGGTGTCCTTGTAAGAGCAAATGGAACCACCTTCAAGTTGCTAGACTCCACCACACCATCATTAACAATTCCCTTATTGTTGGTCTTATACCGACTATTACTATTGAACCAATTATTCTTTTGATTGTTGCCATTGTTGGAGTTATTGTTGTTGGAGTTGTTCTTATTATCTTTGTACAATTTTAGTTCTCCACTTTTGACCAACACTTCCTCTATTGTGACTCCATTTTCAATTAGATCCTGGAAGGTCTTGGGACATTGCATTCATAATCGGTAGTTCAACTCGTTGCTCAAACTATTTATGAAGATATCCATCTCTTTTTTAGGTACGCTCCTAGGATATCTTGCAAAAATTGTCCTCCATCTTTGTAGAAAAGTGAGGAATGCCTCTCCATCCTTTTGTTTAGTGTTACATAATTTTATCATCATGACCTCGTGCTTGATGTTATATGAGTAATGGGCCATGAATTTCGAAGCTAACTCTTCGAAGGTCTTAATGTCGGAGGGTAACTTAGAAAACCACTCCATAGCCATGCCTCCTAAGCTTCGCGGGAATAGTCTCATTAAATATGTTGTATCATGCATGAACTCTAAGCTCAATGCACAAAACTCACGTAAGTGATCTTGGGGATCTGACGTTCCCTCATACTTGTCATACTTGGGGAACACTACATTAATTGGGAATGGCACCATGACCAAGCTTTTATCAAATGGAAATGGACACAATGCTTCGATGGAGAAAGGGTTGGGAGCTCCACTTTGCTTAATAGTATCCAATTGCATTTGAAACATCTTGAACTGCTTATTCATGATGTCTAAGGTACTCTCCTCAACTTCTGGTAGTTTGAGTTGATTAACATCGTAGTCACAGGGAAGCTTGAGGCCTTTTTGTGCTAAGTCTAGGAAGTACTTTTCTCTATCTCTATCCATTGCCTTTTCCATGAGCTTTCAGAAATAGGGACATTGGATGGCCTCACTAACCTTTTCATCTGTGGCATCTTCTGTTGTTGCTTCGATGTTAGTTCTAGTGTGAGTGTTGTCTATACCTTGAGCATTTTGATCTGCTCCTCCATTATTGGTATTGTCTTGGTTATTTATGCCAATGCCTGCATTATTGGCATCACCTTGGTTAGTGAGATCGATACCACTATTACCTTTACCACTCAAACTACCATAATACATCATATTGTCTTCTACTTCTTGTTCAGGTGATTTTTGGGGTACTCTAGGAGTGGTAGACTCGTCTCCTGGATAAGGGAGCTCTTGTCTCAAATAGGTCCCGTCTGCTTGCAAGGTTTGTTTAACATAGTAAGATCTAGTGAAAACAGGCATGAACCTTCGAGAGTAAGCGTTGATATTACTCGGGGTCTAATCCTTTGCAAAAAAAAATTTAAAAATGTTTAGAACGGGATTTTTGACCAGACTGCAAGTTGGAGCAATAAGAACATGAAAAAGGGTACTCAAAAATATACTTAAAAATGTTTGACCCCCCCTGCAAATACTCTTTGTTTGCCCTTTTAGATTTATGGGCGTCACTGGCCTGAGTGTAGGCGTGACTCAATTTTGTATACGCGTGTACTGGTGTTTTGTTAGGCAGCACTCTACAGGATGCAGGCAGCAGTTTTCCTTTTGTAGGTGATTTTCCAGTTTACACAGGCATGTTTACAAAGGTTTTGAGCGTGACTTTTCTCTGTCTACACATTTTTAAACTAGTCACGGGCATGACTAAACCTCTGATAGGCGTAATTTTTTTGTTCCCAGGTGACACTTCTCTGACCAGGTTGTAAAATTTTGAATTTTTTAAGCGTTTGAGATCAGATTTTTTGAAAATTTATTGTTTGAAAATTAAAAACAAATGCAGCACACACATCAATGTCTCTAAAAACAATCTAATGTGTATATTCTCAGATGTTTTCACAAGTATAGCACAAGAATAGATTCCAAATAGCCTACCTAAAGTCAAATTGGCTTGTAAACATGGCTCTAAAAAGGTGGCTTTTCTATTTTAACCAGGTTTTAATAAATATTCCGTTCAAATAGACTTCAATCTCTCAATCCTCCAAGGAGGCTTGCCACACACACCGAAGTACGATTTTGCGCAATCCGTTAAGACTACTAGAGGAAGGTTGAAAAATTAAAATCCGTTTGTCATGCACCCCATTAAGGATACATGTGTTTCATTTTAGAGTGGGTCAGATTCCCACGGCAAAAGTGAGTGTGTCCCACTTTGGGTTGTCCCTCTCACCGGCCTCATTAAGGCAAACTCGAGAGGTGAGCCCACTAAATCTCTATTTTAACTAGCATGTTCATTGAAAGCAAGAAAAATGGAATTAAGGTTAAGTGTTTGGGAATTTGTTTCACCTAAAAGATGAAGAGCATATCCCTAACTTTCCCTTTAGTTCCTCAAACACTCAAGCAATAAGGTTCTTTTTCAATCTCATTACATAGAGATTCTTAGAAATGGAAATGTTTGGTTCAATTCTTTGCTTTAATTAATGCTATGTTCAAGGAGAAATGCCACAATTTAATCAAGTGCAAGCTTGACTAGAAAAATACCTTTCCTTGTAGCTAGCATAGGCTAGGCACATTTTTGAAAGATTTTTTCATTGTTTATCAACTCACCTTGGCAATAACCTCCTCCAAATGTGCTTTCCTCCAACAAGTTAGTCAACACTAACAATCAAAGTGAGGGGAAACCAAAATTGAATTTACAAAGCATGCATTTTATGTAATGAATTTTAAGCCCTTTAATTGTAAATCTTTCAAACAAAAATTTGAATTAAGGACTAAAGATCCAATTTAAAGAAACAAATTTCTTTTTGTATGCTTCAACTACAACAAGGTATTCTTGATATACCTTATTTTCCTCCTCTTGTGTACTTTCAAGAATAGCCTTTATGTGCTCAAAATTCTCCTTCTTAATCCACTTTGCTAAAGCCTTTTCTTCTTTGTTAAATCTGCTTTCAGGCTTCTGTACTTTCCTGTGGTGGCTCATTTACTGTAAAAATCAAAGAAACCATAGAGTTAGACAACTGATTAGATCAAATTAATAGCAAATACAGACAATAGACATCAGGCAACATTGTCCAGCTAATAGGCGTGAACAAACTAGTGACAAGCATAACTTTGATAATAGCGAGCGTCACTTTGCAGCGGCTCAAGCGTTACTCAAAGTTACATAGGCGTGAACAGTTTATCCAGAGGCGTAAATAAAACTTAAAATTGCACAAAATAATTCATGCTAAGTGACATGTTTACAGCAGTAAGCGATAACTTTCCTTTCTAAAGCATGACTAAAACTGTAACATGCGAAGCAAAGTGTGAACTTAAGTGATAGCAAACAAAGGTTAGGCAATACTCCCTGAGTCACAGGCGTGACTTTAAGTAGCAAAGGCAGAATTCTTTACTATCATAGGCATGAATCTCCAGCTAATCCACATTAATCCAGAGGTGCAAAGTGACAGCTAAAGGTCTACAGGCATGATTGAATCTTCTGTAGGTGACACTTTATCTATTTCTTGCAAAATAAACACGGAAAATATACAATCCAAGCATGCAAATTGAGATGAAAATGATGAAAATGAGGCCTACAGCCCCACGGTGGGTGCCATTTGTGTGATGATGGATATCACCTTCATGAAATTAAGATCTAATAGCATCAATTTAAAAAAAATACAATGCAAATCTAATTTAAAATGAAACTATAATCTAGAACGTCTCATGGTTCGCTAGAAAGAAGTGGTAAATGAAGCTCTCGGCTTAGATCCTCACTAGTGACACTTCTAAAATGAGAAATTATGATGTTATTATGCTTCAAAAATTCTTCTATGATGATTAATCTAGCTCAAATTGATAAACTACAATGATAATTGCTCTAAATGCTCTTAGAATGCTATTCAATTGCCTATAGTAACAATGCTTTGCAAATGAAAGTCTAGGATGGAAATACTCTCCAAAATGCTCCATATTTATAGTAAATGTCCAAGGGTAGGGGGTGGAGTGAAGTAATCATGGTTATCCCTTGGTTGAGTCAAAAACTTTGCATTGTCCATAAATGGGGGGACAAATGAGGGGACAAGCCTTTAAATGGTTTCAAATCTTTGGACAATTTAAATGTTTGAGTGATTTATGTCTTTTTTTCCTCAATTCTCATTGGTTCATCACTTTGTTGAAAGAATTTAGGAATATTTAATTCAATTAATTAATTAAATTTAGCCATGTAAGGGTAATAGGTTCATTTTGATTTTTTATTAAAACAACTATACAATTAATTGATTAAAATCAATTATATAGTGTTTTTGGCCCTTTTAAGCTTTCATTTAATCATTTAACATCATTATTTAATAATTCCTTTGTTTTAATTGGTTTTGCTCAACTTTATTTAATTATGTCCATTTTATTGATTTTTGATCCATTTTGATGATTTAATGCATTTTTATTGATTTTTGAGCCATTTATTGATTTAATGCATTTTGAAAATCACTTGTCCAATTTTACGTGTCTACACCTTCTTTTTAAGTTAGATACAAGATAGAGATCTAATTCATTCATCATGACAACATGCAAAGAAAAGAATTCAAAAGTGCCAAAGTGTATAAGAGACAACCCTTCCAGTACTACAATGACCTAGCCTTCATTGTGGGTAATGACATAGCTGAAGGTACCGCAGCTACTACTACACAAGAGACAGAAGAAGGGCTCAATATGGATGGGCCCGCCTATGTGGATTGTGATGAGGATGTCCCTATGAGTACACCTCTTAACACTACAACTAATTTGGATGATGAATTATATCATTCCAATCAATTGAGTGCAAGAGGTAACCCAAATCCTTCAACACCGTCAGTAAGGAGGGGAAAGAGGAAGAAGGCGATCGTGGTTGGTTCATTGGATGTGATTTGTGAAACTATGAAAATAATATAAGAGGACTTATGTTTGCCTCTTGTTATCAAAATGGATAATTCTAATTCAGATTTTATCTTAGATAGTGTGTATGAGGCCCTCAAAGGTATCCCTGAATTGAGTCAAGGCACTATGCTAAAGGCATATGACACCTCCATGGCTGAAATTGAAAGAGCCAAAGGGTTCCTGAGGATGAATGAAGAGGAGAGAGTGCAATACATTGCAATGAAGTTTGTAGACCTCTAGCTACTTTTGTTTCATTTTAAGTCTTGTTACTTAAACCTTGGCAAGGCTAGCCAAGATAATTTTTAAGTTGGCAAGGTTAGCCAAGATATTTGTCTTATCAATATCATGCAGTTGATATCGGTGTGACATTGTTTTGTTTTGTTGAAACTCAAATCACATGTTTTGATATAGTTGATATCATGTGGTGATGACATTGTTTTTGTTTATCAGCTTCTCTACTATATATGCTCTAGTATATATTTCTTCTATTTCAACCATGATAATATTGTTTTTACTATTATTTCATGCATTATAGATTGCATTCATGATTTACTTAAAAATAAATGTAGTTGTTATTCCTGCTTGTGTTTGTCTTGACTTGGTTAGTCTTGTTGCATTAGAAAATATAAATGGAATACACCAAGGAGTAACACATGATGAAGATCAATTATAGTGATAAATTATGTTGTTCGATTGCAAAGTATCAAAACTGTACATTTTGAATTCTTCAAAGTTGTTCCAAGAGTACTCATATGTATGGGTGCTCTACCCAAATTTTGTGTGTTTATATCAGATTGTTGGTTTATGTATGAAGCCCTTCTTGGTAAATTATTGCAATTTCAGAACAGTATTGTAATATTACTTTGTTCACTTCTACTGTGGTTACAAGTTATCCTATTTCTATGATTCTTTCTAGTGTGCTTACAAGTTATCCTATTTGTTCACTTCTAGTTTTGTCTTTCTGTTTTATAATCTATATGGAATTTATGATTTAGTAAATGATCTGAGCTATAAGTGTACTAAAGAGTTGGCTAATGAGTAATCGTATATGTTCATTCCAACTTATGGTGTTCATTCTGTTGCACACTGATTCAGTTGCTGAAGAATACAATATTCAATCAGTGTCTTGAGCAACTAAATCATTGTGCAACAGAATGAAGTATACAATACTGAATTAGTGTCTTGAGCAACTGAATCAGTGTGCAACAGAATGAAGTATAGCTACTGGCTACTCAAGAATACAATACTGAATCACTATTTCAGTTGCTCAAGTATACCACTTATCATCATTATTGAGCAACTGAATTGGGGTCTTGTATTGTTCATTATGTTGCACACTGAATCAGTGTTCATTCTGTTGCACACTGATTCAGTTGCTCATGAATACAATACTGAATCAATGTCTTGAGCAACTGAATCAGTGTGCAACAGAATGAAGTATAGCTACCAGTTGCTCAAGAATACAATACTGAATCGCTATTTTAGTTGCTCAAGTATACCACTTATTAGTTGCTCATTTTTCTAGTCCTTCCATGTCACCTACATCTTCATGTTTTCTCTTATTTGATTGCATACACATGACCATGCCACATTCTTTTGTAGATTTGTTATCAATTCTTACCCTATGAAACCCAGGAGAAGTTGGAAATATTTGACTGGCAATGTTCTAGCTTTAGCTCTCACTAGGATTCAACAAGGAGGATCATAAGATACCCACACACAAAAATGTTTTTAGGTGTTTATCAAATTCAGTTAATTGTGAATGTTATTTTGATTGAAAAAGTAATCACAATTTGTTTCAACTAAAGTGAAAATTACTCCCCAACTGGTTAGCTCTTCCTCTTAAAACATCTTAGACAAATCCTCATGGCAATCTAACCATATCAATCTTTACAAACTAAAGCCTCTAAAGCCCATAAGAAAGAACTGAAGCAAAATCGACTGAAACTACAATTGGAATCATAGTTTCTATGGAAATAAAACATAGAATCAAGCACCTAAAATACAGTGTTCATTATTTTGAACCATCAACCTTCCACAAAAAAAAAGCATAGCTCCCCAACAATTTCACATCGTCTAGGTGTTCTTGCAATGCATACTCATAAATTTCCTTGGCCTTGTTGGGATTTCCTAATTCATCCCAAGAAAACTCAACAAATTCTCTTAACAGATGCCGATTGTAGGGTTGAATCTCCATAGCCTTATGGTAGTACTTCTCACCTAGAGAGCTCTGCATCCACACTTTACTCAAATATGCAGCAAAATCCTTGTAAAAATGGGTCTCCCCATCATAAAATGCCTTCTAACCATCCTCCTCTTCCTCACTGTCATCACATA
This sequence comes from Chamaecyparis obtusa, assembly GCA_027943335.1. Classification (NCBI taxonomy): domain Eukaryota; kingdom Viridiplantae; phylum Streptophyta; class Pinopsida; order Cupressales; family Cupressaceae; genus Chamaecyparis; species Chamaecyparis obtusa. Next base: position 974,128 of record BSBK01004170.1, read on the forward strand.
TCATATGGTAAGCTCTGATTCGATTCTAAAGAATCACATTTTCAGTAATCTTAGATGAATTCTCCTTAAAGTCTGATGTTGTTGCGTTGTTGTTATGGTTGTTCTTAAATTAATGTGTTTTCAGTGTTTCATGTGCTTTGTCAAAATAATATTTGTTGATGAACAGTTGGGTTCTTTGGTTTAAAACATATTGCTTCCAACAGACATTTCATTTTTCATTATTTAAGACTTTTTAAAGAGAAGTTAACATTGTTTGAAGCTCTTTCCTTGAAGTTAAATTGGTTTCCATACTCTGTTGTTAGTGGATTAATGAAGGCACAAAATTGACATTAAAATTATAGTCAATATCAAGTTTGTACTTGTTATAAGGATCTATGTTTGTTTGTTATCATGGTTTGTTTCTTGTGAGATTAGAATATATGGTTTGTTGTTGTAGCAATTCACAAAAACTACAAGCTAGAGTAAATTTTTTAAAATAGTACTCCATCTTGTACAAATTTTGTACATTTCTCCAACACCTACTTTTTTGGTTGCCATCTTATATACATGTGGTCATGAAGAATTCAAAATGGATAGTTCTGAGAGTACACATATGTTGTTCATGATTTCAACTTACAATCCATATTTCTGATGACTACACATATTTCTGATGTTACTCCTTGGTGTATTACATTTATTATGGGAACTTTGCACGGTGTGTCTTCACACCACTATTTCATTGTTGGATTTTGTTCTTCCCCATCTTCTATGTACGAGTATAGATGTCTTATTAGATCCTTTCAATTTCAAATAGAAAGTCTCTTTTTAATCAACCATGGATTGTTAGAGTAGATTTGATTATGTGGAGTTTCTAAAATTTTATGAAGTGTATTTGAATGAAACTCTCATTACTTCTTCACCACTTCAAACTATTTGTAGTACTTGGGTAAGATGATTGTACTGTACTATGCCCTTTTCAGACCTGAAAATATAGCGGTGAGCGATCAACGACTTCGATGTCCCTCAATTCAAGTCAAGTCAACATATAACAAGGACAAAGCATGCAAGGCAACGAAGATAGCAGATAAGAAATTAGTTGCGTAGGAAGTGGCCACGACCAAAAAGCACAGTAGTTGCAGATGATCATGCAGGCAGTACTTGATTCGAGAGAAATTGAAGCCATGGATCATAAAACCACTATCCTCCCAGACTCGAAAAGTAGTATAGGCCTACACCATTTCGTCTTTCCCAGGAACTCCCAATTTTTTTAATCGAAGAAGAAGTTATGAGAGGAATTGTCAAAATGAAAATAAAAGTAGCAGGCTTGTTGAACATTAGTATGTTGCTTTTTATTGCAATTATAATTAGTTCCTTGGTTCCTTAGTAATTGATTTTTATTGCATCATTGTCTTTGGTTTGTCATTTTGTTTTGAGTGTCCAGTGATTTAAACCAAAGACTTCGACTTAGCCAAAAAATGTGCAAGTCTACATTAGTATGTTGCTTTTTATTGTAATTATAATTAGTATGAATGAACAAAATAATGACAATGCAATATTTGTCGTTATAGCATCGATGACTTCGGTCAATGTGCCTATGTGTCAATGTGGTGTTGGGCCATGCATGTTGAAGACGTCACGCACAATAAGTAATCCCGGGCGTCAATTTTGGAGTTGCCCAAATAGGAAAAAGGTCTGAATATGTAATTATATTTTATGTTTAAAAATAATATGACAACTAATCATTTTAGGAAGAACTGATGTAGATTTGGTATTGCGGGGAAATAGTGGATGTCAATACTTTCGGTGGGTCGATGAAACCACATTTACATCTACCCCATCTACATTTGTACCTAATGTAGGAAATGAGTGCAACTTGTGCAAGGCTTGAGAGACAACTAGTGCCGCCAAGATTGCTTCAATGGCGAAAGCAGAAATCATGTTTCTGTGATGCCTTCTTCTTTATGTAGTTTGCGCACTACTTTGTTGGGACCATATGCGTAAATGTGGTTAACAGAGGGCTATTGTAGATACATGAAGTTTTTTAGAATTTCAAGTAGATACGTTGGACATATTTTGATAAACTCATGAACTTTTTTGTTGTTTATGACTTTGTTATGATTTTGACTTCGTTATTTTATTAAAAAAAAATTGAAAAATATTTATGATTTTCTATATATCATTAAATAAAATTAAAAATAAATATTTATGATTTTTTCTATAAAATTAAATAAAATGAAAAAATAAATTATTATATTAAAACAATTCAAAAAATAAAATAAAAATCATACTCAAATTCCAATTCCAGTTTCAAAAAGTGGAACCAAACGGAGGAAATACATCTTCTTGCTCATATTCTGGGTCAACCAAACGGTCCAAACTATAATCTGGAAATGAAAAACTAGGTTATCAAATCCATGATTTGACCATTTCCAGCATTTGATCAAATGCAGCATTTCCTAATTCCCGATACCAAACGGGCCCTAAGTCTCTATAGAAAACAAGTGTACAAGCTTTCACAAATAAGGTAATAAGGATAGCGCTTAAATAGCTAGTATAAAGAGAATCAACACACTATAAAACTACAAATCTCATAGATCTCATGTTCTTAAAAAGAATATAAAATGAAAAACCAAAATCAGCAAACAAAGAGATAAAAGGAAAAACTAGAATTTGATGAACATGTTACTTTGACTACTAACTCTCAAATGGTGAAATTCGTGTAATAGTAACATGACACTTACTTTGGTCATTCACCCTAAAAACTTGCATGGGATGTATACATTAGTGCACAATTAGCCAATCTACTTGAAACATGTTAAATATCCTCTTCATTCATTAAAAAAAAAAAAAAAAACTTTTATTTTTAAATTCTAGATATTTTCTAAACAAGAAAATACTCTTAGCCAATCAAAACTTTCATTTTTTAGACAAACATTTTTAAAAGTCCAAAGACCTCAAGAAACTACTCTTAGGTAGTTGAGAAAAAAAAAATATACAATTCAACTCCTTACAGCCATGAAGGTCAAAACAAATAATAGCATTGTGGAAAGCAAAGCACTACATTTAATGCAAAGAATAATAAATACGAATAAAGAATAAAAAATGCAAACATCAAACATCAGTAGCTTTCGCCTTGCATTTCCCAGGGAATAATATGACGTCATGACTTCCATACCCCACGAATGACTACTTTCTTCCACCAACTCTTTTCTGTAAAAACTTTGGGGAATCTTGAAAAAGACCATCTCACAAGGCGTCAAATTATTCTCCCACCGTAAATGATGATGGCAAGGAATAATCACGTCTTTATCGCTTCGTTTTAAGTCACCAAGCTCTAATTTATAGTCTAAGGTAAAGTCAACTCATTTGCCCTTTACATCGTGCGTTCACGTATTCTAATCTTAAAGGAATAGGGACTCTGCCCTAAATTTGACGGTCGTCCATGTCTATTATTTGTTTTGTTTATTATTCAAAGTTCTTTTGTGAATTGGTCTTTTGGTCTATCAGTCAAGTTGAGCGGTTCTTAATGAGCACCCTAAGAATCAAGTCTTGTTGAGTGCAAGTCTTCAACATCATAAAAGATGTTGGGATCATGCCTTAGTTGAATTTGGCAGAATGGATGCCCCTCAATCCTTCACTCTTAGCTAAAGATGTTTTAGTCTAAGGCTCGTAGTATCAGATTGGGTAGCTAAAATAACTTTGTGGATAGAAAATCCTCCATCAAAAAATAAATTGTCCGTCCAAATTCCTTATTTCAAAAAAATCACCCCATTCCAATCCCTTCAATGGATAAGTACCAAAAATGAGCTTATTTGACAGTTTTTGTTTTATTTTACATGTGATCAAATTTTCTTCAACGTGAGTTGAGGGGATGTCTTCAAAGTATATACAAAAGAGTGATTTTATACAAGTTTTGATTATTTGTCTAAAATATTCATTTTCATATGGTACATTTTTTTCAATATTAATTGTGTTTTACAACAAACGTATCTAACTACAATTAAATACAACCATAAAATTTACAATGTATGGAATATTTATAAATTATATTGAAAATGAAAATAAAAATTTTCTTTAAGAAATTAAGAGTAAATAATCAAATATTTGATAATTTAGGGGTTAGATGGTAAATATTAATTATATAAGCATTTTTTAAATGATAAAGATGGGTTGGGTTACTTAGTTTTAGGTTTGGTTTCATGATGTTAGATAACAAACCATCATCCTATGGTCCAAAACTATGCTTTGATATCAAATTTGGCTCTTGATGTTTTATTAGATAACAAACTAGACTTTTCTTTGATTTTCATTACAGTCATGATATAAAATTGATTTAAACTAGTTATTTGGTGTGATGTAGATCTTTGTGTGTGGACTTGATATGTACAACAAAAGTTTACCCCGGAAGGTAATGTGATCTAGAAACTAGTTCACTTGCCTTTTGATATATGAATTTACAATAAGTAGATTGATTTAGTGACTTGCAAACTAAGGTAAAAGACAACAAGAAACCACTTAATTTACCCATTTGTTATTAAGTGTGTAGCTGTTGATATGGCAATGAATTCTCAAATGTGCTTCTTGAGTAATAACACAAATCAAGAATAAGAGAACTTGATTATGGATTCTAGTTTGTCTTAAAACAAATTAGTGTTTAGTCTCTATATGCAACATTCTAAAGTATAATATGAGGGAGACAACATGTCAACTAATTAAAGAGGGAAACACGGGCCCAATTTAAATTTGAATTATAAAAAATGAGGGTCAACTTTGCATCATGGAACTAATCAAGGTAGGTGAATAGGAAAAGTAAGGATCAAAACCAATTCTTGAAAATGTTTGGAAGTGAAATTATGCTAGATTCAAGGAATATGTCAACTCTTAATGAAGAAACATATCAATTACTTTCTAGTCATTACATAATGGACAAATTAAGCAAAGTGAGTCCCAAATGGAAGAGAGAAATGTAAGTTATGTAATCTTCACCATTACATTTGAGCTTCACTTTGACTTGCATATGAATACTAGGAAGATAACTATCAAATAAGAGAAAATAGTAAAGATGTAGTAAAATACTTTAGACACAAATAAAAGGATACATATATGGATATCACTTGGGTACACTCTCCTTTTGTAAAATGCTTCAATCTTGTTACCTACAAAAAACATCAAGGAATTCAATAAGTAGCTTCTATCAAGAATATTGACTTTGACCACTAATGTAATTGATTAACAGTGTCAACAATCTTGAAGTGAGTCACAAAAGCAAATGGAAATGTGGCATGAAGCCATGAACAAGTGACATGAATCCAATCAATATTTGTAGCAGAGGATGAGGTGTAAGATCCCTCAAAGGACCCTTGTAAGTTTGAACTATCAAATGATGGTGTAGGACTTTTTTGGTAAGAGAAATGGATTTCTACAATCTGGAAATTTGTACTTCAGGATTTTCTTATATAGTTTATTTATATCCCAAATGATACAATAAGAGAAGTTAGCATTTTTGGTAGCTACATAAGCGATCAAACAATATATACTATTCTAATAACAAAAGGAAATATTCATTCATCCATAACACTGACATAGATAAACCCTTATAACACCTTATATTATATTGAATATTATCATACAAAATGGAAAGTTTTAGTTTCTAATCTATTATATATTATCTTACATATATATTTTCTCTCCTATGCATATGATTTATGCTTCTTGCATATATGCTTCCCATGAAGGGACATGACTTCTAGAGACATCTAGTTACTCATCCTTGTTCTGTATATTTTTTTGATAGTCTTCAATAAGCTCCAATTTCTGATTCGAGGTCCCTTAACCTACTAAAATCATCCCCTCTTTTAAAATGATGTCTCGTCCTCAAGACATGATGCTCGATTTTGTAGGAGATCTTCACAAGTCACTTTTATTTGGTTCAATGGTTTCTCCCATTGTATTTTTACTTGTTCTAGTACAGTAATGTATCCTTGAATGTGGACCAGTTTAGTCTCATCTTCATTAATATTGTAGGGATTTGAATTTCCCAAGCCACTTGTTTTGACTCCCATGTAACCCTATCATGTGATTGCTCACTATGTCTTGAAATTGTGTGATCTTCTCTTTTATGTGCTTCACTTGGATGTGGAGTTGTTGTAGTTGATTGTGAAGAGTTTCCATTTATGTCCCTATTATGTCATCCATATCTTCTAGAGTGTTACATGTGGGCACTACATGTGCTATATAATCCTCTGGTTTGAACATTTGGTCATTGAGGCTTTTAGTTGTTATAGGCTACAGTAAAAAAAAATTGGTAAATGACCCATGCCTCTATGATACTCTTTCTTTAACCCTTAGTATGATCCTCAAACTTTTGAATGTGCAACAATGCACTTATTTATGTATTCATATGTTTTATTCTTGATTACCTCTTCTTGGGCCTCTTTCTTTATTTTGTCCTTCACAAAAGCCAAATCTCCTTGCAGGTTGTCCACCAAGTGTTTGAGTTTTTGGGGTAGGGGATGTGAAGTATCATAAATCAGGTATGGGATGGCACTTTTCAATGTGTCTACTACATCTTGTAGCTTCTCTACAATTTTTACATTGTCACTCAATAGTCCTTCTCTAACGATAACAACAAGAATGTCTCCTAGTTTTATCTTTTGTAGTGGTGAAATGTTGGAAAAATCCATCTATGATTGTATCATTGATAGTTGTAGGTAGTTGTAATAGGTAATTTGATGGTACTAATTTTATTTGATGTTGCACCAAAAAATATTAGATTTATTTTATTCTAGAAGTGGAAGTGAAGGTCTCCCTGATGTCAATATCTTTTCTTTTTCTTAGAATTTTCTCTGGATAGATTATTTTCAGCTGGAGGGGCCCCTTTGACTTACTCCTCATTAGGCTTTATCATCTCTTCAAAAATATTTTTAGTTACCTCTTTTTTCTCCTATTGGATCTTATACACATCCTTTGGATTCTCCTACATGAGTCTGTCAATTTGGCTTTGAATGTGGAGTTCTTGAGCTTGTGGATGAGCTAGTACATATTAAAAAAAAATTGGTAAATGACCCATGCCTATGTGATACTCTTTCTTCAACCCTTAGTATGATCCTCAAAATTTTGAATGTGAAAAAATGCACTTATTTGTGCATTCATATGTTTTATTCTTGATTACCTCTTCTTGGGCCTCTTTATTTATTTTGTCCTTCACAAAGGCCAAATATCCTTGTAGGTTGTCAACCAAATGTTTAAGCTTTTGGGGTAGGGGATGTGAAGTATCCTAAAGTGGGTATGGGATGGAAATTTTTAGTGTGTCTACTATATCTTGTAGCTTCTCTACAATTTACACATGTTCACTCAATAGTTCTTCTCTGGCGATAGCAAGGAGAATGTCTCCTAGTTTCATCTTTTGCAGTGGTGAAATGTGTTAGGCCCAAAAGGAGGCAAGCACAACTGAGATGGGGGTGTGAATCAGTTGTGTGTACCTAATTACTTTAATTTCACTTTATCCACTTAGATCTAAAAGATAAATGATAATGAAATATCCACAACACAAAGCACAGAACACAAAGATTTTTTCTTGAGGAAACCCGATTAAGGGAAAACCCCAGTGGGATTTAAACCCACTAGATGAGTGTACGTTGTTAAAAGAATTGTCTAGTTAAGATAAAAATAGATAATAAAAAAAGGATTCACTTTCAACCACAAGCTTATAGCCCAATCTATAGGCTCATTTCCCAGGGCTCACTACTCACAATACAATCTCAGATCTATCCCTCAATCGGGTTCACCGATCTATCTTCAATTACAATGGGGTAGACATATAGTCCTTTACAATCGAACTAACAAATAGAATCTCTTATGCCAATACAGTTCCAATGAAGTACAAACTCTACCTTTAGTGAAGAACATACCTATACATAATCCTCTCTCTCATATGCATACTCTCAATTACAAAATGGTCTCTCATTTATATTGATTATAAATAATATTCAACCACTAGGTCGCCTAAAACCTAATACAATAAAAGATATAAAAATTAAGATAATTCACCAGTGGAATCCAAATCAAGTCAGCTAAGACTTAGATAGGACCCAAACCTTCATCCTCAAACACGAACAAGTTCTACTGAAGCAACATCAAGAATCATAACACATTATTTCATCAAGTCTTCTAGGACCTAAATGAAGAAACACCAACACGCTACCAAAGCATAAAATCCAATCATCTCGACCAATGCAAACCAACATCATGATCATCATATGTTCCAAGAACACCGGCAAGAAACATGAATACCATCCAGAACCTTTGCATCATCTCCAATATGAAATCCAAACACATCTTCATCTCTAATCAACAGGAACACTAAGATAGTGAACTCAGACATAACAAAAGATAGCTTGTTGTAATTTGAATCATGAACAACACCAGCTATGAACATAATAATAAGGAAACATGCAATCACTAGCTTCACAACCTCTAAAACATCAAATACAACTCATATCGAACCAAATACTCATCCACTATTCACAGGAACACTGTAACACCAGTAACCAGAAACTCAATCATATCTTACTCAAACTGTCATACCAACCTCTATGAACCTTTGTCGATGATCTAAAGACATCAGAAAATAATACCTCACCATCACATCTCAAGATCTTCAACATAGCATCTAAACAACTTAAATCCATCTTACCAAACATCTTGAACACACTATCTGAGACAACAAGTGTTGACATCAATGACAAACATTAATGTCAACACACCCAAATCTAAAACTTTGACATTCTCAACAATATTCCAACAATTTTCCCCTTTGGTATTGATGGAAACATATGTAGTGAAAAATTGATCAATGCACAAAGTTAATTCTATATCCACCTAATCACTCTAAAAGTATAGTTGCAATATATCCACCTAATTACTCTGAATATACAACTTCAACACAATCTCTACAATATTTGATCTTACTTATGTTTTTCACACAACTTCTCCCCCTTTGACACAATGGAAAAGGACCAAAGATATCAAAAGTACCAAACCAAGAAATAGCCATAAGAATGCTCCCCCTAAGGAGTAGTTCCCAAAACTCATCAATCAAGAAAATAATAGTATGATAGATTCTCTAGACTGGTGTTATCCTTAGTATCATTATCTTTTATCCAGAGGGGCTATCACCCCAAGCTTTTCCCTAAGATACTCAAAATTATCCTTAGACAAAGGATTTGTAAAGATGTCAACAATCTATTCCTTAGAAGACACAAATTCCAACTTCACTTCTTTTTCATTTACCTTATCCCTCAAGATGTGATACTTAATAGAAATGTTCTTTGTCTTTGAATGCAAAACAAGATTCTTTAAAATGTTTATAGTACTAGAGTTATCACGGTGAATAACAATAGGTTCATCAATGTTTATCTTTATGTCCTTCAACATTTTCTTCATCCAAATAGTTGATTATAGTTAATTGTAGCAACAACATACTCAGCTTCAACAATAGATTAAGGAATACAATCTTGCTTCTTACTAGTCCAAGAAACCAATTTCTTACCGAAGAAGAATGCACCTCCTCTAGTACTTTTTCTATCATCCATATTACTTGCCCAATTAGCTTGAAATCTTGCAGCAATTCCAATAGCATTTGATATGTCTGGTCTAGAGTGAGTTAGATATTTCAATCCACTGATCGTAGATATGTATAATGTATGATTAACACAAGAAGAATCATCATCCTTAGTCAGCTTACAACCAGTAACCATAGGGGTTCCTACCAGTTTTGAATCTTCCACACCAAATTTCTTTAATAATTCTCTGGCATACTTAGACTGAGTAATGAAAAATCCTTTATCTACCTATGTAACATGCAATCCAAGAAATAATTTCATTTCACCAATCATAGACACCTCAAATTATTTTTTCATTTCATTGACAAAACCTCTACTCAAATCATCATTTCCACCAAATACATGATATCATCATCAAATACTTCAGGAATCAAGACATTACCATCAACTATTTTGAAATATAAATTATTGTATGCCATACCTTTGCTGAAACCAATCTTTGTCTAATACATGTCCAATCTAGCATACCAAGCTCTAGGAGATTTCTTTATTCCATACAAGGATTTCTACAATTTTTAAACCATATCTCCTTCTTCGATTAGAGTAAAACCATCAGGCTGCTCAATATAAACATCTTCCTCTAATTCACCATTTAATAATGTGGACTTAACAATCATCTGATAGACCTTAAATTTCTTATAAGAAGCATATGCAATAATTAGTCTAACAGCTTCAAGTCTAGCAACAAGAGTAAAAGTCTCAGTAAAATCTATACCTTCCATTTGTGAGTAACCCTTACATACCAGTCTTGCTTTGTTCTAAACCACTTTACCATCTTCATTCAACTTGTTTTCTAATACCCACTTAATACCAATCACATTCTTGTCAATAAGTTTTGGAACAAGGATCCAATTCTTGTTATTTTTAATATTATCAAGTTGTTCCTTCATTTATTTCACCCAAATCTCATCAATACATGGTTATTTAACATCTTTAGGCTCAAATTTAGATAGAAAACAAGTTTTATCTCTATTCTAAACAGCTCTATTCTTATCACCAATAATGACATCTTCAGAATGATTTTAATCCTTACATACCTTGGAGCTTTTGTTATAGGTTGTGTAGAAGACTCTTTAGTATTAACATCCACTTCATTTCCTTATGGTTCTTTATGTTCTTCTAATTCATCCTAATTCCAATTTTGCATTTCCACAATTTGATTGTCATCTTCAGTCATATCATACCTACAATTCCTCTCTGATCTCTTCTCATTCTCATCAACTATGAAATTTTCACTTTCAACAATCTTCTTTAGTCTATAGTTATAACATTTATATACCTTCCTATTTGTAGAATAACCAATAAATATTCCTTCATCACTTATAAGATCAAACTTTCCAATATCTTCATCCCTCGTAATGTAGCATTTACTTCTGAAAATTCTAAAACATTTCACTGTAGGAATATTACCATACCAAAGTTCATAAGGAGTCTTAATGATTCCTTGTTTAATCTATACCCAATTCAAAGTATATATTACGGTGCACACTACTTCTCTCCAATACATGTGCGGTAATTTTCCTTCAATCATCATAGTCCTAGCTATGTCTAGAATAGTTATGTTCCTTCACTCAGCAACACCATTCTATTATGGGGTTTGGTGTGCAGAAGTATGTCTCTTTATCAAATGTTCTTCACAAAATGTATAAAACTGATCAAATGTAAAATCTCCACCTCTGTCTGACCTTAGGCATTTCAATCTTCTTCCAAATTTTGTCTCCACCAGTATCTTGAATATCTAAAAAAAATTAAAGGCTTTTGATTTATCCTTTAAAATTGTAACCCACATCATCCTTGAATAGTCATCAACAAATAGCATAAAATATCTATCACTGAAGCAACTTCATTTCTTAGTAGGACCACATAGATCTGTATGCACTAAATCCAACAGTCCATTTGAAGAATATGACTTATTATTGAAAGTAGATCTAGTTAGCTTCCCCAATTGACATTCTTTACACATATTGTTAGGCTTTAATAGTTTAGGCAAATCTCTCATAGTATGGTTAGTGTTAATCTTCACCATATTATCAAAGTTCACATGACAAAGTTTTCTATGCCATAACTAACTATCATCAATCTTAGCAATCAAATATTTATTCTCAATAGTTCTCAAATGAAATAGATTACCATCAGTTTGTGTACCTGATGCAATAAGCTTTCTTGTAATTCCAATTATTTTACATATTACATTCATGAATTCCAATGTGTAACCATTATCCAATAGTTGTCCAACACTCAACAAGTTATGACTTAAACCTTCAACATACAAGACATCATGAGTACTATTTTTACCATCAAGAGTGATAGATCTGTATTTTCCTTTAATCAAACAAGGAGCATTGTTACTGAATCTAACAATACCTCCATCATAACCCTCAAGATTCACAACTTATCTTTTTCACCAGTCATATGATGTGAGCATCCACTATCAATGACCCATTCGTCTCTTTTAACAACTCTTGAAACCAATGACTTTTCTTCATTAGGATTATCTTCTTTAATAGCAATAAATAAAATTTCTTCCTCACTAGAAACAAACTCGTCATTAGTCATACCTTCTTCAGTAGCATAAAAACTCTTATGACCCTTAGAATGATATTTCTTAGATTTGTCTCTAACATCCTTGTAATTCTTGTTCAAATATCTAGATGCAACATGACCAATCTTATTACAATTGAAACATTTCAAAGAAAAATATTCTTTCATACTTACTGGAGCCCTTAGGTAGTATTCTTGCAATCAAGGCTTCAAGTTCATCAATCTTCCTTTCTTCTTCCATGATCTCTTCCCAATCCTTAGCATAATGCTTGAATTTCATCTTTGTAGAGCTTTCTCCCTAGTCATACTTGGTCACACTAGCTTTGAATGTAGTTTTAACCTTTGGAAGTTCCTTACTAAGTGTATTCATATCATAGGCACAAAGTGTTCTAGTCAAAGCTTCTCTTGAAATAGGTCTTATGGTTCTCAATTGTTCAATTGTAGAAACCTTCTCACTGTAACATACAGGCAAAGATCTCACAATCTTTTCAACGACTTCATTCTATGTGAAGGTCCCTCTAGCACAGCTGATTTCACGGACCAAATCATTCACTCTTTGCAAATAAACTGGGGCAGTCTCTCCTTCACTCATTTTTATGTCTTCATATCTATCTTTTAGTCCCTACAGCTTAGCTTGCTTAACATAAGTATCACCTTCATAAATAGTTTCTAGTCTTTTCCATACCTCATGTGCAGTCCAAAATCCATAAATGTGTGAATATTCTAAATCTGATAAGGCATTGATCAATGCCTCTCTTGCTAATATGTTCTCTTTAAATTTATTTATTTATCTGCAATAGCATTTTTTAGGTAATTCAGAATAGTATAAGGCTTCTCAGTGACTTTCTAGTATTCATCTCCTATTCCCATGCATATCAGGTAGGTAGTCATCTACTCCTTCCAAAATAGGTAATTGTTTCCATCAAACTTCATACTATATCTTCTCATACTTTCCATGACCGATCTCCTTCAAGTGGTCAAGATTTTTTCAAAAAAGGACTTAGCTCTGATACCGATTGTTAGGCCCAAAAGGAGGCAAGCACAAATGAGGGGGGGTGAATCAATTATGTCTAAGTAATTACTTTAATTTCACTTTAGCCTCTTAGATCTAAAAGATAAACAATAATGCAAGATCCACAACACAAAGCATAGATCACAAAGATTTTTTTTTGAGGAAACACAGTTAAGAGAAAACTTCGGTGGGAGTCAAACCAACTAGATGAGTGTACTCTATTAAAAGAACTACCCACTTAAGATAAAAATAGAGAACAAATGATGCACTTGAAACCATAGGCTTATAGCCCAATCTATAGCCTCACTGCCTAGAGCTCACTCCTCACAATGCAATCTCAGATCTAGCCCTCAATCGGGTTCACGGGTCTATTTTCAATTACAATGGGGTGGACATGCAGTCCTTTACAATTGAACTAACAAATAGTATCTCCTATGCCAATACAATTCTAATGAAGTACAAACTTTGACTATAGTTAAAAACATACATATGTACAATCCTCTCTCTCGCATACATACTCCCAATTGCAAAATGATTTCTCATTTATACCGATTATAAAGAATAATCAACCACTAGGTCAGCTAAGACCAAATACAATAAAAGATATAAATATTAAGCTCATTCTCCAATGCAATCCAAATTAAGTCAACCAAGACTTAGATATGACCCAAATCTTCAACCTCAAACACACACAAGTGCTACTGAAGCAACATCAAGAATCACAACACTTTATTTCATCAAGTTGGCTAGGACCTAAATGAAGAAATGCCAACACGCTACCAAAGCATAAAATCCAATCATCTCAACCAATGCGAGCCAACAAAAAAATCATCACGTGATCCAAGAACACCAACAAGAAACATGAATACCATCCAAAACCTTTGCATCATCTCCAATATGAAATCTAAACTCATCTTCATCTTTGATCAATAGGAACACTAAGATACCAAACTCAGACATAACAAAAGATAGCTTGCTATACTCTAAATCATGAACACCAAATGTGAACACAATGATAAGGAAACATGCAATCACCAACTTCACAACCTCTGAAACATCAAATCCAAGTCATACCGAACTAAATAATTATCCACTATTCGTAGGAACAGTGTAACACCAGTAACTAGAAACTCAATCATATCTTACTCAAACTGTCATACCAACCTCTATAAACCTCTATAGATAATTTACAGACATCACAAAATCATACCTCACCATCGCATCTCAATATCTTCAGCATAGCATCTAAACAACTAAAATTCACCTTACCGAACGTCCTAAACATAGTGTCTAAGATAGCAACAAGTATGTTGACATCAATGACAATATTAATGTCGGGACACCCAAATCCAAAACTTTGACATGCTCAACAATCTTCCAAAAAAATGTTGGAAAAATCCATCTATGATCCTATTATTGGTATTTGTAATAGTTTTTCTGATGGCACTACTTGTATTTGATGTTGTTGCACTAGAAAATATTAGATTAATTTTATTCTAGAAGTAGGAGTGAAGGTCTTCCTGATGGTAGTGTCTTTTCCTCTTTTAGAATCTTCTCTAGATAGATTATTTCCAATTGGAAAGGTCCCTTCGACTTCCTCCTCATTAGGCTTTATCATCTCTTCAAAAATATTTTTAGTTGCCTCTTTTGTCTCCTATTGGATCTTATCAACATCCTTTGGATTCTCCTCCATGAGTATGTCAATTTTATTTTGAATGTGGAGCTCTTGGAATTGTGCCTAAGCTAGTGCCTACTTTTTCTCTTCCATAATATTGAGGTTGACTTTTGAGATTGTCTTTTCCCTTTTTTTCCTTTGTTTCCTATATTGTGTAAAATATGTCCTTTGGTAAATCCTTCACTACCTCATCCAATGCCTTATTAGAATGGTTGACATATTCATCAAACATTAGATAGTTCTATTCTTGTTTACAGTGTCCATTTCTTCATACATATTTAGCATCTTTGATAGCATCCCATGATATACATTGGCATTGGTAGTTTCCAAAATGTCAATTGGTTGTTGTAGTGGATCCAATATTTCTTGTTGAGTAGTCATCGAAGTTTGTTATCCTATTTTCTCTCTCTTTAGAGGTTGTTCAGCCTCCTTTACCCCTTAACATCGTACTATAATACCCCAAAAATGGGCTATAGGTTCATTAACCTCCTACATCAACAAATCGATCAAAATCGACATCAAAGTCCTAAACTAAGGCACATCAGTTTATCAAAACCCTAATTGATTTTACCCTAATTCTACATCGGGGAATATTTTTTAAATATTCCTAATTTATCTAATTATCCTAATTGAATGTTATTTGGTGATAAATCATATTTATCCTAAAATTTGATTAATTGAATATTTTGAATATTTAATTAATTAAGTTTAATTTTGCCACTTAATTATTTAATTAGATTTAATTGTATTTATTCCTAATTAATATTATTTAATTTTGACGATAAATCAAAAAACCTACATATAATTGATTAAATTCTTATTTAATTAATTGAATCCAGTTGTCAATATTTAATGATATAGTTTTGGAATAAAAGTTTGGTTTAATAATTGATTAACCCATAAGTCAGTTATTTTAATTCAAAATCAGTTAAGTTGAGAATAAATCACTTTATTTTTAAATTAATTCATATTAAATCATGCACAATCAGAAAAGCAGTCAACTTTAAATCAATTATCAATTTCAATTTGTTAGCTTTCTAAACTCAACATGTGATTGTGAGTTGAAGAAGTGAACTAAACTCTATTTCGACTTAAAATATGCTTTTGCATGATTTTATGAGTTGATCTCTTCCTGATTTCTTGTTAACTCAAAAATCAACCTGAGTTTATCAAGAGTGATTTATGGCTTTTCTCAATGCATCCTCAAGCCATGGATTTCTATATAATTGAGACTCGGTCTTTCATCTTATCCCCCCTTCAAATTTTCATACTTGAACTCTGGTGAATTTGCATCTGAAGAATCAAGCTCTTGCGAACAGGCGATTGTGAGATTTTTGTTATTTTTTTTATCATAGCATTCATTCATTTTAATATCATTGCATATCATTGTTAGATCAATTTTCATATCATTTCAATCCATTCTAGACTACTTTCATATCAGTTTTTCATCTTATTGCACACAAAATTTTAAAAAAAAAGATTAATTTGCATTCATCTTTCATCCATCTTTAGCTTTAAATCCTTCATTTAGGTATTGCATTGTCACTGATCTCGGTCTAAATCTGAGAATACCATACTCGCACCTACTAGAAGGTAGTAAATCACCTAGTTAGCTATATTGTGTCTCCAGCTAGGTGCAAAATTCACATGCACATTTCCGGCATCCACCATGGGGCCTTGAAAAGGGTTTCCATTCGTTTCTATCAATTTCTCTCAAAACTATGATTTTTATTTTATGTCCGTACAATTTTTGGATGACATTTGATAGATTGTCATACTAGGACCCCCTGATTGTCGTACGATAGTTGGAAATCTTGAGAATCATGTTGGTTGTTTGGTATTGTCGTTTGGGAATTACTTTGTCATGTGTGTACTGACCCACTGTCATTTCATACTTGGATTGTCATATAGGAGGTAGCACATTGTCGTACGAGTTTTCATACCAAAATATCAATTGTCGCACCAGAATTCTAGGTCATCTTTCAGATTTGATTTTTGGATTTGGACTGATAGCTAACCCTAACAATTGATACTTTATGTTTCTGATTGGTACTTGTTTTTGCTCACGGGAAAGCACAACAAAATTAAAAATTAGGTAAAATCTGCTAAGTGTGTTGCATTGGATCTAAGGTATTTTGCTACATCTGATAACATTTCAATTTTGGGACATAAAATGAACCTCTCACATGTTTAGATTGAGTGTATCTTTCTTTCATAAATCACACATTCATTTTGAGCTCTAAAAAGAACATAGATTTTCTTTCTACATATCTGTTACACATAGTAATTAGGCCCTATGAACACTATTTGTGGAGTTCTTGAGGGAGTGGGCTTCATTCGCTTATTTTTCATGCGAAGCTCTTCTCGAAGATAGATCCCCTTGTAGGTAGGGAGGATACCGTTATTATCTCACAGTCTTACTTGGTTTAGTCCTCAACTTTGATCGGTACGTTCTCTCTTGGACCCACTTAAAGAGCTCGATAGACATTGTTGTTGACATCACAAACCTTGGTGAGGTGGTTTCAGTCTTAGCGTGCCAATTGATCTATTTGCTATGTTTTGGTGAAGTGAAGAGGCTAGAGGATTATGCTCTACTCCCTTTTTGGGTAGTATCAGAAACTCAAATCCTTGACTCTAAACTAAGTCCCCCTGTGGTCCTTTTTGTGAGTCTCCTTTTAGAGAGGGTTAACCATAGTGGACATTCCCTTTATTGGGTCAACCACGTGGATGGAACCTCAAGTGGTAATAGCCATTTTCATCATGGTAGCAGTAGCCGCTATATAAATATCCATGTGGAAGAAACCTCCACAGGTGTAGTCTCTTGTTGGGCTATCAGATCTCCTCAACAGCTCCTGATTGATTAAATTATCAGACTGTGTCAAAACCCCGATGTGCTTGGATTGGATTTTTCCCTCTTGAAAATACAAAAGTTGTAGAGTAAGACCATTACTAAGAACCATAATGAAACCAAAAATTTTATTTTCTAGGACTATGTGCGTGATGCAAAACATTTTGAGAACATACACCAGTAGCATTCTTAGGGATTAGAACAATAAGTCACTATTCTTGTTCATGTGCAAGGTTGCTTTGTCCCTTTTCTCATTGTTTGAAGATGATTTGCATGCTCCCTTGATTGTTTTTATGTGTGCCTGGTATCTACTTGGTTACTTAAAATGAACAAACTTGAGACAAACTACTACACAGATCTTCAAACCTGGATAGAAAAATTTGCAAACAATCTGATACTAAAAACTTAAAAATTGCAAAATCTGAAGCAAAAATCCTTTCTCATGTCAAAAGTCATCCTGAAGGTATAAAACTCATACGAGTTTCCCGACTGTCATGCCAGAACCCTCAGATTGTCATACAAGAGACTATATAATGTCGTACGACTGTTGCCACAAAAATCAAGCAATATTAAAACCTGGTGTCAATTGTCGTATGAGTTTTGTCAATTATCATGCCAAAGCTAACCCAAACTCATATGAGCTTGGAGAAACTCGTATCAAATTTTTACCAAAGTTGCCAAAAACCTTCAAAATTTGTCAAAAATCCAATTTTTACAGCCAACTTCCAGATTCTGTCAAAAAAAATTCACTGTGTTAGGAACATAGCAGAAACTAGAAGAATCCAATCAATTTTCCTAAAGTGGTCTCTTGAGTTTGATCTAGTCTTTTGATTTATCGATTTGAATATAGTTCATCCAGTGTCAATACCTTATCAAGCCATCTTCTAATTCAGTCTTCAACAAAATGGCTAAGTGTTGTGAGCTCGTGTCCGTCATCTTTTTGGTGTCTACCCATACATCTAGGGCACAGTATCCTTCATTTACGTCTAAATCAATCTTCAACCAATCCAATCTTGACAAGGTTGCGTCATTCGATCTTCTTGAAACAAGTCATTCTTTAGTTGTCATAATTTTGCTCTTTTGCTTCACCCAAGGTTAATGGTGGAAAGTAGAGCTTCCTCACAAAGAAAACAAGGACAACAACCTAGATTCTCTTTACCAGCATCTTCTATGATTGCTTAAACATTTCATCAACCTTATGACACCAATCTATTTGGAGAAGACGCTCTTGGCAATATTTACTTGAAAGGTGGTTACGTCACACCTCATGTGTCGATTCACAGAGGTAGTCAATAAATTCCACATCAATCAATCCCTGGTAGTCCTCACAACAACATGATGTCTCAAGGAGGAAACCAAGGTTCTCAAGGTCATCAGTCTAATCATGGCGGAGATCCAGAACCAACACCATCTGAAATCAAGCAATATAGAAATGATGATGACTTTCAAAAAATGATGAAACATTTCTTACAAGAAGAGAAAGAAACCTACTTCTTAGAGCTAGCTCGATAAGGAGCCAAACTTCCTCTAAACTTTAATGTTGAAGATATCGTCACTCAAGAGGAAGAAACTCCTATCACGGCCATGATGAAATAGATGCATGCTATGCAAGTCAAGTTAAACAAGATGGAAAAAGAGAAAGAACCTAAAGAATTTTACATGGAGGCTCTATGCCCCTTTCCATTTGATAAAAACTTGTACATGCCACCATTCCCAAAAAGAGTGGAGATACCAAAATATGATAAGTATGATGGAAACTCTAATCCCCAAGATCATGTCAAAGAATTTTGTACTCAATCTATGGAGTTTATACATGAACCAACCTACCTAATGTGTATTTTCCCTCAATCTTTGGGAGGGTCAGCCATTCATTGGTTCTCTAAAATGCTGCCAACAATCAAAAATTTTGAGGAGTTAATCAAACTATTTTACCAACAATACTCCTACAATATTCAACATCCAATCACCATGATCGATATTTGCAATCTGAAACAAAAGACAGGAGAACCCTTCCCGACTTTCCTCAAGAAATGGAGGAAGAAGTTTTCACTCTATGCTAAATCTATTCTGGAAACTGAAAAACTCAAGATCTTCATCAACAATCTGATTCCAGAACTCAATTATCATCTGCAAATGCAAAATCATACTTCTTTTGAGAAAATGGTATAAAATGCCATAAAAATTGAAAATGTGCTTTCTCGTAAGGGAGACATATTGATTAACAAAGATAGCAAGTATGAATCTAGTTCTTGCTCCAACAACAAAGACAAAGTCAAATTCTGGAACAAGAATAAGAATGTTGTGACAGATGGTGTTGTCGATCACATCAGTGCTCCATCAAAGGCACCTGCATTCAATCTCACCATGGGCACTCAAGCCATAAAAGCTTCTGAACAAAAGGCATCTGAATCTGCTAAAAATTCTAATGATTATAAGCCATGGGTTACAAAACCAAAGTGCGAGTTCACTCCTTTGGGTGAGTCCTTAGAATCTTCCATGAAAACACTATTGGAAAACAAAATCATCATGTTGCCTAAGATAAAACCATATGATCCTAAAGTTAAACCTAAATAGTGGAAAGAGACCAATTTTTGTGACTTCCATCGAAACAAAGGTCATAAAACCAATAATTGCATGCACTTAAAACATCTCATTCAAGACAAAATTGATGAAGGAGAAATTGTAATTGACAATCACAAAACCAACAATGATCATATAGCATTCACGGAACCATTTCTGAAGCATAATCAAGGAGATTCATCTTCTAAGCCTAACATGGGTGCTAAGGTCAATTACGCCTACTCTAGAAATAATGATGTCATCAACATGGTTGAACCATGCCTATCTGAACATTGCAATGTCATCACTATTGTGAAAAAGGATAGAGATAATCAATCAAAAAATGTAGTAACTCGGTCACACACTCAGGTACACCTACAAGGACAAAACTCAGGTTCATCAAATGCCCCTAAAGTGCCTTTCAATCTTTCATCTACTTCTAAATAGAGGGCTGCCTTAAAATCAACTCCTAAAGAGACCAAAGCGACATCATATAGTATTGTCCAACAACCCCAGCATACCAATGCAAAAATATCCATGTTTGAGTTGCTTCGGATATCTCCTACTCATAGAGCTATTATGGATAAAGCCCTGCTCGGTTCAAATGTTCCTGACAATCTTGATCTAGACAGATTCCAGACTATGGTTGGTCATCTGACATCACCCCAGTATATCTCCTTTTCAGAGGAAGATGATAATTCGTTGAGTCATCCACATAACCAGCCCTTGCACATTGAAGTCTTGATCCAAAATCATCAGGTCAAACATGTGTTGATAGATGGAGGTGCTGGTCTAAATATATGTTCTTACAAATTGATCACACAACTGGGACTATCAAAAGATGTTATTGATCCTAAAAAGAAGATAACCATAAAAGCATATGATGAGCAAGAAAGATCTTCCAAAGGAACAATTGTCCTACCTATCAGAACAGGACTAGTTATCAAAGACATCACCTGTCAAGTTCTAGATATTCCATTAGCTTACAACATTCTTCTAGGGAGACCTTGGATACATGAAATGTAAGATATTCCATCAACATACCATCAATGTGTGAAATTTCCTTATGATGGAGTAGAGGTAACGATTACAGCTGACATATCCACATCTTGTAATGCCTTCAAAGAAAGTGTTGACAAACTTGTTCCACATAATAGAGAATATTTCCCCAAGAAAATAGATATTGCATCAACATCCAAGATGGAAGATATTTCCAAAGAAGTCAAAATCAAGGACACAGGCATGGGAGAATATACTATGGAACCATTCTTATCTCTCACATCTCTCCCGTTGTCCCCAAAATCTTATGGACAACCTTCAAACAAGGTGAAACCTACAGCTAAAGAATCTCAAGTCATATTTAATGGAAGTTTTATCACAAAAAAAGTGTCCAAGAAAGAATCTGATGAAGAAGAAGCTATACTAGCATGGTTATACAAAGATGAATCTCAATCCCAGATAGTTCAGAAATGTGACTCTAAAATACCTAAAATCCCTATCAAATCTTATGGACCAGGTCACAAACTCATGTCTAAAATGGGATACACTAGAAAAGGACCTCTAGGAATAAGAGGCAAAGGCATTATAAAACCAGTTGAACACTATGGAAGGATGACCAAAGATACTACAGGCCTAGGATATCAAAAGAAGCCTTTTCATCTCAGCAGAAATTCTCCACATGTCTTAGAGCAAATTGAACCATCAACAAAAACTTAGCTAGAGGAGGAAATACCATAGTCAGATAGTGATGATTTAGACACCATTGTTCTTATTCCTTATGAACGTTTACCTAAAGAAATACTAGATATTCTTAAAGATGAAGAAAAACCTAAGGAGAATATTAATGTAGTAGATACACAAGAACCTACTGCTAAACAAGAAGAAGGTAAACCTACCACAATAGTTGAACACTTGGAATACAATAGTGATTCTGAAACAAACTCCCATGAATATGAATTCCACTTAGAATCTGAAGGCAAACCTGCTTGGGGGATTCATCCTGACTTTACACATGTTCTCAGATTTCCTAGAGATCCAGATGAAGAATCAAATGACTGTGAATGGAGAGTCATTCCAAAAGAAGATGAGCTTATCACTGAAAAATGCATTGATGTCATTCACCAATATTCACCCAAAACCTACGTGAGTCTAGAGAGAAATGACCAACTTAGTGATTCGGATCCACCTATGGCTGAAGTGGAATCTAATAATGACATTGAGACTATTCGTGAATTGAACATTCTAAGTAGTAATATCACCTTCAAATTTGAGAGTCGAGTTAGGACCAATGATGAAAACACCATATGCATGAACACCATTTCCCAATCCTCCCCTACATTGACTATCCAACATCTAGAGTTTATTAACCAAACAGCTACCGATCCAAACTAAGATATCCACACCTTCCCAACTGACTATTCCCTTGCTTGCTACCTCAATGCAGTGGAACCTATGACAACCTCTATCAGTGAACCTAGTGTTAGCATGACAGAGTCAGATATCAAATATCTCAGTCAGAAAAACAAGAATAAAAAGAAAAGAGTTATGAGGGTGAAAACCACTTTGTGGCAGTCTCAGAACCTAAAATAGTAAAAACAAAAAATGTATCCATAGGTGAAAACCTCTCTGAGGCACCTAAGGATGAGATATTTGATGTCCTTTTGAGTCATTTAGAGGAAAGATCTCCAGTATCGATAGAACCCACTCAATCTATCAACTTGGGTACAACAGAGGAACCACAAATGATTCATGTAGCACAATCCCTATCAGAGGAAGAGAAACAAGCATTCACTACTTTCTTGACAAAAAAGATCAACTTTGCATGGAAATATTTAGATATGCTAGGGTTAGATCCAAATCTGATAATACATCATCTCTCTATAGCTCCAAGAGTCAAACCTGTTAAACAAAAATTGTGAAAGATGCATCCACATGTTGCACTCCTAGTCAAAGCTGAGCTAGAAAAGTTACTAAAAGCTGGATTTATCTGAGTCATAGATTATGCAGAGTGGATCTCCAACATTGTTCCAGTATCAAAACCTAACAAATCTATTAGAGTATGCATAGACTTCAGAGATGTAAACAAAGCATGCCCTAAGGATGACTTTCCACTACCAAACATCGATATGATAGTGGCTATGATTGTGGGCTTTGAAATGTATTCTTTAATGGATGGTTTCTCATGATACAACCAAATCAAAATCATTCCAGAGGATCAAGAGAAAATAGCTTTTACATGTGCATGGGGTACTTTTTGTTGGAATGTCATGCCATTTGGTCTTAAGAATATTGGTGCTACATATCAATGAGCTATGACATCTATCTTTCATGACATGATGTTGTTGACTTGGTGGTCAACACCTCCTTGGGGACTCATGACATGGCTTAACCACCTCTCGTGGATCGGGTTAAATCTGGCATTTGTATCAGGCATTGAAAGTTTGAGCTTTTGGTGCAACAGCAAATGATTCCAACAATTGGTATCAGAGCCTTGGGTCATGGGTTCAGGTCTCCCTTCAGTGGGTGTTGAAGGCTCAGTCAGTGCTGAGGGGGATTTTGTTGACTTGGTGGTCAGCACCTCCTTGGGGACTCATGACATGGCTTAACTACCTCTTGTGGATCGGGTTAAATCTAGCATTTGTATCAAGCGTTGAAAGTTTGAGCTTTTGGTGCAACGGCAAATGATTCCAACAGATGCATCGAACCATGGAGGACTATGTTGATGAAACCTTAGCTAAGTTTATGATAAGATCTGAACATTTGAATGATTTGAGCAAAATACTGGATAGAATGGAGAAGTTTAGTTTTAGACTGAACCCCAAAAAGTGTGCTTTTGGTGTTACTTCTGGAAAGCTCCTAGGCTACATTGTTTCAAAGAAGGGCAATGAAGTAGATCCTGCTAAAGTCAAAGCTATCATGGAGATGCAACCTCCCAAGAATATCAATCAAATGAGAACCTTACAAGGAAGGGTGCAATCAATCAGACATTTCATACCTCAGCTAGCAGACATATCACAACCTTTCACAAAGACATTACATAAGGGTGTGACTTTTGCATGGAACAAGGAATGTGAAAAGAATTTCAATAATATCAAGCAATATCTATCAAATCCTCCTATTATGATGCCTCATATTCAAGGGAAGCCATTGATTCTATATGTCTCCACCACAAATACATCACTGGGGGCATTACTATCACAACATGATGAAAACAAGAAGGAAAGAGTTATTTACTACATCAGTAGAACATTGGTAGCATATGAGAAGAACTATTCAATGATTGAGAAAGCTTGTCTAGTTATGATCTTTGCATCACAGAAACTGAGACATTACATGTTAGCTCATACTACATAATTAATATCTAAGATTGATCCACTAAAGTACCTACTAAGAAAAGTTGTCCTCACAGGTAGACTAGCTAAATGGGTGATGCTATTGAGCGAATTTGACATAGAATATGTTGAAAGTAAAGCTATTAAAGGCCAAGTCATTTCAGATCAACTGGATGAGGCACCATTGTTTGATGATACACCATTACATATGGAATTTCTTGATTCATTCATCATGCACATATCTTCTAGGACTTGGCATCTTTTATTTGATGGATCTTACACACATAATGGATCTGGAGTAGACATATTATTCATAACACCACAATGTTACTCAATACCTAAAGAATTCACAATAAAATTTCCTTGCACAAACAATATTATTGAATATGAATCCCTTCTTAATGGCATGAAGATAGAAATTGAGTGGCGAGTGATAGAATTACACATTCATGGAGACTCACAGCTAGTCATACACCAAGTTAATGATGTGTACCAAATGAAATATAATAAACTAATTCCATACAAATGCATGGTCAATGACCTTAAGAAATATTTCATCTCAGTCACTTTTGAATAGATTCCTAGAATGGAGAACAAGGTTGCTAATGCTATGGCAACACTATTATCTCTACTACAGCAGCCCGAACATGAGCTACATTATGAATTCCTGGTGGAAGCATTATCATTTCCTGCATATGATTCCCCTAAAATTTGCATGATCTGCACTATTGTTGGTCATGATTCTTCCAGATACAAAAACATATACTCCTACCTTAAAGACCAAATCATTCCTGATACCTTCAACTGCCATGAGAAATGATACCTTATATGAAACACATCACAGTATGTCATCATTGGTAATGATCTATACAAACGAAGTCTAGATGGTACGCTACTTAGGTGTTTAGAATGTGAAGAGTCTCAATGTGCATTAGAGGAAGTCCATGACGGTATATGTGGATCACATTCCAACGGTTTAACACTAACTTGAAAACTTATTAGGGCTAGGTATTATTGGCCTGAAATGGAAAAAGAGGCTATCAAATTTGCTAAGAACTGTCAAAAGTGCCAAGTACATGGAAACTTGATTCATGCACCGATGAGAGATCTTATTCCCTTTACTACACAATAGCCTTTTCAAAATGGGCATTTGATCTGATAGGTGCTATTTATCCACATTCTTCTAATGGACATACCCATATCATTACAGCTACAGACTATTTCACAAAATGGGTAGAAGCAGTTCCTTTGACTCAAGCAATCGGCAAACAAATTTCAATGTTCATCCTGAACTACATCATATGTCAGTATGGTATTCCACATTCAATAGTCACAGATAATGGTGGCTAATTCAAGAACAAGGACCTAGATTCCTTATGCTCAAAATTCAAGATAACACAACATTGGTCATCCATATAATATCCTCAAGGGAATGGACAAGTAGAGGCATCAAACAAAAATCTGTTGAAAATCTTGCATCGAACAATTAATAAAATAGGAAGGGAGTGGCATCTCATGATTAATCCAGCTCTCTAGACCTACAGAACAAGTATCAGAACACCCACTAGGGCTACACCATTTGCTTTAGTTTATGGGTCTAAAGCGGTACTACCTATTGAGGTTGAAATCCCATCACTAAGAATCAGAATGCATGGTCTAGTAACTGATGATGACTACAGAGTGTCTAGGTTGCAAGAACTTGAACTACTAGATGAGTGTAGACAAGCAACAAATGATCATCTCAGAGTATATCAGAAAAGAATGTCTAGAGGCTACAACAAGAAAGTCAAACACAGAGAATTTCAGGTTGGCGATCTAGTCTTGAGAGAAAATCCTAAAAATCAATCACATCAAGAATGCAAGGGGAAAGTTTGAACCCAACTGGCTGATTCCCTTTGTTATCACTGGTACTTTAGGCTCTAGAGCCTATCAACTCTCAATGACTAAAGGAGAATAGCTCCGAGAACCAATCAGCATTCTTCATCTGAAAAAATTCTACGCCTAAGGCATTCAGTATTCAAAAATGTCCTGAAAAACTCATAAAAATCAGAAAAAGTCCTGAAAAAATGAACATCTTGGTGAAAACCTAGCAATAGGCTCCTTGATGATTCACAAAAAAATAAAAATAAAAATAAAAAAGTACAAAAAAATTGAAAAGATAAAAAGACAAAAAATGAGAAAAAGAAAAAGTGCCTTGGTGAAAACCTGGAAACAGGCGCCTTGGTAGCAAAAATAGAATCTCTACCAAGATGGTGAAAACCTGGCAAATAGGCACCACTTGTTCAAAAATGCTCCATCTATCAATGCAATCTTGGTCTTTCCCAGCTTTCAATCTTGCTTTTAGTTTGTATATATTTTTTGGTTTGTTTCTACATCTTGTTTTTAATAAAGTCGATCTAAGCACCAAACAGCACAAGTGTCTGTATCCTATCAATGTTTCAAACTTGGGGGCAATCAATGTCATATCCTATGGTCTCTAGTATACCTCAGACGAGTCATATCCAGTCAGAGTCCTTCCAAAGCTATCTCTGAGTCAGTGTGTCTATATCCTTACTAGAAAGGATTTTACAATCAAACACAAACAAACATCAACAACAAACAGAAAACAATCTTTGCTTCATTGCTTTTGTCTCCTTGTATGCTTACTGATTCGCATTGCGATTTTTGCATATTATGTACCCTCAAGCTCTTTGATGATGTCCTTCATAGGATTTAGAGAGTGATGACTGGGGGCATAGTCTTTTCTTTATTTTCTGCTTTGAGTGAAAATCTAACAACTTTGGAAATTTTGGATTGAATTGGTGTCCACTATAAGTGCCTCCATCACGTATTAGATGGCCATGTGTACCTCGACCATCGATACCCAAATGCTTCAAGGATGTTGGATCTAACTATTGCCTTTTTGAGTGAGTTCTTACTCCTACTATGAAATGCAATCTTACCCAAGGATGTGATCAATAAAGGGTCACTGTGGGTAATTCACAACGGATTCAGAATGATCTCTCGACTTCTTGGTGTGTTTGTCTGCAAAGCGTATTTAGGTCATCACAACATTTATGTTTTGATGCTTATACAAATTGCTATATCAAAAATGGACATGATATTTAGGCCATCCTGGCATTTATGCCTTGGTGCTTATATCTAATCTGACATTCCGACAAAAAGTCCATATTCATATGTTCATGGTTGTCTAGCTAGTGGGCGTTGTATTGACTTTTGACGTAAAAATCAATATTCATATGTTCATGGTTTTCTAACTAGTGGGCATTGTATTAATTTATCTGATGTTACCTAAAAGAGAAAAGAACAAAAAAATATTCAGTGATGAAAACAACCGACACATGATCAGTGACTAAGTCCTAGGTCCTAGGTTTGCATTTCATTTTACATGTCACTTTGCACTTTTCATGATTGCATTTGTCTCATGATTGTCAAATCAGCTTGATGCTTAAATGATTCTCTAAAACAATGCTAAACATGACACAAGGACTGAATCTCACACAAAGGTCTCTTCACAGATCAGCAAGCAGTCACCATCCTGGGTTAAACATCCTTTTTGACAAATGACCGAGTACTTGTCTTCATCAATGCCTGCAAAATATATCATGTGTATCACTACATTTACATTACATGTCATAATCATTCCATTCTATTTATTACATTACATACATGTACATCCATAAAGCATAAAACAAATCATACATTTCCATAATCCATAATCAACTACATTGCATATTCCATACATTTGAAAGAAAACATTGCATTGCATAATCCATACATTCTACACTAATCAAAGCATTTCAAACATTTGCATCACATAATATAATCATCATAAACAAAATGATAAGTACATATGAAGTCACAACCAAAATCGATCTCATATATATATCAAAAACCTTAGAATAGTCAGGGGTGCACTAATGGCATAGTATACAAAAGAATGAGCTCCTTAGAGCTATCAAATCAGATCAATGTATATGGACAAAATGACAAAAACAATTAGAATACTAAGGCAGATCAGTTTTCTGCTTGCTTCTCCGCATCTGGTGGTGATGGGGCAAGTGCATATGGCAGTGGGTCAGCTCGTGGTGCTCTAGCTCCCTCCAAAGAAACCATGTACTAAGAGTCTGTAGGCACTCTCTGAGTAGTAGGTATAGTCACATAATATGCAAAAACATAGTAAGAGGCCCGACTAGTCCGATGAATGACCTCAGCCTACAATTGTCTCACATCTACCTCTGGCTCTAATCTCTATCTCTTCGACTCCCTCAGCTGGATCTCCAATGTGGAACTCTGCAATCTCAAGTCCCTAATCTGTAGCCTGAGTCACATAATAATATCTTGAGGAGTCTGTCTCAGTCTAGGATCTACCTCAGCTATCGGTACCTCTGCATCTTCCATCGTTTGATTAGCAGCTGCCTCTCTACACCCCTTGCGGCATCAGACCTCAACTCCTAAGTCAAAATCAGGATCAGCATGTTTGTCATCAGTACCACCCACATCCTGTTGTGCACCTAAAATCTCATCTGCGCTCCCAACGCCTCCCAATGTGCCACTCTCTCCTCTAAAGAACTGCAGGTCGGTCTATTGTAGAACTCTGAGGGCGAGGTGGTCTCCTGTGTCCAGCTGGTCTATGTGGGGTAACAACCACTCTGGGCCTAGGTGGTGTAGGTTACACCATAGTAATCTGTACATCTCGACGTCTCTGGCCTCTACCCATGGGTGCACCTGTCACATCTGTTGCCTCCTCCATAGTCAAAAATCAGCTCCGTCAGATCATAAAATCTCCTCACATGATGCTCAGCCAACCAAGCAATAAATGCATCAGCAACATATGGCATGTAATCCCAATCTCTAGCAACATATCCAGTATACTCCTGACTACAAAGAGCATAAGATAATCGAGCTATCCATCCTAATCCTAGCTCTCAAACCAACCGTGCATAAGTGGTATAATCCTTTGGTGCATCTTGTATGATGCCATATTGTCTCCATACACGTGTGTGATGAATCACTCCAAGACAGTGGTAGAATGTCCTATCAGCACCCGACTCTAACAGAAATATCCAAACTGAGCACGTGCAGCTGGCCATGCCTCCACCTGTAGGTACAGTCTCCAAATGATGAATGTCATGTCATCTAAGACATGCCTCTAGTACTCTGTAATGCCCATCCAGACCTATGTGACATATCCAGAATACCTATATATCAGTGGCTCCTGTGGCTACCTACCCTCGCCGCATACAAGTTGACATATCAGGATGTGCTCCCACGCCCAAATTTGTAGAAAAAGTGCACCAGAAGAAAAATATTTTCCCTCATGATACACTATCTCCTGCATCTCTAAGAACATGTAAGCAAGTAGGCACTGACCTCATCCTAGCTCAGAGGGACTAGCCATTAGGCATGCTACCATCAGGGCCCAGCCCATCAGAAGACTGTTCTGCTGACGGTCAGACATGATGATCCCATCGATCATCCCTGCTATGATGGACTCTAATTTGTGAGTCTGCCCATATCTCTGTACCAAAGCCTCCCAGGAGATGGACTGAGGTAACTGATCGTCATCACCAAATAGAGTCCTAAAGGCATGTAGACTAGCATTCCCCACACTAATATAATCAGGACAAGGGCCATGAAACGGTATGCGCAGAATCCTATACACATCCTCCGACATCACAGTGATCTCTCTGGTAGGTAGGTGGAATGTCTGTGTCTCTGAATGGAATCTCTCAATCAACATAGTAAGAAAACCATGGCTCACCCGAATCTTAGGCAACTGGATAAGGTACTTGAAACTGCAGGCAACTAGGTGCACTCTAAGGGGGTCAAGCAGTGACACATAGATTCTCTGGGTAGCTGGATGAGATATCCACACATGTACATCTAGATAATGAACCTACACAACATAAAAATAGGGTACCCTATCAGTAACTTGGTCAAAAATAAAGCTATAGGCACAGAAATTGAAAAATTGAATACTACAGAAGGTGCATTAAATGCTAAGGAATCAGCCTAAGAAATCAGAAAAATCAAAAATTTGACCTAAGGATGAGAAAAACACTCATTGTTTTCCATACGAGTTTTCAGACTGGTGTCAAAACTCGTACGAGTTTCTATGGGTTCCCACATGACATTTCATGCATACACGACAATCTACACGTTCTCGTATGACACTTGAGGGACCCGATAAAATGTCGTACAACAGATGGGTCCCTCTCATACGAGTTACAAGTTAAACACGGATGACATTCTAAATGCAATTCAAAACTCATACGATTCCTACTAGACTGTCGTACAACTTTTCATGATGCAAAATTTCAAAAAGCTAAAAACGTACGAAAAAATCCTTTAAAATGCTTAAAACATGGAACATTTGAATTCATAGAGAGGCACAGAGGTCCACTTACCGAGTTCCCATACTGGGGAGGTCGTTGGTGCCGCCGGTTGCACTTGAATCGATGCAAGGAGACTGGAACTATCATTTTGTCCATTTTTCTCTCAAAGGGCTCCACAAAAGTTTGTAAAAGTCAAAAGGAATAATGATTTGAAAATGACCCTTTTGGGCCTTATATAGGTTTTGACCTAATTTTTCAAAGTGCTCCATTTTGCGTGAAAATTGCACCCCTGGCTAATTTCGATGTTCTAAACCCATTTTCGAGATCAAAATCAAAATCTAAAATCATTTACATTGTCAAAATCGTGATTTAAAATTTTTGAACCTAGAACGGTCGACTGCTTGCACAATCGACCTTCTAATCATCAAAGAAATCCAATTTTCATCTAAATTGATCATCTTACATCAAACTATCAAAATTTCAACTTGGTCAACCATGGTCAACTCATGGTCAAACCTGGTCAAACTCAGTCTTCAGGACCTCCAAACGATGCAAAACATGTCTCTAAACGTGCACAACCACTTCTCAAATCAATTAACATGCTTCTAAACTATTTAACGCTGACTTTTCTTGTCAAATTTTGATTTTCATCCTAAAGGGGGCATGGTATTGCACATCAATCAAATCTGTAAATCAAATCTTTCTTTCAGTAATCAAGACAACAACCACGTCTAGTTGTTGATTCATCAAAAGACCTCGTCACTTGGGGCATATCAGATTCATCAAGATCCATATCAATTTGGTATTCTCTTAATCTTGTGAACCGTATCACCTCTTCATAACCATTGGTTCAATTGTGTTATTTCCTTGGTTCTTTGTAACTGAAGGGTTCAAATTTAGCATCCTTTTGATTCCTTTGGACAATCAGGTCTGGAGTCAAGACAGTCATTTCTTCATAATCACAGGTTTAGAATTGGGCATTTTGACACTTCTTCGTAATCACCAATTCATTGTTGATATAGTTAGCATCATCTCGATTCTTTAGTCAACTAGGACCTGAATCACCAACATCTTCAAATATATCAATCAGTTTTTGTCTCAGAATCGGTTAATCTTTCAAGATCAGTTTCTCCACCACATAACTGAGTCCACATCATCATCAAAAATAGATTAATCTTTGAACCATTGCGCTTCGCATGGTAATTCAAAGAGGGGCAAAATGTAATACCCCAAAAATAGGCTATAGGTTCATTAACCTCCTACATCAACAAATCGATCGAAATCGACATCAAAGTCCTAAACTAAGGCACATCAGTTTATCAAAACCCTAATTGATTTTATCCTATTTCTGCATTGGGGAATATTTCCTAAATATTGCTAATTTATCTAATTATCCTAATTGAATGTTATTTGGCGATAAATCATATTTATCTTAAAATTTAATTAATTGAATATTTAATTAATTAAGTTTAATTTTGCCACTTAATTATTTAATTAGATTTAATTGTATTTATTCCTAATTAATATTATTTAATTTTGATAATAAATCAAAAATCCTACATATAATTGATTAAATTCTTATTTAATTAATTGAATCTAGTTGTCAATATTTAATTATATAGTTTTGGAATAAAAGTTTGATTTAATAATTGATTAACCCATAAATCAGTTATTTTAATTCAAAATCAGTTAAGTTGAGAATAAATCACTTTATTTTTAAATTAATTCATATTAAATCATGCACAATCAAAAAAGCAACCAACTTTAAATCAATTATCAATTTCAATTTGTTAGCTTTCTAAACTCAACATGTGATTGTGAGTTGAAGAAGTGAACTAAACTCTATTTCGAGTTAAAAGCTACTTTTGCATGATTTTATGAGTTCATCTCTTCCTGATTTCTTGTTAACTCAAAAATCAACCTGAGTTTATCAAGAGTGATTTATGGCTTTTCTCAATGCATCCTCAAGCCATGGATTTCTATATAATTGAGGCTCATCCTTCATCTTATCCCCCCTTCAAATTTGCATACTTGAACTCTGGTGAATTTACATCTGAAGAATCAAGCTCTTGCGAACAGGCGATTGTGAGATTTTTGTTATTGTTTTGATCATAGCATTCATTCATTTTTATATCATTGCATATCATTGTTAGATCAATTTTCATATCATTTCAATCCATTCTAGACTACTTTCATATCAGTTTTTCATCTTATTACACACAAAATCCAAAAAAAAATAGATTTATTTGCATTCATCTTTCATCCATCTTTAGCATTAAATCCTTCATTTAGGTGTTGCATTGTCACTGATCTTGGTCTGAATCTGAGAATACCATACTCGCACCTACTAGAAGGCAGTAAATCGCCTAGTTAGCTATATTGTTCTTATTTGTAGATTTCTTGATTTGCTAACCTCTAATGTTTTACTGAAGTGTTGTGTCTCCAGCTAGGTACAAAATTCACACGCACACATACAACTTCTTCAATTTCTAGTTCCACCTTTGTATCCTCCTCACATGTTATAGGGGGTCCTTTTAGCCATATATTCTAGCCATGCTCAATAGGATCTCCTTTGGAGGGTGACTTGTTGTGTTATCCACTTCCCCAAAGTGGGTATTATCTAAATAAAGAATGTAGTACCTTTTAATTGAACCAACAGTGTGGTATGGATTCTTCTTTAACTTCTTTGTGAAGATGATTTAGGTTGAGTTGTGGTGGTGGGTGTAAACTGTCATTCTAGATTTCACCATTATTTGTGAAGATGATTTAGGTTGAGTTGTGGTGGTGGGTGTAAACTGTCATTCTAGCTTTCACCATTATTTGTGAACTTTGTCTCTATTTTTCTCCAACTTCCCTTGAGATTCCTTCTTTATTTTATTTTCCATAACCTCTTTATAAGTCTCAAATGGCTCCACATTTAGATCATTAGGTTTTCTCATAAGGGTAATGGCATATGCATCTACTTCTTATGTGGTGAGCTCATATGGGAGCTATGATATCAAAATTGTGAGTGGCTCTACTGCCTCCGTTTATGTGAAGTATTTTTCCACCATGAACTTAATTATGTTTGTGTATTGCTTGGTGCATTCATGAGGTATCATTTCTCTCTCCTGCATTTTCTCCTAGAATCTCTTAAAGAATCCCTAGTATGTCACTTTTTATGAAGACTTGTCCGAGAATTTTTTACTATTGTATTTTCTTTGTGTGGCCACTATTTGGTCCTTTTACCAAATTTTTCATTCGAAGAATGAAAGTTCATTCAAAAAGTAAACCTATTACTAATAGTATTTTACTATTAGCAGCAAGTAATTCTATACTTTCATAGTCCAAACCTCCAGTATTTTTATTTTTTATCTATTTCTTTCTTGCAAATAGAAGTGGGGATTGGTGATATTTTTTATTTGTATACATAAAGTTTACCAAAAATGCTAAATTCATGTTAATGCAACCATTTTATGGATATAAAGTATAGAATGTTTCTTTCCTCCACACTATCTTAATGTTGCAACTACGGGTTTACGGGAAATGTCATTGTTTCCAATCCGCTACCCTAAATCAATGATTTAAAAAAGGTTCAATTATCTATTTATTTTGGATTTATGACTAAAAATTACACCTAGCCTAGATGCAAAATCTTTGTATAAAAGTATGTTAACAATTATAGAGATCTCAATTGAGCATGTAACAGGTGATTAAATCATTTACACTCATAAAAAATGAGACACATAAATGTTGTCCTAGTATTGATGCTCTTATAGTAGCATGAGAATATTTGATACACCATTAAATATAGTTGTGATACTTAACTACCAACAAAAATGATAGATGGGCAACATTCAATTTATCAATATTATTAGGTCTACGATTGTCATAATGTAATAAAATTTTGTCATGGACATGTAGTAACAATATCATTCCACTAGACCTTCCCTGTAATCTCTATTGCAACTGATATGATCATCATGTGACAACATGTTTAGTGCCAATTACCACTTAAAAGGAAGTAGGAACTCAAGCAGGTGATAGTTATGAGTGTATTAGCAATCGTCACAGAGATGCAATCTCATTTAGATTTCTTTCTTACTTACTTTAGTGATTTCGAAATTAGAAAATATTTCTCCTGTCATAAAGCACATTTCTTGTCAGATAAGATCATTAATGAAAAAGGACATAAGTTGTATGTTATTTAGACCATAAACACCCTCATTTGTGGTTAATACAAGACTGCAAATCCTATTGTTGTGATCCATGGGCTCTTTGTAGCCATTCCCACAAAATTTTCACTCATATCCTTTATATAATGTCTAAAACACATTTGCACGGACTCCTTCATGAGCATCAAGGGTTCATGACTATAGCAGATTGAGCTAGAATTGTGAGGACGCCCATGTCTTATATTCCATTTCCAGTAATAGAATCATGTACTACACAATGGATACACATTTTAATCCTAGTAATCCACAAGTACATTTACAATTATCAGAAACCTCCACTTTTTGATTTAATATTTTATTATTTTCTTCCAATTTGTCAACTGTGACATTGTCATGCTCGACCTACACAAATTTTCTTTGTGGTTTTTCTTGAACTGATTTTCCTTCTTAAGATGGACAATCTCTTCTCTATCTTTCCAAAACAAATATTTAAATAACAATAAAGTTTAGACCTAGGCCCTCCATACATTCTGAGCCCCTCAAAAAAATTGATGGTGGCAAGCAAGTCAATAGAGTCACCACTTTGTCAAAACTTCCTTTCATAATAGATGCACAAAATAGAACAAAATCCAACATTAATTTATACAACAATTTTGTGGTCCATCCTCTTGTTTGAAACGATAGCTTCCCCATCAATGGACAACCTTCCTAGACCCACGTTGTCTTGCCAGATTATATATAGCTCAAAATCCTCTATTTCCAACGCTTCTTAATAAGGTTTTACCATAGAAGAGCTTGAGAAGACAAAAACTCATTGTAGCATCCATTAATTGTTCTCTCATGTACACATGCATGAATATTTTCAAGGGATTTGAAACCATTAATATGCCACACAATTCCTCTAAAAACCCAATGGTAGACTAATCTAAACTGTTGCAAGTGTACACAAACTATTTCAGATTTCATGAGCATCAAAGGGTTCATGACTCTAGCAGATTATGTTTTCTAAAATTGGACAAATAGTATGCATTTTATTTTGTATGGATCGGGTAGGACTTAAAACCTCCCAAGTACATTGAGGTGATCTAGCATTGCTGACTAGATAGTATAATTTATTATCATTTAATCACATAGAGAAATTTCCTTCTGTTGTAAGAAACTTATTTTCTTGTAATGATAGAAATCTTAACAAAATAGATGTAAATGACTTTAAAACAATCAAGTGGCCTCACCAAACTCAATCTAAAAAATATAGAAAAATAGTAGGAATTTATAACAAATAAGTGGAGTGCCATCCTTTATCTTTATTATATTTTTCATTTTACATTCTCATCATGGTACATGGCATGGATTTGAGTTTCCAAATCAATTATGTATTCTTTTTTTGTTGAACACTACAACTCTAAAAGTCTTATATGTATTCCATATTTAGTATAATACTCTATGATTATTTTTTGATAGTCATTGATGAAGACATTCAAGTAAGCCATA
This sequence comes from Chamaecyparis obtusa, assembly GCA_027943335.1. Taxonomy (NCBI): domain Eukaryota; kingdom Viridiplantae; phylum Streptophyta; class Pinopsida; order Cupressales; family Cupressaceae; genus Chamaecyparis; species Chamaecyparis obtusa. The sequence continues at coordinate 1,010,679 of BSBK01004170.1, forward strand.
TAGCTTCTTTGAAGAAATTTTTATGGACAAGAGAAAGAGAACGCAAGTTTCTAGACTTGCTCCATGAGCAAGTCCAACGTGGAAGAAAAGGTGAAGGGGGTTTTAGAAAATAAGCTTGGACAACCATTGAAAGGAGGTTCAACGGGGAGTTGAACTTGAATCTGTCAAAGGATAACTTCAATAACAAGATGAAAACATGGAAGCAAGGTTATAGAGTTATGAAAGCGTTGATAAATATGAGTGATTTTGAATGAAATGAGAATACTCAATGTATGGATGTTGATGAGAGGGTCTGGGATGAGCTTTTGAAGGTAATATATTCTTGAAAATCTTTTGATTTAAGTAAAATCTATCTTATTAAGTTAGTAATGAAAGACAAATAAGTAATTCATTCATTATGCCAACATGCAGATGAAAGAATTCATAAATGGAAAAGTGTATAAGAGGCGTTCGTTCCAATACTACAATGACTTAGCTTTCATTATGGGGAATGAAATAGTTGAAGATACCATAGTTGCAATGACTCAAGAGACAGAAGGACACCTATGGATGGGGCCCTTGATCTCGATGATGATAAGGATATCTCTACACCTATTGAGATTATTGCCGATTTGGATGAATTGGCTCAATCCAATCAATCTAGTGCAAGTGGCAGACAGATTCATTCACCATCATCATCAAGGAGGCCAAAGAGGAAGAAGGAAAGCATGGTTGGTTCCCTAGATGTGATGTTTGAAACCATCAATAAGCTACATGAGGGCCTCACTAAGCCTCAAATTATCAAAGTGGGTCAATCTCATTTAGATAATGTGTATGATTCCCTAAAAGCCATCCTTGAACTTAGTTGAGGTACTATGCTAGTGGTATATGACACTTTTTTTATTGAACCTGCAAGAGCCAAAGGGTTCTTGAGAATGACTCAAGATGAGAGAGTCAAATATATTCAAATGAATTTTGGAGGACTCTAGTTATAAAAGTTGGCCTTAATAGTGAAGATACAGATATGTCAAAGGTTGTGAATATATGGGAGAGATCTTAGTTTGAAGACTTGATATGTTCGTAGGAACATTGGAGGACTAATTTTGGGTTGTTTTGTTTCTATAATATTAATATCACCAACATACAGTTGATATCAATGTTGGTATAGTTTAACATATGTTTGGATAGTTTTTGACTGGAACTTTAGTGTTGGTGGTACTTGATTTAAATTATGTTTTGGTACAAATGATTATCGTGTTGCTTACATATACTCTAATTTAGCTATTTCATATTGTTGATATTCAAATTTGATATAATAGTGATCAGTAGATTTCTTTTAATGACAACTAATTTTGGTCTTTTCATTATTCATACTTGGAATTTTCTAAGTATTCATGTTTCCTTGTACAACTTTACTTGACACATTCTATACTTAACAGTTTCTCTTTTAAACCAATAAAAACTATTAGAATGTGCTCATCTCTTAGATTAAGATTTGAAAACAACCTAACACATGTGCCATTGTTTCATTCAAACACCTGCTCAAGTACAACAAGATGTGTGTTGGAGGCTGTGATAATCAAAACAATGTCCTTTAAGAGCCATGTGCCCCTGAAATGTAGGAGAAAAACAAAATTATTGTGTTTTAAGTTTATCAGGTCCACAACCCATCAGCAACAACAAATGGTTGTTTTGGACAAGACACCTTGTTTCTTGTGCAAATAGAAATGTTTTGGGATGCACAATGAATAAAAGACAATTCTTGGTTATTTTTAGCTATTTTTTTATGCTTGCAACTCTATTGCAACAACTCATTTCTACTATTTGTTGAATGGAGCTTATGGTAAACAATGCATATCTTTCTATATTTCCATTTTTTCAAATAAATACAACAAATCTCCATGGTTCTTGAATGAGCCATTAAATGTTGCAATATGATTTTCATGCCATGATTAATCCCTTGTTGCATTGTTTCCAACCTTTAGACCTTCACAACACTAAGAAATGACATTAGGCCCAAGCATTTTGCACAAATAAACATGTGGTGATGTTGCCAAATTCCAACTGGTAAGGAGATGGAAAAAGCCCTCAGTGGAGTTTCACAAATTTTTGGTATGGTCTATAGTCATGTATCAAGGGTAAACATTTACTATGTTCCCTATAATGTGAATGTGATAGAGAAATTTTAAACTGTGTGGAAGTTTTGTCTGTTGCACTAGGCGTGCTAAGAGTTTTCCCATGCTTATCCTTCAAAGCATTTGAGACCTATTAAAATGTTTTACTTCCTAATGTATGCTTGGAATTATAAGAATGTTTTTTTAGAAACACAGAGTGCATATTAAAATGTTTTTACTCATTGAATGATAATTTAAATTTGAGAAACTTAATCTATACTTTATTCATATATATTGATGTAGTTCTTATGATATCGAGTATCCAGACTTCATTGTTCATGGCATGTTTCATAGGGATATAAAACTCAAAAAAATGTAAATATATTTATGCACATGAAAACCTCTTTTGTGCACCCTCATTCATTCCCATTTTTTGGCATGTTGTTTCCATCTTCATTCCCCTTTCTATTTTTTGATAACTAAGAAGTACCCCAAAATATAATGGAGACATCACTTCAAGTTATCTATGTGCTTAGTGTCTTCCCTTGCTTCATGACATGAAAGAATGGGTTATAGAAAAATGATTTCTTGTGAATATTCGATATCAAAAGTTCTAACATGTTCCTTCTAGAAATTCAATCGATTTGATCAAGGAACATGAAACAACATAGACCATACTTAAGGCCAAGGTTTGAAACAGGGGACAAACCCCCATTAGAGAAGATTTTATAGTTGGAGAAGCTTTGATATTAGCACTTCTAACCTAGATTTAAAATGTTTAGTCAATCAGGTTATAGTTTTTAATTGAATTGAAAAAGAAAATTTAAAAATTATAGTTACAGGGGCAAGTTTACACCTATATGCTTGCCCACAGTAATCTAGTACAATATTTGTTAAAGAACAAGATCGTATATAGAAAGAATCTGAATGCTTACTATTGCTTGATATTGCCACTGTGATTGATATCAACCATTGAATAAATCCCTTATAAATACACTAATAGGTAGTCATATATATGTAGAGGTGTGACTCTTACAATAGAGTCACAACTCTACATATATGTAACTACTAATTAGTTTGTTGATTAATCAACATTAGTTAAGCAACACCGATTCATTTAGATGGTTATGTATATTAAACACACACACACACACACACACACACACACACAGATATATATATATGTGTGTGTGTGTGTGTGTGTGTGTGTGTGTGTGTGTGTGTGTGTGTGTGTGTGTGTGTACACACACATATAGATATATGTTTATAGTATACATTCCATCAATCAAATCGATGCTATTCTCTAACACTCCCTCTTAGCAATAGAGGATTAATCAGTGTGTTATCACAATCCCTGACTTATTTGGAACTAGATTTAGTGATAACTAACACACTACTTCATGTCAAGATATTCGACATAGGTCAGGACAGCATCATGATGTACTCATCCTGATAGAGGAGTTATCGCAATCCCCGGCCAATTTAGAACTAGATTTAGCGATAACAATCAAGATATCCAGCACATTTTGGGACAACAACTTAATGTAATCTAATCTTGATTCACACATTGTTATAATCCTCGACCAATTCAGAACTAGATTTAATAACAACTCCAGAACATTCAGTGTTAGGACTAATGACTATAATACATAGTTATACCTAACACTGGGTCAAGCTATTGTCTAAGTCGTCACTTAGCAATAGTAACCTAACACATATGAAAGATCATCACCTTTCATAAAATAACACAAGAGTAATATTACAATATTTTCTATTTATAATATTCATGAATATAAATTACACATAATTTAGATTTAATCTCAGAATTTACAACTATGGTTTAGTCATACCAAGTTTACCTCTGAAGTATTATATTTTCAACCTAGCAAGGGCTTGGTGAAAGTATCAGTATTTCTTCAGTCTTGATATAAACCAACTTGATAAGGTTTTCCACATAGTCCAACAAGTAACTTCATGTTCTCCCTTTGATTCTTAATTGTGTAGTCTTCATTTATTTTTGTAAGTAAATCATTTTCATTTTTCTTTATGACTAACATTTTCTTCAAATTTCACATCCCTACTGATTTCAACAACTCTTTGTCTTGGAGCATAGATTATGTATCCATTTTGTTGAGGATTGTATGGTACTTAATACTCCCTCTTAATCCCAACAAAAATGCAGAATTCTTTAAAAAAATTTAGAATAAGGAATATTCCTCTTCTCTGACTTCAGCAATGTCTGCATGATTTTTCTTCATTTTTGGACAGAACCTATGAGTGTGTCCAAACTTATCACACTTGTAGCATTGAACTTTGGAGAGATCTCTATGGTTTCCTCTTTTCCTTTTGAAATTCTTTTCCCCTTTGTTGTTTTCTTTTGCATGTAGAGCTTGAATTTCTCCCTCTTTAGTTGGGTCTATTCCTCTTGAAATTAACCGAGATTCCTCCTATGTGCAGTCATTCTTTAATTGATCAAAGTTGAGTAGAGAAGGACGACCAGTTATGTATTGAATGAATGATTCCCAATTAAGGTTTGGATTAATTCTCAAGATGACACCTTGGAATAGTCCATACTAGGAAAGTGCACATTACCATATGTCATTGTGCATTAAAATAATCACTTATTTATAATACATACTTAAGCCTTAATTCCTTACTCTTCTCCTAGAGTCATTAACCCTAAGATGGATGGTAGAATTACAATGACCAAGGCATAGAAACAGTCTCCAAGAGGCTCCCTCATGAACAAAAGCCCATTTTGGGAATCTTCTCCTCAATGTGACCGAATTACTCCACCACTCCTCTCACGAACTCCCTATTCACTTAGTCGTATTAGTGAGTGATAAGAGAATTAGCCAAGTATATATTATAATATTAAATACATCACAATTGTAGGGTTCAACATAACCGATACATACTTTTGATTACCCATAATTGGTTAAATATACAATTATATATAATTATATATAAACATATAACCCTAATATATAATTTCACAGATTATGTGTGTGTGTGTGTGTGTGTGTGTGTGTGTGTGTGTGTGTGTGTGTGTGTGTGTGTGTGTGTGAAAATTGTACCTGATCTGTAGACACAACACTTCAATAAAACATTAGAGGTTAGCTATAATCAAAATCGTGCAAAATTGAAATCTAATCTAACCAAGCGATTTACTACCTTCTAATAGGTGCGAGATTGATGTTCTCGGATTGTTATCGAGATCAATGACCTAGACGACACCTAAATGAAGGATTTGAATGCAAAACTGATATGAAATATGAATGTAATTAATCTATATTTTTTTTATTTTCTATGCAATAATAATGAAAAACTGATATGAATCTATGCTAATATAGAAATTGATATGCTAGAATGATCTAAAAATGATATGAAAAAGAATCTAAATGAATGTAAAACAAACAAATTGATCTCACAATAGCCTTGATTCGCAATAAGCTTTGATTCTCCAAATTCCAATTCTTCAAAATAGTTGTGCAATTCGTAGACGACTTTGGCAAAGTAAGCTTGCAAAATTATGAGATGCTTTGAGATGAGCTGAGGCTTTAATTTTATAGAAATCCAAAGCTTTGGAGGTGCATGGAAAAAAGCCATAAATCACTCAGATTAACTCAGCTTGATTTTTGAGTTATCTGATAATAAAGATAATTTAATTCATAAAAACATGCAAATCATGCAAAAATAGTTTTTTAACTCAAATTAGAAGTTTAGATCAACTTTAAAACTCAAAAATGATGTTGAGTTCCAAAAAGTCAATAACTTGCATTGATTTTATAATTTGGAGTTTAATTGTTCTTTGATTGTGCACATGGATAATTATGAATTAATAAATAAATAAATAAAGTGATTTATTCTCAACTTAACTGATTTTGAAAAATAAAACAATTGATTTATGGGTTAATCAATCATTTAATCAAACTTTTATTCAAAACTATATTATTAAATAATGACAACATGCTTTAATTAATTAAATAAAAATTTAATCAATTATTCATAGGATATTGGATTTATTGTCAAAATTAAATAATACAATTAATAATAGATAGAATTAAATTTAATTAAACAATTAAGTGGCAAATATTAAATCTAATTAATTAAATATGAAAATATTCAATTAATCAAACTTTAGGATAAATGTGATTTATCGCCAAATAATCATTAAATTAAAGATAATTAAGATAATTAGGAATATTGCTAGGAATATTCTCCAATGCAGAATTTAAGATAATCAATTATGATTCGATGATGTTTAGATGTGCATTAGATTAGGACTTCGATGTTGATTTCATTCGATTTGTAAATATAGGAGGTTAATGAACCTATAGCCCATTTTTGGGGTATTACATTTTGCCCCTCTTTGAATTGTGTGCAAAGTGTAGTGGTTCAAAGACAGTCTGTGTTTAATAGAGATATGAAACTAATTCAAAATTGATAATTGATATGAGACAAAAGCTGATTGATATTGATTTGATATGAAGATAATAGGTCCTGAATGACCAAAGATAATGTTCACTGTAGCAGCGATGAATCGAGGATTGCAAAAAAAAAGTGTCAAAATGCCTACTTCTGAACCTTATGATTGCGAAGAAGTGAGTGATCGGTTCTAGACTCGATTGTCTTAGCAGAACTAGCAGGTATCACATCTGAACCCTTCAATTACTGAAGAACCAAGGAAATAACACTGATGAACCGATGGTTGCAAAAAGCCGATACAGATTACAAGATTAGGAGGATACCAAATTGATATGGATCTTGATGAATCTGATATGCCCCAAGTGATGATAGATTTTCCTTGAGCGATGAGGTCTTTTTTGATGAATCAGTAACTAGACGTGGTTGTTGTCTTGATTACTGAGGAAAGATATGATTTTAGCAAAGATATGATTTCAAATTAGATTACAGACTTTGAATGATGTGTAATACCATGCCCCCTTCGGGATTAAAATTGAAATCTGACAAGAGAAGTTAGCGTTAAATAGTTTAGAAGCATGTTAATTGATTTGAAAAGTGGTTATACACGTCCAGGAACGTGTTTTGCATCGTTTGGAGGTCCTAGAGACCAAGTAGACTAGGTTTGACCATGAGTTGACCATAGTTAAAAGTTTGAAATTTTGATAGTTTGATGTTAGATAATCAGTTAAGTTGAATACTAAATTTCTATGATGATTGAAGGTTGATTATGCAAGTAGTTAATAATATGAATGATTTTAGATTTTGATTTTGATCCCGAAAAAGGATTCTACTTGCTATTTTGTTGGAGGAACCTTCGTGTGGGATTCAGCTCTTGTTAGATTGGAAGAGGTGATTGAAGAATCTTTTAAGTGTTCAAGCAATTTGTGAGATCATGCAAAGTGCAAAAATGCAAAGAAACATGCAGGATGATAATGCAACCCTAGGACCTAGGACCTACTCACTGATCATGTGTCGATTTGTTATCATCATTGAAATTTTAGGTAACCAAATAAATCAATACAATGCCCACTAGCCATGAAACCATAAACATATGAATATCAATTTTTATGCGCAAGAATCAATACAAAACCCACTGGCCAAAACAACCATGGATATATGAATATTGATTTTATTTTTGGAATGTCGGATTAGATACAAGCACCAAGGTACAAGCACCAAGATGACCTGAGTATCATGTCCATTTTGATATAGCAATTTGCATTTAACATACACATCAAACAATCAAGAGATCATTCTAAATCCAGTGTGAATTACCCGTAGTGACCCTTTATCGTTCACATCCTTAGGTAAGATCGCGTTTCACAATAGGAGAAAGAACTTACTCAAAAAGACAATAATGAGATCAAACTTCCTTGAATTTTCCGGGTATCAATGGTCGAGGTATGCATGGCCATCCAATTCGAGATAGAGGCTCTTACAATCAGACACCATTTCAATCTAGAATTTCCAAAGACGTTAGATTTTCACATACAAATAGAAGACAAAGAAAAGATTATGCCCCCAGTCATCACCCTCTAAATCCTATAAAGGACATCGTCGAAGAGCTCGAAGGGACATAATATGCAAAAATATCAATGTGAATCAGTAAGCATACAAGGAGAGAAAAGCATGTAAAAAGCATAGATTGTTTTCAGTTTGTGTTTGATTGTTGATGTAGATGCAAAATCCTTTCTAGAGACAAGACTAACTGACTGACTCACATGAAGCTTCAAAGGACTCTGACTAGATATGATACGTCTAAGATATACTGGAGGCCATAGGATATAACATTGATTGGCCCCAAGTGTTAAGCATTGATAGGATACAGATGCTTGAGCTGAGTGGTGTACAGATCGACTTACTTAAAAATTGGAAATGCAGAAACAAACCGGGAGATATGTACAAACTAAAGCAAGACTAAAAGCTAGGAAAGACCAAGATTGCGCTGATAGATGGAGCATTTTGAAACAAGTGGCGCCCGTTTGCCGAGTTTTCACCATCTTGGTAGAGATTCTATTTTTGCTACCAAGGCGCTTGTTTCTAGGTTTTCACCAAGGCACTTTTTTTCTTTTTCTCATTTTTTTGCATTTTTCATTTTTTCAATTTTTTTGATATTTTTTATATTTTCAATTTTTTTTGTGAATTATCAAGGCACCTATTGCTAAGTTTTCACCAAGATGTTCATTTTTTCAGGACTTTTTCTAATTTTTAAGATTTTTTTCAGGACATTTTACCATAGATTGAATGCCTTAGGCGTAGAATTTCTTCAAATGGAGAATGTTGATTGGTTCTTAGAGCTGTTCTCCTTCAGTCGTTGAGAGTTGATAGGTGCCAAAGCCAAAAGTAGCAGTGATTACAAAGGGACCCAGCCAGTTGGGTTCGAACTTCCCTTGTGTTCTCGATGTGATTGATTTTTAGGATTCTCTCTCAAGACTAGATCGCCAACCTAAAATTCTTTGTGTCTGACTTTCTTGTTGTAACCTCTAGACATTCTCTTCTGATATACTCTGAGATGATCATACGCTGCTTGTCTGCACTCATCTAGTAGTTCAAGTTCTTGCAACCTAGACACTATGTAGTCATCATCAGTTACTAGACCATGCATTCTGATTCTTAGTGATGGGATTTCAACCTCAATAGGTAGTACCACCTCAGACCCATAAACTAAAGCGAAAGGCGTAGCCCCTGTAGGTGTTCTGATACTTGTTCTGTAGGCCCATAGAGGTGGATTAATCATGAGATGCCAGTCTCTGTCGATTTTTTTTACTGTTCTGTGCAAGATCTTCAATAAATTTTTGTTAGAGGCCTCAGTTTGTCCATTCCCTTGAGGATAGTAGATAGAAGACCAATGTTGTGTTATCTTGAATTTGGCACATAGATCATCTAGGTCTTTGTTCTTGAATTTTCCACCGTTATCTGTGATTATGGAATGAGGTATCCCATATCTGCATATGATATAGTTCAATATGAACATAGATATTTGCTTTCCAGTTGCTTGTGTCAAAGGGACTGCTTCTACCCATTTTGTAAAATAATATGTAGCAGTGATTATATGGGTATGTCCGTTAGAAGAATGAGGATGAATCATCCCGATAAGATCAAATGCCCATTGATGGAAAGGCCATTGTGTAGTAAAGGGAATTAGATCTCTCCCTGGAGCATGAATTAGGTTGCCATGTACTTGACACTTTTGACAATTCTGAGCAAATTTGATAGACTCTTTCTCCATTTCAGGCCAATAGTACCCAGCCCTAATAAGTTTTCAAGCTAGTGTTAAACCGTTTGAGTGTGACCCATAAATACAATCATGGACTTCCTCTAATGCATGTTGAGACTCTTCCTGTTCTAAACATCTAAGTAGCATACCATCTAGACCTCGTTTGTATAGATCATGACCAATGATGACATATCGGGAGGCATTACGGATAAGGTATCTCTTTTCATGGCGGTTGAAGGTATCAAGAATGATTTGGTCTTGGAGATAGGAAAAGAGGTCTTTGTATCTGGATGAATCATGACCAACAATGGTGCAGATCATGCGGGTTTCAGCGGAGTCATATGCAGGATAAGATAGTGCTTCCACCAGGAACTCGTAGCATAGCTCATGTTCAAGCTGCTGTAATAAAGTAGATAGTGTTGCCATTGCATCGGCAGCCTTGTTCTCCATTCTAGGAATTTGCTCAAATGTGATAGATATGAAATATTTCTTAAGATCATCTACCATTCTCTTGTAAGGAATGAGCTTTTCATCTTTAGTTTGGTACACATCATTGACTTGATGAATAACAAGTTGAGAGTCTCCATGAATGTGTAGCTCTGTTACTCTCCATTCAATTGCTAATTTCATACCATTCAAAAGGGCTTCATATTTTGCAATATTGTTTGTGCAAGGAAATTTTAATCTGAACGCTTTTGGGATTGAGTATCCTTGAGGAGTTATGAACAATATGCCTGCTCCAGATCCATTCTGTGTATAGGAGCCATCAAAGAATAATTGTCATTCTCTAGAAGATAGGTGCATAATAGAGGAGTCTGGAAATTCCATTTGCATTGGTGTGTCATCAAACATGGGTGCATCTGCTAGTTGATCAGCAATAACTTGACCTTTTATATCTTTTCTTTCAACATATTCAATGTCAAATTCGCTTAGAAGCATGACCCATTTAGCCAGTCTACCTGTGAGGGCAGCCTTGCTTAGTAGGTATTTTAGTGGATCAATTTTTGCTACTAGATGCGTGGTATGAGCTAACATATAGTGTCTTAGTTTTTGTGATGCAAAGATCACAGCGAGACAAGCTTTCTCAATCATAGAATAGTTCTTTTCATACGCCACCAATGTTCTACTTATATAATAAATGGCTCTTTCCTTTTTGTCTTCATCATGTTGCGCTAGCAATGCCCCTAGTGATGTGGCTGTAGCGGAGACATATAAGATCAATGGCTTCCCATGAATAGGAGGCATCAAGATAGGAGGATTTGATAAATACTTCTTGATATGGTTAAAGTTGTTCTCACATTCTTCATTCCATGCAAAGGTCACACCTTTATGTAATATTTTTGTAAAAGGCTATGATATGTCCGCTAGCTGTGATATGAATCTTCTAATAGATTGAACTCTTCCTTACAACGTCCTCATTTAACTGATATATGTGGGAGGTTGCATCTCTATTATAGCCTTGACTTTAGTCGGATCAACTTCAATGCCCTTCTTTGAAACTATGTATCCTGAGAGCTTTCCAGAAGTGACACCAAAAGCATACTTCTTAGGATTTAGTCAAAGACTAAACTTTTCCATTCTGTCTAGGATCATGCTCAAGTCCTTTAGATGTTCAGTTCTAATCATAGATTTTGCTAAAGTATCATCAACATAATCTTCCATAATTCGATGCATCATGTCGTGGAAAATAGATGTCATTGCTCTTTGATATGTAGCACCAGCATTTTTAAGCCCAAATGGTATGACATTCCAACAGAAGGTACCCCATGCACATGTGAAAGTAGTTTTCTCTTGATCATCTGGAGCAATTCTTATTTGGTTATATCCAGAGAAACCATCCATTAAGGAATACATCTCGAAACCCGCAGTCATGTCCACTATCATATCAATGTTAGGTAGTGGAAAATCATCCTTAGGGCATGCTCTATTCACATCTCTAAAGTCTGTGCACACTCTGATTGACCCATCTGATTTAGAAATAGGTACAATATTAGAGATCCACTCTGCATAGTCAATAACTCGGATGAATCTGGCGTTTAGGAGCTTCTCTAATTCAGCTTTTACCAAGAGTGCAACATGAGGATGCATCTTTCTCAATTTTTGCTTGACAGGTTTGACATTTGGAGCTATAGATAAATGATGCCTTATAAGATTAGGATCCAATCCTGGCATATCTGAATATTTCCATGCAAATTTGATCTTCTTCTCTGTTAGGAATGTTGTAAATTTTTGCTTCTCTTCTTCTGATAATGATTGTGCTACATGTACCAATTGTGGTTCCTCTGTCATACCCAAATTGATGGATTGAGTGGGCTCAATTAGAATTGGAGATCTGTCCTGTAAATGACTTGGAAGGACATCAAATATCTCATCCTTAAGCACCTCAAAGAGGTTTTCACCTTTGGATACATCTTTTATTTTTACTTTTGTAGGTTCTGAGACTGCCACAAAGTGGTTTTCACCCTCAGAACTCTTTTTCTTTTTCTTTTTATTCTTGTTTTTTCTGACTAAGATATTTGATGTCCGAATCGATCATGCTGACGCTCAGTTCACTGATGGAAGCCCTCATAGGCTCAATTGCATTGAGGTAGCAAGCAAGGGCATAGTCATTCGAGAAGGTATAAATACCCTAGCTCAGATTTGTGGAGGTTTGATTAATAAGTTTTGGATATTGGATAGTCAAATTAGGAAAAGATTGGGAGATAGTGTTTACGGATATGGATCTATCATCATTGGTCCTAACCCGACGCTCAAGTTCAAAGGTGATATTACAACTTAAGACATTCAATTCATGAATAGGCTCAATGTCATCGTGGGAATTCAATTCAGCCATAGGTGGATCAGACTCGATAGGTTCATCATTTCTCTCTAGACTTACGTTGGGATTAGGTGCATATTGGTGAATAATATCAACATGTTTCTCTGTAATAAGCTCATCTTCATCTGGTTCTGGAATGGCTCCCCATTCATAGTCATTTGATTCAGCTTCTAATTCAGGATCTCTAGGAAATCTTAGAACATGAGGAAAGTCAGGGTGAATACCCCGAGAAGGGTTACCCTCAGATTCTGATTTGAATTCATACTCATGGGAATCTGTCTCAAAATCACTACCACCTCCCTCTTCGTGATTGCTTTCGAGATTAGTTGGTTCTTGTGTTGCAACTATCTCTTGATTGATAGTAGGTTCTTGTGTTTCTACTACATTAATTTTTTTGATTAGATCATCTTTATCATCAAGAAGGTCTTTGATTACCTTAGGCAATTTTTCATAGGGGATGAGTTCTGAGCTGTCTGAATCACTATCTGATGGTTCTGTTTCTTCTTTCTTAAGAAGAGGTTCTCCTGGTGCGATCTGCTCTATGACATGGGAACAATTACCTTTGAGGTGATATGGTTTCTTCTTAAATCCTAAGCCAACTTTGTTTTTATTTTCTCTACCAGTATGTGGGAGAGGTGCCTCAAGACCTTTTCCTCTGATTCCTAGAGGTCCTTTACCTGAATATCCCATCTTAGCTATTAATTTATCTCCTGGACCATACAACTTAGAAGGGAGTTTGGATACTGTAGAGTCACTAGTTTGAACAACTTGAGATTCAGGTTCATCTTTGTATAGCCATGATAGAACAGCTTCATCCTCTTCAAATTCTTGCTTGGACACTTGTTCTGCTACAAAATTCTTTTTATATGCTTCAAGAGGTTCTTTAGAATCTGGTTTGGATTGTTTCAAAGATTTCCCATAAGACTTAGGCGAGATAGGGAGAGATGTCAAAGATAAGACTGGCTCGATAGTATATTCTCCCATACTATTTTCTTTGATATTAACCTCTTTTGCAAGATCTTCCATTTTAGATGTGGATGCTTCTTTAGTTGGTTTAATGGAAGATTCTTTGTTATTAGGTACAAGCTTATCTGCACTTTCCTTCAAGGTGTTGCAAGTTGTATTCAAATCTGCGGGGATAGTAACCTCTACTCCTTCATAAGAAAACTTTAAACATTGATGGTATGTAGAAGGAATAGCTTGCATTTCATGTATCCATGGTCTCCCTAGAAGGATGTTGTAGGCCAAAGGTAGATCAAGCACTTGATAGATGGTATCTTTGATAACTAGACCCACTCTGATAGGTAAGATAATGGTGCCTTTAGAAGATCTTTCTTGTTCATCATAGGCCTTGATAGTTATTTTCTTTCTAGGATCAATAGCCAATTCTAAAAATCCCAATTGTGTGATCAAGCTGTAAGAACAAATGTTTAGGCCAGCACCCCCATCTATCAACACATGTTTGACTCTACGGTTCTAGATCAAGACTTCTATATGCAAAGGCTGATTATGCGGGTGACTCAAGGAGTTGTCATCTTCCTCTGCAAAGGAGATATATTGTGGAGATGTAAGATGTCTAACCATAGTCTGGAACCTGTCTAAATCAAGGTCATCAGGAACATTGAAACCGAGCAAAGCTTTATCGAGAATGGCTCTATGAGCTGGAGATATTCGAAGCAACTCAAACATGGAGATTTTCGCATTAGTGTGTTGGAGTTGTTGGACAATGCTATAAGATGCATGCCTTATATCCTTTGGATTGGAAGATTTGGAAGCAGCCTTATGTTTAGAAGCAGATGAAAGATTGAAGGGCACCTTAGGGACATTTGATGAATCTGGGATTTGTCCTTTCAGATGCGTTTGAGCTTGTGATCGAGTAACTGCGTTAGCTGAAGAATGATCTCTATCTCTTCGTACAATTGTGATGACATTGCAACTTTCAGAGAGACATGGTTCAACCATATTGATGACAGCGTTATTTCCAAGGTAGGCATAGTTGACTTTTGCCCCCATATTAGGCTGAGAAGTTGAAACTTCTTGACCATGTTTTGAAAATGGTTCTGTGAATGTTGTATGATCGTTATTGCTCGTGGGATTGTCAATTTTGATGTCTCCACTATCGATCAGATCTTGAATGGTATGCTTCAAGTGGTAGCAATTATTAGTTTTGTGACCTTTACTCCGATGGAAATCACAGAATTCGTTTCCTCTCCACCATTTCAGTTTGGGGTCTTGATCATTTGGTTGGATTGGTGGTAAAGAGATGATGTTATCAACCAATAGAGTTTTCATAGCTGATTCTAAAGACTCTCCCAGAGGAGTAAACTTTCGATGTTTATCCCATCTTTTGTATTCTGGCTTCTTTTGAGATGGTTCAGAAGACTTTTGCTCTGAAGCTTTAATGGCTTGAGTGCCAAGAGTGAGATTGTAAGCTGGTGCCTTTGATGGGGCATGGACAGTGTCAACAATGCCATCTGTGACGATGCCCTTGTTCTTGTTCCAATTTTTGTTCTTGTCTTTAGAACTGGATCCTGATTCGTACTTGTCTTTTTGAAGTGTGATTTCTCCTTTTTTCACAAGCACTTTTTTGATTTTGATAGCATTATCCACCATCTTATCAAAAGATGTATGATCTTGCATTTGTAGAGGATAATTGATTTCTGGAACAAGGTTGTTGATGAAGATTTCCAATTTTTTTGTTTCTGGAATAGGTCTGGCATATAAAGAGAACTTCTTCCTCCATCTCTTGAGAAATGTTAGGAATGGTTCCCCTGGATATTGCTTGAGATTACAGATATCGATCATGGTGACCGAGTGCTGAATATTGTAGGAGTATTGTTGATAAAACAATTTGATCAACTCCTCAAAATTTTTGATAGTAGAAGGCAATTTTGAAAACCAATGAATGGATGCTCCTCCCAAAGATCTAGGAAAGAGGCGCATAAGGTAGGTCGATTCATGCATGAACTCCATTGATTGTGTACAAAATTCCCTGACATGATCTTGAGAGTCTGAGTGCCCATCATATTTATCATACTTCAGCATCTCCACTCTTTTTGGAAATGGTGGCATGTACAAGTCTTTGTCAAATGGAAAAGGACATAGAGCCTCCATGGAGAACTCTTTAAGTTCCTTCTCTTTCTTAAAATTGTTAAGTTCAACTTGTATAGCATGCATCTGTTTCGTCATAGCTGTGAGTGGATTCTCTTCCTCATGTGTAATGATGTCTTCAACACTAAAGTTGGGAGGAAGTTTATCTCCTTGGTGAGCTAATTGTAAAAAGTATGCTTCTCTATCTTCTTTCAAGAAATGCTTCATCATTCGTTTGAAGTTATCATCGTTTTGATATTGAGCAATTTCTTCAGGTGTGGGTTTCTGATCTGCACCATGTTGAGATTGAGCTCTTTGAGAGCCAAAATTTGTCTCTGCTTGAAACATGGTAGGAGTTTGTGGACTCCCTAGATTAGATTGATGAGGGGTATGTTGAGTACCTCTGTGAGTTGATGGAGGAGGTATGTAACCAGATTTCAATTGATAGTTGCCAAGACCGTCGTCCTCGTAAAGACCAGAATTGATGAGTTGCTCAAGAGTTGGAGTTTGGAGAGTGGTGATAGATTTCTTGTGAGAGGAAGCTCTAGTCTCCACCATTAATCTCAAGTGAAACAAAAGAATAAGATCCAGATAATCAAAAAATGAATTGAATCAAGATGATCAAATGATGCAACCTTGTCAAGATTTGATTGATTTGAAGATTTGATTAGACGTGGATGAAGGATACTGTGCCCTAGATGTATGGGTAGGTTCCCAAAAGATAGCGGACAAGATATCACAACACTTAGTCATTTTGATGATTGATTGAAGATTGATAGTTATGACAAGGTTTTGACACGAGATGATAAAGACTCAAATCAATTAAACAGAAGGCTGAATCGAATTCAAAAGGCCACTTTAGGAAAATGATTGGATTCTCAATAGCTACTGCTCTATTCCTGACACAGTGATTCGTTCGACAGATTCTGAAATTAGGCTAAAAAAGCTAAATATCTGGCAATTCTGACAATTTTTTGACAACTCTTAACAATTTTCCCAAACGACACTCTGCAGACTCGTACAACAGTGGGTATGCTATGAAATGACAGTTGCAAAACTCGTACGACAGCAGGTAGCCACTGAAACGACACTTGAAAATCTCATACGACAGTTACAAGATTTTAACTTTGAGAATTTGTTGGCATGAAAACTCATACGACACTGGGTACTCAATCATACGACAGATGGGCTATAATGAAATGACACATTGAGAAAACTTGTATGACTTTCTAACCTCTTGAGATGACTTTTGACTTCAGAAAAGAATTTCACTTCAAATTTTGCAAATTTTGAGTTTTCAGATTCAGATTGTTTGCAAATTGTACTGTCCAGATTTGAGGATTGTAACAGATTTGTTCATTTTCAATAACCAGATAGATAAAAAAGCATGCAAAACAGTAAGCTAGTGATTTAAAGCATGTCTAAAAATAATGAACAAGGGCAAAAGCAACATTGCGCATGAACAATCAAGTGACTTATTCGTTCTAATCCTCAGAAGCGCTAATTGTGTATGTTCCAAAATGTTTTGCAATGACGCACATATACCCTAGAAAATAAAAATTTGGCATCGCTAGAGTTTTTAGTAATGGTTTGACTCTGCAACTTTTATGATCCAAAGGGGTGAACTCCAATCCTGGCGCACTAGGGTTTTGACACAGTCTGAGAACTTAATCTTCAAGAGCTTCTAGGGAGATCTAACAACCCAACAATGAACCATACCCGTGGAGATTTCTTCCACAAGGACATTTATATAGCGGCTGTCACTACCACGGTGAAAATGGCTATTACCGCTTAAGGTTCTGTCAACGCAGTTTGCCCTATGAAGGGAATGTCCGCTACGGTTAACCCTCTCTAAAGATGACTCACAGTATTGTACCACAAGGGGACTTGGCTCTAGATCCAATATTTTTGACACCTTTTCACTTTTAACCCAAACAAAGCAGACAGATAAATCTGACACGCTAAGACAAAGTTTTGCTTCACCAAGGTCTATGATGTCAACTCCACGTGATCTATCAACCTCTCCGAGGAGAGAATGTATCGATCAATAAGAGAAGGCGCACTAACCAATTTTGATTCACCAAAGCTCGTGATGTCAACCCCATGTGATCTATCAACCTCTCTTGGGAGAGAATGTATCGATCAATAAAAGAAGATGCACTAACCAAGTTGAATGTGAAACACACTAAGTATCCTCCCTACCTACAAGGATTCTATCATCAAGAAGGATTTCACTGGGAATCCAATCTCTCAAGAATCACGAATAGTGTTCATAGGACCTAATTACTATGTGAGCACAGATGTATGTTTCCAAAAAGCAAATCTACCAAAAGTACCCAAAAAGCAGAAAGAGGAACACTTAATGCTTAAAGCGAATATGAGATGAGTCCACAAGGTGGAACACTTAACACCTCACACAAGCTGAAATTGAGTCCCCAACTTAGAAAACAAGTGAGTTCCTAAAAGCATAAATGGGTTGCCAAGTGGAACACTTAACACTTCTGTCTTGTTGACCCCTCCCCTTTAATGTGGCGCTGACCTTGCAACCACGGGGTGGAACGAGGGGTCGACGGATTAGCGAGTCCAATAACCCAAGATAGCAATCAAGATCAATCACAAGTATCTAAGACTACTTAATGAATCTTTAAGGGGTCACAACCTAGTATCAATTATGCAAATGTGTAGAAATAGACAAAAGCATGAAAAGATGCACACAAGCCAGATACATAAGAGATTTATTTTAAGTCCAAATCGAAATGTTATTAGATGAAGGAGAATGCCTGGGATTCTCGCAACGCGCTTAGTAGATTTTACCTAATTTTTAGCAATTCTTGTTGAGCTTTTCCATGCAAGCAATTTACTAACTCTCCAACAAGCAAACAAGCAAACAAGATATGTAACATATATTCAACTTATGAAAATCATAGGGTTAGCTCTAAAAATCAATTATTATCAGCAATAATAACCAGCAATTAACCCAAATGACAATTCAAATCATTCATTGAACCATGTAAAAAAAATAAGTGCATACCCATCACAAAACTTTATTTTTTTTGCTACATTTGACCTAGTCAACAAGATCTACTTTTTTTTTATGATTTTGGCCACAAAAATAGAAATTCAAAATAAAGACCCCTACTAAAAAATAGAGAGCTTTCCAAAAATGTAAAAATTTTAGAAAAATCTCTTCATTTGTGCCCTAGAGACCCGTTTTATCAAAACAGACTAGTTTTTGTAAATTGACTATTTGAGCTATTATATTGCATTCAAATTTAAAACACAAAGAATGGAACCCCTGTAGAATTTAAAGAGTTTTCTGAAAATATAAAAAAATTTGAAAAATATGCTGATTTGCGTCAAATATTAATTTTTTTCAGAATTTCAAGAAAAAATTATTAAAAATTTAAAACATCTCAAAAAATTTTAAATTTTTTACTGTAGCTTCTCCGATATGTGTCCAACCTAAAAAAAAAATTCAAAGAAAAACTCCAAGCCGTTTGGGGGATAAAATTAAATCTTTGAAACTTTAGAGTTTTAGCTCCCCAAAAAAATCAAAACTAACATGTAAAGGTGGGTTGCCCCACGGTGGGCGCCAGAAATGTGTGTGTGAAAATTGTACCTGATCTGTAGACACAACACTTCAGTAAAACATTAGAGGTTAGCTATAATCAAAATCGTGCAAAATTGAAATCTAATCTAACCAAGCGATTTATTGCCTTCTAATAGGTGCGAGATTGATGTTCTCGGATTGTTATCAAGATCAGTGACCTAGACGACACCTAAATGAAGGATTTGAATGCAAAACTGATATGAAATATGAATGCAATTAATCTATTTTTTTTTAATTTTCTATGCAATAATAATGAAAAACTGATATGAATCTATGCTAATATGAAAATTGATATGCTAAAATGATCTAACAATGATATGAAAAAGAATTTAAATGAATGTAAAACAAACAAATTGATCTCATAATAGCCTTGATTTGCAATAAGCTTTGATTCTCCAAATTTCAATTCTTCAAAATAGTTGTGCAATTCGTAGACGACTTTGGCAAAGTAAGCTTGCAAAATTATGAGATGCTTTGAGATGAGCTGAGACTTTAATTTTATAGAAATCCAAGGCTTTGGAGGTGTATGGAAAAAAGCCATAAATCACTCAAATTAACTCAGCTTGATTTTTGAGTTATCTGATAATAAAGATAATTTAATTCATAAAAATATACAAATCATGCAAAAATAGCTTTTTAACTCAAATTAGAAGTTTAGATCAACTTTAAAACTCAAAAATGATGTTGAGTTCCAAAAAGTCAATAACTTGCATTGATTTTATAATTTGAAGTTTAACTATTCTTTGATTGTGCACATGGATAATTATGAATTAATAAATAAATAAAGTGATTTATTCTCAACTTAACTGATTTTGAAAAATAAAACAATTGATTTATGAGTTAATCAATCATTTAATCAAACTTTTATTCAAAACTATATTATTAAATAATGACAACATGCTTTAATTAATTAAATAAAAATTTAATCAATTATTCATAGGATATTAGATTTATTGTCAAAATTAAATAATACAATTAATAATAAATAGAATTAAATTTAATTAAACAATTAAGTGGCAAATATTAAATCTAATTAATTAAATATGAAAATATTCAATTAATCAAACTTTAGGATAAATGTGATTTATCACCAAATAATCATTAAATTAAAGATAATTAAGATAATTAAAAATATTGCTAGAAAAATTCTCCAATACAGAATTTAAGATAATCAATTATGATTCAATGATGTTTAGATGTGCCTTAGATTAAGACTTCGATGTTGATTTCGTTCGATTTGTAGATATAGGAGGTTAATGAACCTATAGCCCATTTTTTGGGTATTACTATATATATATATATATATATATATATATATATATATATATATACATACATACATACATACATACATACATACATACATACATACATACATACATACATACATATGTATACATATACATATACATATACATATACATATACATATACATATACATATACATATACATATATATATATATATATATATATATATATATATATAATACAAAATAATTAATATAACTTAACTATATATATATTCTCATTTTATCTTATTAAAACTAAGGATGTATACCCTTCAAAACCGTGTTTTGGATGCCTCCCTATAATTTCCAATTTTTTTACTGATCAAAGTCAATTACAAGTATTGTTTTACTTTCCTTCCCTTAATACCTTTGTCTTGATCTTCCCCAAGGTCAATATGCAATGAATTTTATTAAACTTCATATTATCTCATTTTCGATGCTTGACACCTTCCTTCTCTTGACCAAATAGAAGGTGTTTATTTTCTTATGAATTTTTGTTTCCCTTATCTAGTTTGTGTAACTTTTGCCATTAAACTCTCATAATGGGTTATGATATCACATTAGACTCTTTTTATCAGCGATATGAAATTCATAACATATTATTCAAATTACTGATTTTGATTGTTTGATGTTGTATTAAGTGGTGAATCATTTATCTCTATTAGCCTTCTTAATAATGAAACATCTACATACCCTCTCAAACATGTGAACTATCAGGTATTTGACAATATAGTTGTTGAGTCTAAAATGTTCATTGTATACTCCCTTGATCCAAATATGTTTCGTCGGTATCTTCTGAGCTATATATATATATATATATATATATATATATATATAGCCTCTTATTATTTGGGTGGTAATCTATAAATATGTATATTGTTCAATGGCTCCTTCATTGTTATTAGAACGTGATATACAATGTAATATATATGTTATGTGATTCCTCTCTGTCTTCTCCTTGTCATTGATTAATCTCCACTCCTTTTCTTTGGTTCCTTTCTATAGAGGCTCTGATACCATGTTAAAGAACAAGATCATATATAGAAAGAATCTAAATGCTTACTATTTCTTGATATTGTCGTTGTGATTGATATCAACCATTGAATAAGCATCCCTTATAAATACACTAATAGGTAGTCATATATACGTAAAGGTGTGACTCTTACAATAGAGTCACAACTCTACATAAATGTAACTACTAATTAGTTTGCTGAATTAATTAACATTAGTTAAGCAACACCGATTCATTTAGATGGTTATGTATATTAAATATAATTACACACACACAGAGAGATATATAGATGTGTGTGTGTGTGTGTGTGTGTGTGTGTGTGTGTTTATAGTATACATTCCATCAATCAGATCGATGATATTCTCTAACAATATTTATGTCTCTATCCTGTTATATATCGTGAACAAATTATCTTTGTTTTTCAAGTGATTGTAACTGAATTACTTAGTGACAATTTTTGTACTCACCATTCTTGTTTGATGTTGTTTTGGAGTTGAATTTTCCAGATTTGAAGTGCTAAATGTTTTCTCCTCACTTGACAAGAAATATAGCATTCAGTGTTCATTTGTGTTGAATTAAATTTGCTTAAGATGGTATTGTAGTCATATTACAATTCTTGTATAGACCTATCCATGTGTATTTTTTATAGAGTACTTTCATACTTCATATAAAGAAAAGTTGCATTGTAACTCCTTGTAATTTGCCAAGTGAGTTCTTTTATCAAACCTTCACCATGTTTACATGTATTGCACTGGAGTTCTCCTTTCAAGCACACAATCAATATTTTATATCATGGACAAAATTTCCTATGGGAGCTGCATTGAAAAAATTGAAAGTTATTTTTTAGACACGGATCTAATGAATTTGTCAATCTATATGAGACCTCTTTGTATGTGCTTTTATAAAAAAATTCTTTTGTTTACATATGCCTAACTGAAGAGATAGACATAGGGTTTATTATAATATTCATGTAACAAATGTAGTATTGATAGTGCATTATTGATATAGAGTTGATAGTTTTGGTCAATGTGCCAATGTGTTAATGTGGTGTTGGCTCGTGCTTGTTGAAGACCTCACACACATTGAGTAATCCTGGCATCAATTTTGGTGTTGCCCAAATAGAAAGAAAAGGTTGTTAATGCAAATATATTTTATGTTTAAAAGTAATGTAAGAATTAATCATTATAGAAAGAACTAAAGTAGATTTGGTATTGTAAGGGAATAATGGATGTAGATACTTTAGCTAGGTCAATGATGTCCCATCTACATCTATACGTGGTGAAGGAAATGAGTGCAAGTTGTGTAAGACTCGAGAGGTGGCTAGGGTCGAGATTGCTTCAATGGCAAAAGTTGAAATTATCTTTCTACGATGTCTTTTTTGTATTATAATTGGACTTATTTGTTGTGGCCATATGCGTAAATGTGTTTAAAAGAGAGGGAACTTCTGTAAGGAATTTGCCTACTCTTTTCATTTTCTATGGTTGTTGACACAAACCCTAGAGATTGTAACTTGTTTATGATTTTGTATAGATACGTTGGACAAATTTATAGTCATGTCATGACTATTTTGGAGTTTTTAACTTGTTTATGATTTTGTATAGAAAAATTAAACAAATTTAAAAAATAAAAAATTAGAAAAAAAATTTAAAAAAAAACCTTATTCAAGTGGTATTCCAATTCTATATTTATGGACCAAACTTAGAAAATGGATCTTCTCACTCATCTTCCAAGTGAACCAAACGGTTCCAACCATATTCCAAAAACCATTTGTCAGATTTCAAATCTCCAGAATTGGCAAATTCTAATATTACTGAACTAGATTGGTTGCTGGAATTGACCTGGAATTCTAATAGATATATGTTTATAGTATACATTCCATCAATCAGATCGATGCTATTCTCTAACAATATTTATGTCTCTATCCTGTTATATATCATGAACAAATTATCTTTGTTTTTCAAGTGATTGTAACTGAATTACTTTGTGACAATTTTTGTACTCACCATTCTTGTTTGATGTTGTTTTGGAGTTGAATTTTCCAGATTTGAAGTGCTAAATGTTTTCTCCTCACTTGACAAGAAATACAACATTCAGTGTTCATTTGTGTTGAATTAAATTTGCTTAAGATGGTATTGTAGTCACATTACAATTCTTGTATAGACCTATCCATGTGTATTTTTAATGGAGTACTTTCATACTTCATATAAAGAAAAGTTGCATTGTAACTCCTTGTAATTTGACAAGAGAGTTCTTTTATCAAACCTTCACCGTGTTTACATGTATTGCACTGGAGTTCTCCTTTCAAGCACACAATCAATATTTTCTATCATGGAGAAAATTTCCTGTGGGAGCTACATTGAATAAATTGAAAGTTATTTTTCAAACACGGATCTAATGAATTCGTCAATCTGTATGAGACCTCTTTGGCCTGTTTGGTTGCTGAAATTAACTTGGAATTGGAAAACGGGAATTGGTTTCCCTTCTCAAAATTAAATTCTCAATTCCAATTCCATACCTCAATTCTAGATCAATTCCAGCAACCAAACGGGCTTTAGGGTTTTAAAAAAACAAGATTAGTGATCTAAAATAGATGGAAAATGGAAGGAGGAAAGTAAATGCTTTTATGACATAGGCAACAGGGTAAAATGAGAAATTCCAGCGTATTTACTTTACCCAGCCATGGTTGACTCACTCACAAATCGTTTTTGTCCTCCTCTCGCTCGTCAAAAATGCTGTTGAAAAAGCTGGTCAGCTTTTATTGTTTCCTGCAGTAGCGATGGCGGCGACGGCAATGATGCCTCAGAAGGCACGGTAAATATGGAAAAAAGTGATGAAAATGAAAAGGGCTTCACAGAAAAGTTAGGAGTGGGACCAAATGTCAGTTCCTCCCTTCCTACACGTAATTTTCTCTGTCCTCACTTTCAAATATGTAATGGCCAAAAATTTAATTGCCGTAAGCCAAAAACACCCGCTCATGACGGGTCCTTTGTGCCATTCAATGTGATATTAATAAATTTCGCTTGATTTCGTGGGACCGGCAGTTAAGGAGGTTATTGGTATCTCGAGGAAGCGGAATAATTTCAAACGACTTTTAGCTAAATGTAGCGGAAGCTTTAAATTTGTTACAGAGACGCCAAATTCTAAATTCTCCGCCAATGGAAACACTGTGGATTGAGGGTTAAAAGTCTCGTTTCCTTTAGGCGAAAATAGCGGAGACAACTGGCAAATAAACGTCTCTTTGAACGGTTTCTGACAGAGGACTCTCAAAATCTGGTAAATCGGGGGGCAATGATAGAAATGACTTTTATTTGACACAGAAATTGACGAACAGCCTTCGTGGATTCAGGGGTTTCGAAGTTTTATTGCCATGCACGTAAGGGTATTTGACTGAGAGCACAGAATTACACGGCACGTAAAGGATTCCCCTTAATCAGAGATTTCAATTCAATTCGGCTCATTAAATTGGGAGAAACTAGGGTTCGGACATTATTGAGTGGTGGCCTTTGCTCTCGCTGCTTGTTACTTTCAGACATGAGAGCTTTTTCTCCGGGCACTACGATTTAGTTATAGCGCCCTGCGCGACAATCTAGCGGATTTACTTATTAGCCTCCAGAGGTCCAAGATTCGTACAGCCTCTGCCAAATTGCAGTGTTTGTGGCCTGTATACCGGCCGATTAGAGCACATTGATTGACAATTTTTATGATTTGGATTTGAATTTGGACAGAGGCCTTCCATGTCTTTGACATTTTAGCTGCTGTTACAGGGGTTCTGGAAAAGAGGGCCAAATACATTGGATCAGATTTTCTCTTAATGCTTTTTTTCCTCTGGTTTTTGAGAATTAAAGACAAAAGTAGGTGCTCTTTTCCTCTGGTTTTTTAGAAAAGTAGGTGCTCTTTTCCTCTGGTTTTTTAGAAAAGAAGGTGCTGTGTCTGAATTTGATTGGGTGGGAGATTTTGTTATTTTTTAAATAAAAAATATTAATTGAAAGAATAAAACTAATTGACAAATTATTTTAAAAATTTCTTTATATGTTTTACAAATCTGAAATAAATTTTATTAAAAACTTTTAAACATATTTGAATAACTAAAATGTAAATAAATTAAAATTAAATTTTTTATAATTACATTAAAGATAAATTGAATTATATTTATTTATTAAATAATTCATCTGAATTTGGTCTACGATATCCTACATTAATCTTATTAATTAAATAAGATATTTTATGAGAGACTCGGATAGTTAGACATGTGTTCCTATCCGGATAATTACTTATATGAAGTTGTCTCCAAACATTGGCAAACTTCAAGTGAAGCATCTCTTCAAAATGAAATAACTTCCCATTAAACTTTCTAAAATGTATTTTTGAATTCTTTAAAATTACAAATAAATGGTTAGCAAAAATTAAAATGAACTAAACAAATACATCAAAGGAACTTTTTGATAGTAGGAAATTTCATTATTAAACCTCAAATAAATAAGAATATGAAGTCAAACAATAATAAAACTTCATATGTGCACATGCATTGAATTTTAATTTTTTTTCTATTTTGATGATAATCAAATATTAATATATTGATCTATTTTAATATTTTAAAATGTTCTTATTTTTAGTTTAAATATTTTAATATTTATTGTACTCAAGTACCCTTATCATATCAAAATATAATTTGAATTATAATATTTGATTTTATATTTAGAAAATGTATTTAAGGAATTTTATTGATTTCAAAATTAGATAATATGTTTAAAATATATAAATCAAATTAATTTGATTAATAAGAGACATTACTATAAAATTCATTTGATTAAATTTTAATCTAGTACTCTTTAACATGTGTAATTGTAGTTCCAACCATCAAATTAGCGATCTTTTTCTTTAATACATGATACAATTTTATTTTATTTTTAAAAACATCTTTAATATTGCATATCTATTATTGAATTAATTATTTAACATTAATTAAAATATTTTTATAAACATGTCTCCTTACCTTTTCAAAAAAATTTATTTTTACAAATTAAAATATAAAAACATATTTTACATATTTATTATTAATATTATTTTAAATGATCCATGTTTATTCATATTTAATTTAAATATAAAAGCATAATATTTTAATATAATGATTTGTTTAAAAAAATTATATTGAAATAATTAACAATTTAATTTATTTAAATAATTAATATTGATAAAAAATTTGAAAAAAAAAAATTTAAAATAGATATTATTTGTTTTTACATAATTAATTAATAAAGTTGAATATAGGATTAACTACTACTAAAAAATAAAATTCTTAGAATTAAGAACTTGATTTCTTCCTCAAGACAAACTCAAGCACAACACTAAAGATAAACCCCCAGACTACAACTTGCCACGGACTTTTTGAAAAAGGTGAAACAAACAATCTAATTTAAAAGGAGAACAACCATCAAAAGAACGCCTCAAAGAAGATCAAAGGATAAAAATATTGTCTCAAGGAATAAAATAGAACGTTCTTTTTACTACTACGAGGCCGAAAGCAATCTATGGGACAGCAACTTATACAAATAATTAAAGTTTCCAATCGCAGAAACCAACTCATCCGAACATTAAATTCAATTGTATAAAACTGTGTTATCATTGAATGGCGAGCAAAGCGGCGTATTGCATCGCATTGAAATTTGAAGAATAGATAGGTAAGATAACCCTAAATTTAGCTAAAGCTAGCCTACACTAATAACAGAGAAGCTAAGTTTATTTTTGACGTCATGAGAAGACTGACCCTGTACTGAACGCATTCAGGAGAGGGGTAGAGAAAATGGAGTAGGGTTTCGGAAACACGGGCAGGTACCAGAGATTTTCATCAGCCGCAAGAGGCTAAAGACAGATGGATTCTCCCTTCTCCGCTGATTTGATCCCTTTCGTGTCATAAAATCTGCGGCTGGGAGAGGGCGGAGGAGGTTCGAACTTGCGACATGACATGGTGATATCACGGAGCCGTCTGCCTAATGGCAGGCACAGGCACAGGCTCAGATTTAACCTAGGACGGCGAGTGAGACGAACTTGCTTTGACATGGCAATTACGTGGGCAGGTACAGTAGGTTCCTTCATTCTCCTGCCATGTGTAGTCTTTTGCTGAAACCCTAGTGTCACTATCAACGGCTACCGGTTTTTCTCATAACCGATACATACTTCTAACGGAACTTAAGAATGACGCCAACGCATCTGCATCGAAAACCAGCACTTTGCGCAAAGCTGAGGTAAATCGATCCAATTAACCTCCATGAAAGCATAAGAGTATGATAATCAAATACAATACCTAATGACGCCAACGCAACGATGGATCTCCATCGAGAACCAGCACTTTGCGCAAAGCTGAGGTAATTCGATTCAATTAAAACCGCCATGGAAGCATAAGAGTATGATAACCGAGGTGAACACCTGCTTAAGAATGACGCTACCGCGTCTCCATCGAAAACCAGCGTTTTGCTCAAAGCCGAGGTAAATCGATTCAATTAACCTCTATGGAAGCATAAAAGTATAATAACAGAAGATAACGCCTACTTCAGAATGACGCCAACGGATCTCCATCGAAACCAGCACTTTGCGCAAAGCTGAGGTAAGTCGACTCAATTAAACCAGCATTTTGCGCAAAGCTGAGGTAAATCGATTCAAATAACCTCCACGGAAGCAAAAGAGTATAATAATCGAAGATAACTACTTGAAAAGACGAGATTTTTACCTAATTGCAACCTTAAAATGAAACTTTGTGCGAGGTGCGTTAGCCGAGGGTTTTGTTCGCAGCTGGCCTTCGCAAGCATTTTCCGTTTGGTAAAACCGTCTGCTCACCCGTTACAGTCAATATGCATGAACATTTACCCGGTAACAGAGACGCGCTGGGAGATTACGGGTTCGAATCGCAGACTGACAACCCCGACAGTTAAAAAGCACGAGGTAAGCTGCAAACAAATCCTAAAGTTTGTTGCGTAGTTGTTTGGGGATGGATGCCGTGAATCAAAGCAATTTGTTACCATATTGAGCTCGAAAATAAATAATCCACGAGTGGCCAGATCATTTCTTTTTGGTGAGGCGGGGTTTCAATCAATTTTTTCCCTGCTTTAAACACCCTACAGATGCGGGAAGAAAGTATTTGTCTTTTACGAGGGGAAAGTCAGGCTGAATTTTAAGTTCAGGATGGTGACATAAGCTCTGCCTCCATGTGACCTGGGCGGTTAGAAAACACTTAAATGTAGTTGCAGGCTTTTCATTATTCATTTTGGTTGTTTTGTGTGGTGAAGGCAAATAGCACATTAGAAACATTACAGATCCAGGTCCCACAATAGCAAATAATTTATTTTTTATTTTTTATTTTTAACGGCGACCCATGGAATATTCGAAAAGCACCGACAACATTCGGACCACGCGAATATGCGCGAATAATTAAGTGGTCTGTATTTTTACCGGAGAGGATAAAATTGTTGAGCAAAATAGCTGCTGGTGTATAATTTTACTGATGCTAGGGTTAGAACTTAGTGCTGACAAGGCAGAGTCAAAGTGCACAAGTCAGCTCGATTTGCAATTAGTGCAATGTATGCGGGCCGGATCGCTGACGTCATCAAAAGATGCCTTTTCAACGGCCCCGATGCATCCGCCTCCAGCATCGCGCATCTGTCCGTCCAAGGTCGTCGGGCCGACCATGGCTGCGCTTTTGTTCTTCCAATTCCTCTAAACTTGAAACTCGTCGCCAAATGTGGCAGAAGAAGGGAGAAATTTAGCGGGGTCGGTTATTTTTGTTGTTACCTTTACAGCCCATGGCTTTAGTATTTGGCCATTAAGATAAAGTTAGCGGAGAAGATAGAATAGAAGAAGACACAAAGCATAGAGAGTATCGAGGGTTAAATATTGAATCACGGTCCCCGAGGGGCGGAGGGGCGTCCAAAGAAAAGGTATCCAACCAAACCGAAATACATGCTTTTGATTTCCTCTTTCAACCTTTCGCCCTTTTTTTCCTCCGTTGAGTTTTTTAGTTTCGTCTTCCCTTCTCCGTTGGTTCGCTTTCTGACAGTTCCGTTGGGCTACTAACAAAGCCCGTTTCGGAGGCCTACCAGGCTCAAGCTTCTCGAAGACGCTTCTGGTTACAGATGTTAGAAATAAATTGTTGGGCGCAGGCTGGACTGGTTATGGTTTTGTTTCCTTGCCCAATTTTCTGTGGGCCTTAAAAGTATTTGATTTTAATCTTCAAAAGGAAAGATCACACATCAATTTTTTGGGGGGTGTTACGCAGATTTTCAAAAATTGGAGGAAGAAAACAGGGGAAAAAAGCTTGCAATTTTGAGGTTTTGTGCAGCGGAAATTCTAGAAGAAGAAAAATTTAGGGCTCTGGAGAAAGCGGGAAAGAAAAATTTGTGTAGCAAAAAGGGGTGAGAATACGAGGAATTTTTTCTTCCCCTGAAAAAATCGTAACATGCAGTAGGCTGAGAGGCGTGCTGTAATTGTAGTCAGTTTCAGCCGTGGCTCCGCGGGGTTTGAAAATGGGGAAATACATGAGAAAAGGCAAAGGTGTGGGCGAGGTGGCTGTGATGGAGGTCTCTTCACAGGTGTCACTTGGAGTGAGAACGAGGGCCAGGACTTTGAGAGAAGATCACCACCACCGGCGGCTGCCCGTTCCCTCGTCAAAAACAACGAAAACGCACCAGCACCAACACCAACACCACCACACCGCCTCTGCACCGGCGTGTTTTGACGGGTCCTCCATGCAAACAGCTTACCTTGAGCTACGCAGCAGGAAGCTTGAGAAAATTATTTGCAGGTGCCATGAAGAAGCAGCAACACAGACTGACCAGGAAGCGTCCAAGAGCTTTGAGGGCGAGGCTTCTAGAATGGCGCTCTCTGAAGGAGGAGCAACCGTAGGTTTAGGCGCAGCCAGTGACAAAAGCAGCAGGAGAGTTCAGCAACAGCAATCTTCAGTGGCGCATTCGAGGAACAATTCTGCAACTTTCTCCAACGCCAAGCCAGCTAGACTTCGAAGAAAATACCAGAACCAAAGACACCACAATCAGCAGGCGCAGCCTCCAGAAAATGACCCCGAAGACGCCATGGAGGTGTGCAATTCTCTGCATTTTAATTTTTTCCCAGATTTTCCCTCTTCGTTGGTTGTCTCTTTGTTTCCCTTTTAACACCACGAAAAATTGGGCAGGTCGAGGTGTCGTTTGGGGAAAATGTAATGGATCTAGATTCCAAAGAAAGGTATCAAATTCATTTTCGTGTTAAAAAAAGTTGTTTTCCACTTGGATTTCATACAATTTGGGCAAGTAATTTGTGTGCCTAACAGGCAATGTGCCGATTTTTTATTTTTACTTTTTTTTTTGGTAATAGATCTTTATTCTAATGTGAAATTTTGTTTTCCTCTTTCTTTCGTCTAATTTTATACCTGTGTATTTGGATTGATAAGCAGAAGAAAAATTCTGTTCCACTTTCTGTCATTGTATTTGGGCTCCGAAGCAGAAAATATTTCGTTTTCTGTTTATTCTTATAATCTCAGGAACATTTTCCATGTCCAGACGGTAGTATTACCGAGAAGTCCCCTGCATCACTGCATATTTGATCTCGCTGCTTTTGATTTCCTATTCGCTTCAAATGCAATGTTTACTTTGGGCTACAGAACGTTAAGAAAGAAAATCATTTCCCAGATCCCAAAACTTCATGCTACTAAAAAAAAGTTTTAAAAACCCCTCCAAAAACTCTTTTGCAACTGACTTTGAAAGCCCCAAATCCTTAAAAGACCGAACTAGTTCCTGAGCCTAAAGATGCAGTTAGTAGATAGACCTTAAAATTGTGGAAATAAAAGGTTTATAAGTTGGGAAATTAAAACAAATTTTGGAAATACAAGGATCTGATACAGCTGGTTCCAGATGAATATCAGAAATGTATGTACTTGTGAAAATCTCAAATTTATTCTGTAGTTGCTTTGTTTTTTTTAATCAGGCGTACAACAAGAGAAACAACGCCATCAAGCCACATGAGGGATGTGGAGACACCGGGGTCAACAACAAGGCCGGCCCCGCCTACCTCAGGAAGGAGAAGGCTACAGAATGAAGGGCACAGCCGCAGCCATAGTGCCAGTCATCAGTTCCTTCACATACCAACCTCCAACGAAATTGAAGAATTTTTCGCCGGCGCAGAGCAGCAAGAACAGAGACGATTCACAGAAAGGTGATAGTCTGATGCGCTTTTTCCTTATTTTTTAGTTTTCCTGTAGCTTTTTTTTTCCAGTTGCTGAGAGTTTATTTTCTTTTTGCTCTTTTTTTCACCAGGTACAATTACGACCCTGTAAGTGATTCGCCTCTACCTGGCCGGTTTGAATGGGTTAGATTGAGACGGCCTTAAAAAAGAAAAAATCTGTGTTGTAAACAAATAATTGTGGGGCAAGCTGGCTGGCAGGCAGATGGGGATATAGGTTTTTTCCAATTCGACCATCAAAAAAGGTCAAGACTGTTATGCTCTACTTCGTTTGGGAGACAAGGAACCAACCCTTACAGAGAGTCGAAGTGCCTCAAGGCCATATGGGTTGTGTAGTGGTCTAGTGCAGCTTGTACAAATCGTTGTAAATTCTAGCCTTTGTAAAATATGAAGCTGGCATCAGCACGGCTCTCCCTGCAAGGGGACGTTTTTCCTTTTTTTATTTCCAACACAAATCCACACAGAAAAGCTTCGTTTTGTTCTTGTTGGAATTTTTAGGAACCTTGTTCAGAATCTCATGGTATTTAACAAGATCTTACTTTTTCTTCCTGCTGCCAAGAATCTTTTTCATTTTTAAGTGAATACGGATGCGATTTTCTTTCATTTGCTAATTTTCTCTTATTTTTAAGAGCTGGGGATGAACATTGAGGAACGGCTGATTTCTTGCTATCATATCTTGATATTCAAGACAAATCGTGCGATGAAATTGTCTATATAGCAAGGGCTTAAGTAAATATTCTTGGTATTATGTGGAAAGTGTTGTGTCTCTGAATCCTATCTGCGGAAAACAAGCTATCATTCGTTTTCTTTTTCTCAAGATGCTGACTGGCTTTTTTTTTCACTTCGGTAACAAGTTCTTCATGGATTTTTCTGGGTAATAGTCTTTAAAATAATGCCAAGCAAGGATATATCACGAGATGGTGAGCTAACCATTAATTATATCACATTTTAGTGATCCGGCTAAACAATTTGAATTATGCAAAATCCACGATGTTGAGCTGCCCAGGAAAATGCAATATAGAAAATATTGTGCAATTAGTGAGTCACTTCAACGGAAAATTATTTTTCTCGTCGTTTGTTTGATAATAGGGTATTTAAATCTAGCAAAAAAACTTGACCGTGTGTGGAAACCTGCAACCGTAGTTTTTTTTAAAACTATGATAGCTTAACTTCGAAAATTGTTTAAAGGTAATAGAGAACTCCAAAATCACCTTTAACACCACATTGGATTGGATATTATATGGCAAAAAATAAGAGAGGCACGTGTGCCTCTGACTCTGATGCAACAGAGATACTGATAGAAGTTATGACTTTACTACTTCGTTTATTCTTTACACAGATGTCATGAGAGTATATGTACAACCGTACTAAATGTTTTCTTTTGCCTTTCGATTGCTTATTGAGATGTACTCCTGATTGCGAATTTGGGAACGATTCTGAGAAAAGTTGCGTTCAACTGTGTATTATCTTTATATTACAGAAGATAAATAATTTGTACATTCCATTTCATTCGCTAATATGCGTTGTAGTTACATAGAAGAAAATTGTGGAGAGTACGTTAAAAAAATGCACTAGGAAATTTGTCATTTTGGGTCCTTTCTGAGTTGTCCCATGCAGCCTTAATAACTGAAATCAGGTGTGTGGTGCCAAAAGCATGCTAGAAACAACTTTAAGAGATGCAAAATCATGGTTATCTTTGAAATACGTTAAATGTTTGGTAAATATAAGCAATCGCAGCAGTTCAAGTCTTTGGTCTAAATTAGACTTGAGTTTTTTCGGTTATAGACATCCGATGATGACCTGATATTTATTTTTTTCATTGGCTCTTTAGTTGAGAAATATCATTTATCTCTGTTGACACTCACAAGCAATAAAAATGAGAAATCTGAAAAGAGAATAGAATCCTGACCCAAAAACTTAGTGTTGGACGTGGTATTCTGCAGACAGACCTTTGCAAGCATAAAAATGAAAAAGCCAAGGAGAGGGCCTGGAAGTGAACAGAATCCACCCAGAAGTTCATAGCACCTGTACAATTTTCAAAACTGATTTTTGCCAAATAGCTACCTTTTAGTGGTGATTGTATTATAGATTAATTTTCTTAAATATATATGACCACAGTATGAATGCAGTTTATTGCAAAAATGGTAACAACATTGAATCTATTTGGCATGAGGCAGTTACATGGATTCGAGCGAACAATTACATAGATTCTGATTCTCTAATTAGCTTGAATCAGATAAAATGTCTTATTAATAAGATAACACAGAGAAGTGAAAAAAAAGCAGTTTCTGGGTTAAAAAAAGTCTAATATAATAAAACAGTTTGGGTTCGGATGCTTAAAATAGAATGTCAACTAAAAAGATAAGCTTTTAAAACTGAATTTCAATAGGAACGCCCTCATACTTGCTGAGTGTGCCTTCCAGTTTATAACAGCAGGTCTGTTCTTGGAAAAAACACAAAAAACTAAACGCATGCATTGGATAAATTATGATAGAAACCTAAAAGCTTTATGTTGTACGACAAATTAAAACTTCGACAGCTTGCATTAAAGTTCTTACAAATATTTTATGTTATTTTTGCCAAATGCTTGGTCCAGAGTTATCTCCAACTATCCAAAAGTTTGTACATAATCTCTTGCAGATGTAAATATAGTTATGGAGTTTGCATCAAGCAGAAGATGATATCAAACCTATCTTAAGGAGAAGCTTTTCACTACAGATGAACCCGAATTTTGTTAGCTAATCTTTGTTTTCCCTAATCATCCATTCTGATGAACTCAGATGATTTTGGAGTGATATACTTGGATGTTTTGGAGTATCAACAAAATATTTTGCCAACCATGTTAATTTACCAAAAATCAATTTCACATAATGCCAACGAAAAATCTTGTTATAATCAATTGGCTTTATCAGTTGTCAAGTTCCAAGCGACTGAATATTAAATTGTTCATGGCTTTATCCATTGCCAAGTTCCAAGTGACTGAGGATTAAATAGCCTTGCTGCTGGAGAATATCACTTTCAAAAAATATTGTGTATTTGATAGCTTTAGATCTAATATGGATATAACTAGTCAAGCATCAATTCCAAGTCAAACAATAAATGTAATTAATAACTATTTAAACTCGTCAGCGTGAACAGAATAAACAATGTGCTGAGGTATAAGACAATTAAAATTACAAAACAGATACCTAAAAGCTAGGCATTGAGCAAAACGGAAATATTATATTGTAGGAATCCTATTTTAAGGCTTACAAGATGTACGTAAACCACCTTGAATTGTTATGTAGACAACACTGGATAGCAAATGTCATGCAGCATTCAAAAAAGATGTGACATATGTATATAATTCCAAAGTTATAGAAATTTGCAGCTGTTAGTTTCTAGTTTCGATCTGCATGGTATTCAATGACTTGTATGTTTTCCGTCTGCAAGCATCCGTTGAAAAACAGAAGATGGTGTTTACAAGCTAGGGCAGGTGCATAACCAAGAGATGTCGGATCGTGCAATACCTTCCTTGCAATTAGAAACCCAATCTAAGAACATAAATGTCTTCTTAATTATGGGAAACAACAGAAGTATAATTTTTGTTTCATATAATTTTTGATATGTTTGGTAATCCGTTCTACCATACACTACCAAGAATTACTGACAGGTATTGAAAATGTTAACATAGCTTTGTTACGCAGACACTGTAACCGTATGGAGCTGTATAACCAGTTCATTGCTGCTCAAAGTCAAACTATTACTGAAGAAACAAATATTCAATTCTGGCATGAAACATGAATTTAACTCTGTTTGTCTGTGGAAATCTTATACAAATGTAAGAATGCCCAGGAGTTCACATTGACCAGTTGCTGATATCATGCCATTTATTTAAATGAAATGTATTTTTCAGTACAGCTGTACCATATGTCATTTCCTATACTTTGCCCAAAATACTACCTTTCTAGTTTAGTCAGATTTTCAGATCAGCAAGGATGACTGGTGGCTGGGTTAAATACTACAGTAGTTGCAGAATATACAAAACATGATCTTACATTCAGACCATATTAGTGAATAAAACTTACAACATTCTCACAAAGCGGCAGTTACAAGGCATGCTGATATTAATGAACAAAATATAAGACATTCTCAGCAGTTTTTATAAAGCATAGGGAATAATGTTTTGAAACCTGGAATAATCTAACTGTTAGAATAAAATCTATTTGGCTAACAGGTTGAAGAATACATCCCATCCAATCTAACTTAAATTTCTAATAGCTGCTAAACCTTGAAATTTTGAATCCCATTGTAAGATACTTGCACCTCTTTAATTTCTATAACCAATTTATGTAACTAATACGATGATGGATTTGAATACTAAAAAAGAACAATCATAGTCCAAACAGAACTACAAAAGATATATATACAGCTTGATCCAAAAATTGCATTACTTGGTGAATTCCCTACCATTATTTATAATATTATGATCTGATAGAACAAAGGAAAAAAGCCAATACAGATTTTTTAACTTAAAAATCAAAATGCAAATGAATATGAAAACTTTGGGACCCAATAGTTCCTTGCCATGGTAATCATTCAAGACTTCTATCAATTAGAAAAAACCACCATGCAAAACCTAGAAGAGCATGATATGTCACCATGGCCACATACTGTTAATACTTGAGACCTAAATACATGTTACATAGGAAGAAGACTCATCAAGAGAAACTAAAGATTTAAAGTCACTTAAAAGTTTGCCCAATCCCTCTTCTTTTCTGTTTAGTAAACGAGTAAGGTTAGCAAAAGATCTCTTCCTAATTTGCTCATAGCTTCATACCTAGTATTGATAAGCCTTCTTGTTATAGATCCTTAGAACATATTCTGAAAAATAAAACTAGAAAGAAAGGAGTCTATGCCATAGTGAGAGCTTCTAAGTACTAATTCCAAGTAAAGAACATGTAGTTACACAAATTTGTTGAGCTACTGCTCATTTGGACCAGCTAGGACTTAAACCCAAGACCTTCCATTTGCTGTTGGAGTGCTCAAGCCACACTGCTGGTGGTTGGGGCTCCTAGCCTGGTTCTAATACCACATGTTGAGCTGCTGCTCATTTGAACTACCTAGGACTTAAACCTAGGACCCTTCCATTTGCTGCTGGACTGCTCTACCAACAGAGGTACTGGCCCCTCTTGGCCAGCCCATCATCAATTTGCGGGTGGCTTATTTCCAACAAAATTTAGATACTAACTGTATTTAAATACTAAACATTTGTCACTAAGTTTACATTATTGCATATACAAAACAATAATCAAACTTGGGGGTTAAGATGACAAATAATCATGAAATCATTCAAAATAGGATGGAAACACTTATCAAAAAAGGGGTTAAACATTCCTCAGATTGGGCAATGTCTTGAAGCATATGACATGACGACTCACTAAAATTCTATTATTGTAAATATCAAGCTATTATCCAATTTAGGGATTGGGTTCACAACTGAACCTGTCATTGACAAGCATACCCAAGAAACATCCACCAAAAGGAAGGGTATGAAGATCTACAGATTGAAAAAATATGACAAAGCATAAAAGTACAAAAGAAAGCAGTCCAACTGTAGAGAGTCGGCTTATAAAACAAACAGTTGATAGCTAGAAATCGGGCAACAAAGAAATCTTAAGGTGCTGGAGCTTTCTTGGAAGAATTCAAGATGCTTTACCTAGACAAATAAAAAGCATAATAATACATAATCCTCACATTTCTGAGTTTTTTCCATAGAAATGTGGAGACCACATTAATTTGTTTAACAAATACTGAACGGCAATGTTCTTTAGCAGCATCTATAACCGGTAAATAAGTAATAAATCAAAAGGTTTAGAGTTGTGCTGCATAAGCATTTCTTGCAAAACTTATAAAGTCAAATGGCATGGTGTTCTAAAAAAATGGTCTAGTTGCAATGCAAATAGCTCACAAGTTACAAAACAGTAAACTGTTATAAGCCTTGTTAAATATGACATTTATAACCAAGGCAAGTGCCATTGACTGGTAGAACATTAAGCATATTTGACGAGAAACAATAGAGAGTGTGATTTGCCTTCAATAAGCTCTTACGTTGCATTTGATTACTTGTTCTACCATGCCCTGCCAATAATTAAAAACTTACATTGAATTATTACAAATAGAGAGTCTGTTCAACCACGACAACTAGCAGCTAGGGGAAATCTCTGTCGCAGCCGATTCTTTTATCTTTTTGAGTTGGGAAGCCTGGGCATCCTTATGGCTGGGAATTGAAAAAACGAAACACAGAAAAATAAATAAATAAATTCAGATAAAATAATTTATTCAATTATGGAGGTTTGTTTTATGTTTTGATTTTCTTAATGGAACTCATAACTGGATCAATTTTGAGTCTTAACCGTGACTACAATATTGTATGCACTAGCTACAAGCTGGACCAGCCCAAAGTTTAGTGTTATTCAGTTGAGGAGAAAAACACATCATTTTCACTAGAATATTATAAGGGATATACTTTTTGTTTGAATGAAATAACAAGTTAGTATATTTTATAAATAGATGATTAAAATACATACCTTCTAAAATGAATGTTGCTACATGGAACATCCTTATTGTCCAATCATGTACTATCATATAGTATACAGTGGGTATAATACGGATGCAT
The DNA here is from genome assembly GCA_027943335.1 of Chamaecyparis obtusa. Lineage (NCBI taxonomy): Eukaryota > Viridiplantae > Streptophyta > Pinopsida > Cupressales > Cupressaceae > Chamaecyparis > Chamaecyparis obtusa. The sequence goes on from BSBK01004170.1 coordinate 1,049,157, forward strand.
CCCCCAGGGACCCTTTTATATATCCTACATCCTGGGAACATGGTATGTGCGGGGAATGTTCCCCACCAATCCCCAATCACGGGAAAGCTAGGACATGTTCCTTAAAAATTTCCTACAGAAAGGGATTGGACCAGATACATCTAGAGGACATTTTCTGAGGCCAGTCAGACATCCATCAACCCTACAGAAATGTCTGGCATCCGTGTGGTTGGGACTATTTTATAACGTGAGCAAGAAAAATAAATAAATAAATTTAAAGATAACAGTTATTCAATGTCAGTGCTCTATTTTATTTTTTCATTCTTGATTGGAACTCAGTAACCCGATCAAGTTTGAGTCAACCATTATGGCATTGTAGCTGACAAGCTAACCTAGGACCATAGTTGATCGTTCATCAATTTGGGAGAAGAAAATCACACCAGTTTCACTAGAATATTATAATGGATCTACTTTTTTAAGTGAAGTGAAAGGGCTTGGAATAACATAACACATCCTTGGTTCAATGTCAAATTTAAGATACAAGAGTACAAAGTGTGTCCTAAAAATATAGGTCTTGCACAAAGTGTCCTAAAAATATAGGTCTTAGGTAGCATAAGAAGTCTGATAATTTTTTCATATCTGTATAATTAATCCACTGAAATCAGAGAGGCCTCTAAAGCTTTCCTCAAGATCTATACCCCTGTTTTGGGAACACTGGAAAATTGATAAATATTGTCCAGGCATAAGAAGACCCAATATGCGGCCACTTCAAGGTTATTTAAGCATTTTGTAAGTGGAAAACCTCTTGCACTTGCAGCTTTTTGACTCCATGATACCATACATCAATTCCTTAATGGAATTATGGGGTTCCAAGTATTTTTACGACCTTAAAAGGTTTTCAATAAATGTCGTCATTTTTTATGAATATTAGACTTTTACTTCTCTTTGGAAGAGATCAAACAGATCAAACTCTACATTAGCTTTACCAAAATTTGTTGTAAGGTGACTGAAACAAGGATTTCTCAATTGTGACTTCTAATTTCTTGGAACTGGCATTATTAATGCGGAAGCCTTTCATCCAATAAACTAGAGATGCTATGTCCAACAGTCATCTCACAAGTTCAAGGTGCAATATTCATGCATGCTGATGATATTATGTAACAGCAGCTAATCGTCCAGTAAATAAGATAAAGCAATCTTCTAGTTGGAAATTTGTTAACACCATGTCTAGAAAAGGCAGTCCGGAAGAGAATTATTAAAATTAAATACTGTCAGCACACAGTAAGAGCATAATAGTTGTGCTCCTACAAAAGGAAGCCAATCTGAAAGACCATTATTACCACTAATTTAGCCAAAGTCGGATCCAAGGTGAGCATAATTGTCATCCTCCCAAACAAGATAAGTGCCCATAGTATGGAATGAGATTTCAGTTGGTTGCATTTACTATTATCTTATGCTTAATGCCATGTCTTCATTACTTAAGTTTGTCTTGACCCTATGGCTCTCAAATCATTGTCCAGGCTTTCCCTTGATTTATTCTCCTCTTATCCAAGTATTCGATAACCATCAATTCTCTTTTCAAGTCCATGTATTTTTTGTAATCTAATAAGACCAGTAATCAACTCCAAGACTCCAACAAATTGAAAGACCAACATGATAACTTCCAGTAGACAGATTTGTCAGCACCACTGAATTATATAAATTACAGAGTTACTAATAAAGAAATCACCAATATGGCTCACCCTAAAAAATGACACCAATTTCATTTCCCATAGACAAACTCCCTTAAGAAGCAAGGATTGGAGGCAATTTTAAGAGACTATGTAAGAGCTATCATTGGAGGTTTGTTCAACAAGGCCCTTACAATATTTATCATTCGCAAGCAACTTGAAAAGCCAAATCCTCACAGATCTGCAACATTGAAACATTGGCTTCTTGATATATGCCTCTGTACCTATAGGAAGATTAGCAGAATATCATGGATTTTTTGAGTTGTCGCAACTTTAGAGGTATTAGATATTGAATTTTTTAAGTTACATTCATATCTCCAAGTGATTCTTTGCAAAGCACCTGACACCCAAAACATGGACACAATTAGAATCCAGTCAGAAATACTGAAACAGTTATTTTTCCGCACTTAACATATGCTAGTATCAAATATGAAAAAAATGCTTATAAAAGACATCCAGTCAAAATAGAAAAAAGAAGTAAGCATTGCAAAGCAAACGATCATGAATCATCATTATAGAATACAAAATACTAAATTATGAATCTGTAACATTAGCTAATTAAAATGCTGAGTAGGTTAGCTCTAGAATTCATTTCTGATCTGTATTCCATGGGGACACATCCCCAGCCCTCAATCCGTTGTCCCCATCCCCAACAGCATTTTGAGTACAGGGGGGACATCCCTCGGCCTTCCCCAAAAATCTTAAAATCTTCAAAATGTTTACAAAACATGTTGTAAAAATAAGAAACTACCATGATCATTCCCGTCTGTCCCAGAGACAGCCAGACGTCCCTGATGGCAAGGCAATTGTTTATACCATTTAGAAAGGAAAATCGTTCATAACATTAAATGCTCTTAAATATATCATGAAAGCAATATAACAGTAGAGATAAATATATTGTGATAGCAGTTTAGCAGCAATAAAATTAATCATGACAGCAGTGACACTAGCAACAGTGGCATAACAGCAATAAATATATCATTACTCAGATTCACAGCTAATGATATAACAGTTAACACTAACAACAATAATTTGGATTTCTGATTTCATTGTTCAAAAAAGCCTCGAACCTGAAAATTTTTGATATGGTATTAGAGTCAGTTATTATTGTCAGTTGCAAAAGAGACCAAAGGTGTCTGGTACAGTGCGGTATTGTGTGAGCATGGCAGATAAACAATCTCTTTTTGGAATGTGATTGGCATGCAGGCTTTTGTGGACATCATCCACCATCATTTTGACAAAGATGTGTTATATTGCTGCCATTATACTGTTGTCCATTAACTTGTAGAAATTTAAGTCTCTCTCTCTTGCGCTATATATATATATATATATATATATATATATATCACCCAGCCATCCCTGAAACACCATGAAGAATTGTCCGTCACAAAAAGTGAATTCAGCCATCCCTGAAACACTGGAATATTGTTTCTGATCCATCACAAAAAGTGAATTCAGTCATCCCTGAAACACCATGGAACGTAGTTTCTGATCCATCACAAAAAGTGCATTCATTATGTGACCATGTCATGAAAACCAGTTTATAACTGCAATGTCCCTTGCAAAATAAAATTATCAGATCTGAAATCTCTTATAACTTCTTCAATTAGAACTTTGCAAATCAATAGAAACAAGCAAACTAGCTTCTAGGAATGAACCCTGAAACACCTCAAATTTGCAACAAACTTCATAGAAATGATATATTATGAAATATCACTGATTTGTATCATGGACATACATCGTATTCTGTCATTATCTGTTATAAACAGCAAAATGCATCTGCTACAAATTATCCCAAAACTGAGCAAATATGAAGAAGGAAATGCACTGCAAACTCAACTCTCAAGAAATATTTTTAAAACTTACAACAAGGGTTTCTTACTTCTTATGATAAAATGACTGATTTTACAATGGAATAACAGCAAGCTATAGCCACAAATCTGTCATAAATATCTGCAACAATTGAATACTCGAATCCCAAAGAACATACTTCAAACAAACTGCAGAACTGAATAAAACCTCAACTATTTGGCACAATGATGATCTCTGAATGAGATTATACTCTGGTAATCATTGACTCTCGTCCTTAGATCACCTGGAAACAATGAACATCCCATCCAACAGTCTCCCTCTCCACTGGTTTGTCAGCCAGTGAAGAACAAGCAAAAGCTTTGTCATAGATCTATGAATAAATGATCAATCTTGGAAGCCAAAACCCCTATTTACAGAATTCCCTTGCAAGCCAGGCTTGGGTGAAAAAATTCCATGCCTAGAAAGATAAAGAGTCATATTTATAACTCCCAAGATGTGTCTCTGGTTTACCACTTCTGTTGAGGATAAATCTTACATAAATATCTTTTGAGAAGAAATTCATTTTTTGTCTTCCCTCAAAAGAAATATCAAAACTATTAATATATTTTGAACAGTCAAATGATTTGATACACTGTTTTTGGACAGATGGGCTTACTATATTTAGTAAAAGGTTAGAAAATGGGACATGGCAATAACCTTGTCAATAAGGGCAGAAGCTTGTGGTAGCCATCAACATGTTGGTAGCTAAGTAGGGAGTTGAAATCCTGAAATGGGTGATCATATTTCTATATAAGGCTAGTTGCTTGTTCAGGAAACCATTCAGAGAGTCAAAATTAAGCAACATTTAGCCCTTAAAGAAGAATTGTGCCCACCTTCACCATGATAGTAAGCTTGTTATTGTATACAATAAGGTTCCATTTGAAATATTGAATGTTGCCTAAGCTTAATAATAATACTGGTCCTTAAAGTTTCTTCAATCGTGAAAAGGAGTTATTAACTTATAAAAGGTCTAATCATCTATAAATCATTTTAGTCCCACTTCCAATCACACCAACATCAAATAGTAAAGCTTGCACAAAATTTCTAAAACCACATTGTTTTCTTGAAAGTTTACATATAGACTAATGGCATTTTTTCTTGCTTACACTATCTATGGCTTCAAAAATATGAGCATTTATTCATGAATATTTAGGACTCAAAAATAATCTCAAATCAGTACTCAACTTCTTACACATTAATAGCTTAGGAGACTCAAAGAAGGCTGAAAGGGCAGTCTACGGAATGCCCATTTCTATGGGAAATGGAAAGAAACTTCAGTGGAGCATTATGGGTAATTTGGGAATTTGAAGAGCTCAATGCATCATTAGAAATTCAAATTGTGCCATCATTTCAGCATCTGCAAATCGTATACTATTTTGGTACTAACAATGGCACTGAAATCGTACCCATAGCAAAGCGCTTAAGTTGGAAAATTGTAGCACTCGCGGAAGGGCTTAAGCTGGCCCACCTGCATGAACTTCAGGCAACGTAAGTCAAAGATTCAAAACTGGTAATCAATGTCATGGTCAAAGATAGCATTCCTAATTGATGGTTGGAGAACATCCTTCAAGAAGCTCCCTATCCTCACATTAGGATATTTTTCCAATGGCGAGAGTCCCAAAAATAAGTCTTGTTATTCCAACTACAAAAATTAATCATCAGCTTGTGATTGTCTTGAGATCGGTTCAATAGCCAACAAATATCAAACATATTACACTTCAGTATTCCTAAAGCACTTATGTCTATTAGTATAAGAAATTTTTCTAACATTAAGAAAAGTAAAACATAAAAAGAATACCAGCCTGTGCTTTTATGGGAATGGATAATCTAACCAACCATAATACATCTTCCACACTTGCAGTTTTTAATTTTAGATCTAATCAAAATTTAAGATTTGTTAGTTGTAGAGATAGGTTGGAGCTTACAAAGAAGTTGTGACTGACAATTTTTGAATAATTTATAAAATTCAATTAAAAAATATTGTCAAGTTATAAAATAGACAACGGTCAAAGAAGAAATTAGAATATACCAGTATGAAGGCTTGACACATATTTAGAGATAGATTAGTCAACTTGAAATTTGACAAGCATCTAATAATTGAAAGTCCTCAATTTTGGCAATCTTCTATTCCACTAACCAACAAAAAATCCAACGCAAGTGCCAAGAAGATTGCTCTGGTTCAAGGGTATGACATGAAGTTAAGATTTCTCTGGTTCAAGGGTATGACATGAGGTTAAATTCAGTTTGATTAATAAATAAAATTCATGTAGAATCTTTCACCAAACTTTAAACTTAGGAACTTTTAGTACTTGAGCAAAATATTGAGAGATAAACTACATGGATGGTGGGTGGTGGTGGATGGTGCTGATTTTCTTAAGAGAGGGCGCTTTGATGACTTTGGCCCTTCTTCTGCCTCCCTTCTCCTCAAGGTTCCTTTCTCTCTGGATCTAAATTCTTCTGGCACTGTTGGCTGGTGGTTGCTTTTCTTTGTGTGGGCAGGGGCGGTTGGTTGTATGTCTTTTAAGAGGGTGTGCTTTATTGTGCATATGGCCCTCTGCTCCTTCATGTGGCTGGTGACTTCCCACCTTCAGTGTTTCTTGGCTTCAGATTGTGGTTTTTTTGCTAAGGTGGCTTTGGTTGTGTTCAAAGAGGATCATTTTGAGAGGACGGGCTTTGATGTGTCTCCTCCCTTTCTCTCCTTGCCTCTTTGTTGGTTCTCTCGTCTGTTGCCCTGTTGGTTGTTGGCAAGAGTGTTGCGCTTGGTTGTTGGGTTGTTTGTTGAGGTTGGCTATGGCGATCTTCTGAGTGGGGCTCTATTGTGTTCATGGCTTTCCTTCTCTCCTCCCCACAATGGGTGTTCCATTTCCTGTTAGTTTTTTTGGGTGCAGTTGGTGGTGGTACTTTTGTTGTAGCGTTTGTGGTGGTTTTGGTTCATGAGTGTTTTAAGTGGATGTGCGTTTATGTGTTTACTTCTCTTCCCTTTTGCTGGGATGGAGCTCTCCTCTTCTGTCGTTGGTCTTTATTTTGGCTACTTTTCCTATGGAGGTGGTGGGAATTCCTTTTGTGGTGGATTCTCGTGTGGCCTTTAGTTCATGTATGGTTTTAAGAGCCATGTTAAAACCCAATTATTGTGGTTTGGGGAATCATCAAAACGCCATGGATCTCTTTACTTAAGAGATTTTCTCTTTGATGTAAGGCTTTGGCCTCTTGTTGTGTTCTCTTGGGCAGTTGGTGCTTTGGATGATATGTTTTATATGGTTGTTGTCTGTTTGTTAGCTTTGGGCTGGCTTTGGGCTGCTATGTTGCTATTGCTTTCTTTTTTGCAGCGTCTCTTCTTAGTGGGGTTCCAAATCCCCCCAAAATCTAATTGTAATGGGTTTTGAGGCCCCATCAAAACCTTTTTTTCCCTAATCAAAAACTACTAGTCACCTTCCTTGACCATATGAGGATCTAATACACTTTTAGCAATAGACAATTGGGTGTATTTGAAACTATCAAAAAGGCCTCGATTTGGCATGTCCTTTTCTAAGAAGAAACCAAAGAAATAATACTTAACCTATGGTAAGATGGTTGACTTGGCTCAAGGATAAGTTGAAACTTTTGTCAAACATTAAACATAAGATGTTCAGCAACTAAGCAAAAGGTCAAAAGAAAAATGCATACCAACCTGCTCAACCAATATGAAGCCATGATACACTTTTAGAAATATATTCTTAACATGTATCAAACTTGAAAGTCATCTAATAATGGAAAGCCCTCAATTTTGAAACGTTTCTAGTAACCAACCAAAGAGATAATCAAAAGAACATGTTCAGAGAAGGTTCACTTGGCTCAAGGCAATCAGTAATACTAAGCAAGACTCCATCAAACTCGTGAACATTCAGCTTTCCAAAAAATCTCTGCAAAACCTTTCAAAACTCAAACATGCTAAGAAAATAAAAGGGACATAATGGTTTTTTAATATTTACATCAATTATGATGCTCTTATTTAACTTTCCTACATCTACCAAAGTTGACACTTACAATCTCTTTCCAAGACCATGTAAATTGACTCTGATAAAAAGATTACGATGGTGATGCAATCATAGACAAAGGATCAAATGGACTATCCAATCGTGCAGCCCACACAAGAGATAATAAAACAACACAGCAGAAAATTGACCCAAAGCACAAGACTCGTCCTAGGAAGACCTTAAATGAGGGAAAAACCCAACCTCCGAAAGGTTTCTTATCATCATTTGATTCCTTAACATAATTACAATATGCCACAATGGTTTCTCATACTCACTAAAACATTACTTTGGAAACACAACTTCCTAACTTGCAAAAGTGACCACATAATGATTTCCAATACAAGGACAACCCTCCTACGTGCCACTTTCACATTTTCAGATTGAACCCCACATTATACTTCTTGTTGATTCACTTGGCCTCTCAATCCTCACCCCTTCATTGTTGTACTAACCTACTACATCTCTACTCTTTTTCAATCTTCTTCGCTCACTTACAAATGACTTGAAACCACATGTATACCCTTCCTCAACTTCCCCCAATCTGTGTTGGCCTCAAGATAGCACAAAGCTCAAAAGCACATGAAATGTGACGCTGATTGAAATAACAAACTTGCAATCCAACAATGGTGAATCTTCGTACAGTACAACACACCCCCCTCCTATTGGGACTCAATTCTAAAATACCATATTTTGATTGGCTCCCAATTTCCTTGTGTACTTAGGCCTCATCTTACCCTCAACTTATAACTAATTTGAGAAATCTTTTTGTGGTCTTTGTGTTTTTTGGCCTAGGTGTTCTCTATGTACCCTTCTAGTGTTGTTACAAAAAATTCAAAACTCCTAAGTGTTGGGTCTATTGGGCCATTTTCTTAAGTTTCTAAAATTTGTCAAAGTTTCAAACTTTTGGGCTATGCGTTCTAGACTACCATCACATTCATTTTTTCCTTCCCCTTTATTCTCATTGATTTGTTGGTCTTTTCCTTCATAACACACATTTTCCCTTGCCCTTGACCTCCCAATCCTTTACAATTGATTTTTTAAGTCTTTTGGACCATCCTTTACTCATGTACATCATATAGATATTCCCTAATTTCCCAACTCCAAACTCAATGTTTTCCTTAAATGGTTTACCACAGTCGGAGTTGCAAGCTTCCTTCTACCCAAGTACCCTTTCCATGTCATCCCCGACATCCCAATTTGCCACCCTCTAAAAGTTTCCTAAGTCTGTTTTTTGGACTTTGGACTTTCCCTTCCTATCACGCATTCACCAAATCCAACCCCATCGAGCGATGGACATCGAGAGTGAAAAAAAGACATCCTCCCGAGGGAAGAGGAAGATGCGTGATAATGATAGCACTGAGGGTAGTAGTGATGATGAATCAACAATAGTCCAGGCCCTACGGCGAGACATGATGAGAATGATAAAAGAACTAAAAGCTAAGAAAGGGACCAATAAAGAAAGTAATGAACTATGGTGTACGAAGTGCAAAATTGAAGGGCACACGAAAGGTAATTGTCCTAAAACGATGTTTTGTGAGATTTGGCAAGTGATGGGTCATTCGATAAAGGAGTGTCCATATAATTTAAAGATTAGAAGCACACAAGTACTCTTTGCAAAGGGAGAGTCCACTCCATCGAAACCCCAAATTGTATTGCCAGGTGGTCATGGAAATCAATCGCAGAATCAAATATAGTACGACTCCAGAGGATGCCCTATCATACAGTGTCAAACGTATAACAAGTGGGGTCACTAAGCACAAGACTGCCAGAGTAGGCAGAACAACAGGAGTTTTTTTATGCAAGTGGTGTGGTCCAAGGAACCATGAGGACACCAAATGCCCAAAACATAAGGGAGTAAATATGTTGGACTGAAGGAGCTGTACAAGGAAGTATTGGCATCACCAAACTCCAAACTAAGAAGGCAGTTTATCCCAACCCCTGTACGGAGAAGGAAAGACTTCAAGAAGCCAAGACTAACATTGAACAAGCAATGGCAAAGGAGAGGAGAGCCTCAAATGATGCCACCAGTAGTCCACTACGGTCGGAGTTGGAGAAGACTATCATGAGACAATTGTTGCAAGCCACCGTACCAATAGGGGTATCTGACCTTCTGCAAACTATGCCACAACTAAAGATGGCTATTTCCAACATAGTTGGTAACAACACAATTGGCCAGAAGCATGAAAAATCGACGGAGGAGCCAATCGAGAGTCTGGCCACTGACTTGATGCTACTGACGGTAGGCTTTGGGAGGAACCCGATCATCATCAAGATGGAGATAATGGGACAGAAGTTGACAAAAACCATCATCGATGGAGGCTCGGGAGTCAATGTGCTACCGAAGAAAACTTGAAAGTGCCTGGGGAAGCCAACACTTGGGTCGCCAACCTTCCACTTGGTAGGTGCTGACCAACATGGCATTAAGCCATTGGGGACATTAATCGCACAAAAGGTAACAATTGGTACACAATATTTTTTCTTGGACTTTGTAGTAATCTCGTTGGAGAAGGCATATGACACAATCCTTGGTAGAAGTTGGTTGATTGTTGCCAAGGCAAATCACAATTGGAAGCGGAACACATTCTCAATCGAGAGTAAAAGGGGGAAGTACATCATCGACCTACAGAGCCAAGCGGTGAGCCAAGAGTTGGCATTAGACTCAGAGTCTAAGGGCGGAGACTTCGAGATGAAGGAAGAGAAAGTAATGGAACCCAAAGATGAAGGGGTGCATGAGCTGGTGGAAGATTGTTCTGAAGATGAAACGGGTTCATTGAATGGATTGTTCCACTAGCAAATGGACGACTATGAGGTACACCCGCCAACGTGTAATTTTCTTGAAGCCACAACTCTTTGTGAAGATCAGCCAATGAAAGAGTATAAAGTTATGGATGATACATCTAATAGTGCGAAGATAGAAAATGAACGAAAAAAGGAAAAAAGGGGCAGAGGTGGGAAGAGGAGCTAACGAGAGGAAAGCATCACATCTATATGCTAGAGAGGAAAAATTTTGTACAACCAAGGGAGATTGCAGTGTCTACACGCCAAGGATGAGCCATAGGCCATACACCATAGTTTGTATGCAAGCCAAGTTAGAACAAGCCATACGATTTAAGAGTCACAGACAAGTCAAGGAGGGCAGGATCAAGCCAACAGTCATTGCACCGTACAAAAGGAAAAGCACATAGTCAAAGTTGTACAAAGGGAGCAGTCAATGGGGTGAGAGCAAGCCATACATGGAAGTGAGAAACTTAAATACTACACAGAACTTGGAAAAAGCCATACATCAGAGCAATTCGTACATGAGAACACAAACTCCCCTACAAAAGTTTTGTAAGGTCAAGAGAGAACACATACCGTATGGTCCCAATCTGTGCGTGGAACAATACAAGAAGTCATGCCCACACATAGAGAAAGCAACTAGTAGGCCGTACGATAGAAACATTATTCAGTATACTAGTCCGTATGAAAGAAGCAATGCTTAGAAAAACAAGTTGTACAAGAAAGAGATTGATTGTACGGATTGAGGAATTTGTCCCAAAAAGTGTCATACAGGATGTTGGTTGAACTGTAAAGGATAAGGAACTTTTGCTCTAAAGTGTTGTACGGGTTGCTAAGAGTGTTGTACGGGTTTAACAATCAGATTCTTCATAGTGTCGTACGGGTTGTTAGAGTACTATACGGGTTGCTAAGTGTATTGTACAGGTTGCTGAGAGTACCATACGAGTTCAATCATCAATCTTTCCTAGTGCCATACATGTACAAACATATCACCATATGCCAAATTCACACCTGGAAGAGGTCGTATGGAACCAAAACTTACCTGCACATTTTTGCTTACAAATCGAGTGTTACAAGTTGCACATGTTGTAAGGGCTACCTTTGCCACACGGGTCTACATGATCATGTCGTACAGAGTATTGTGCCAATGTCGAGACTATATTTTGCCATACACAGCTACACGTGTTGTACGGGCTACTTCTACCGTATGGGTCTGCATCTTGATCATGTTATATAGAGTATTGTGCCAATGCGAAGACTGTATTTAGGTCGTATGACATACGGCCTAAATTTGCACTACTATTGTTGTTGTGTGATGTATGAAATCCCTCAAACTCGCATTGATCAGCTTGGTTGTACGGGCTACATAGGAGAAATTTGGTTTTCATGTACGGTATTTGGGAGCTCCACATCAAGTGGTACTTGGCAGCAGCATGGCACTACACGAAATCTCTATTGTTTGGCTTCTTTCAACATTATTCTTGGCATCACAAAAAGTCACGAAAAGATGTGTATCATGGAGTTTTGTGTGGTTTTGAAGGTGTTAAATTGGTCTTGGCAGCGGGGGCATTGCCCCTCGACCTTGCCTTGTACCGCGACAAGGAGTGCACCCGAGGGAACCCCCTGAGGGGTGCGGGGCACTGCGCCCAAACCCCCATTTTATTTTTGAAATACACTACAACTTTGAGTTTGCGCAATGCCAGTTATCATCCACACTCGTCATTAGTCTTCCTGGATATTACTTTATGTATGCTTGTCGCCTAGAAGATGACTTTTTTCTTTTGGGAGGGATGATGTAGTCAACATAAAATTCCTATTGTTATGTTTGATAATATTACTTATCCGGTAGTGTATTAATTGTCCATTATCACTCTTGGATAGTTGTCGTGTCGGTTGGTTGACCGTTGTGTTCCTCTTGGCAACCGTCGGTCCTTTAAATATGTTGTGTACCGCCAAGGAAGGGTGTATGGTATCGTCAAGAAAATTGTAATCCTTGATCAGCTATCTCTGGTCTTCTTCTCTATAATGTATTCATGATCTAATAAAGATATTTTTACTCATATTTGGTACACATTGCCATCTGTATTATTATTCCATGTACCTAAATTACTAGGTATAGTAGTAAACACTTGGTATAGATGCAGATTTGAAGACAGTTTTAGGCAGAGAATTAAATTATATTTAGGCACTAGTATTAGTTTCTTTTGGGTTATGTTGAAGCATTCCTTTTATTATCTTTAGTTTGGGCAAATGGCATAAATTTCAAAAGCATTTTTTATGATAAAAGGCAAACTAAAAAATAAAGTGATTTGTTCTAATTATACATGACCTTGAGGCTTTCCATCTTAGTACTAATTATACATAACCCAAAAGAAACTAATATTAGTGCCTAAATATAGTTTAATTCTATACCTAAAATAGTCTTCAAAGCTGCATATAAATTAAACTCATATATATGACCAGTTGAGGCAAATATAAACATAAGACGGATGAATCAAAACAATTAAAAAGTATTTTTTTTGCCTTTATTTACTTGCAGCCGTGGCAGAGTCTCAGGCATAGGACTCAGTGAGTCTGTCCAGACTCAGCCGAGTCCGAGTCCAGAGCTGAATACACATGAAGAAACATGACTTTTCGATTCCAAACACCTATAAAGGGAGGATGAAACTCTCCATTCAAACACCAATACAATTCAAAACAAGGAGCAGAGCAGAAGTACAAGAGCAAAAATCAGTGAAGAGAAAGAAAAATCAAAACCAGGTTCAATTGAGGATTGAAAATCAGAAGTGAAGACATTGGATCTCCCATTGTAGACTAACACTGGCAAATTTTGCAGAACTAAAGACTAAAAAATTTTAGGATTTCGATCAGGTATGATTGGTAATCAGGTTGTAATGATAAATCCATGAAATCAAGTAGATCACTGAATGATTTTCAAAAGAGCTAAACTGATTTAGTCTTAGAAAATAGCAATTAGGAGTTAAAAATCAGAATTTAAGCTGAAGTCAGGATTTGGCATTTTAGGCAGTGCATGAGAAGAATCAATTGAAATGAGGTCCTAGAGATAGGAAATTTTTGTGTCATTCATAGGATTTCAGCTAATTAATTCTCAGAACTTAAGGATGGTAGTGAGCAAATTTGGAAATTCTAAGGATGTAAAGGGGTTTTATGTAGCAAGTTAGGAATGAAATGTAAAAAAATGTATCCATGACAAGTGTTTTCTTGTTTTGCAAGGAAGAAGTCAAAGGTGGGTTCAAGGTCAAGGAAGAGCTGTTGCAACATCAAGGACTACGCGGATAAGGGAATGCCATCACAACTTCAAGATTTCAAACAAGATGAAAGCAAAGGGTGGAGTTGTAGCTAAGAGAGAAAGGAAAGCACCTTCTAGAAGATTATTTGATGTGATGACTTGGCACCTTCAAATTTTCTCATTGGTTCTCCTACCATTGAATTTCCTCATTGGCTACATAGAGAATATTCCATTTTGTTGCATTGTATTTAATGATGTGTATTTGATATTTGTAGCAACCCTCATTAGGGTTTTCTTTGAGATGATCTTGGCCATTGGTTCAATCCAAGTCAACCATTGTATTTGAGACTCTTATATAAACCCCACTCCTCTCATTTGTAAAGGAGTCTTTGGAGAATTGTCACTTTGATGCTGTCATAATTGAAATAGATCATTCAAGTTTGGTGATTTAGTGAAGATTGTGGAGCGTTGTGTGGTTCTTTGATTTCTCAAACTTAGTTTAGAATTTGCTTTAAGTGATTTAGTTGAATGAAAGAAATCTTGAATGAACCTTTGTGAAACTCGTCTAATCCATACTACTTGTATTGCTGATTGCAAATTGCTTTGCATGGTCAACTAGAATTTGAAGAGCAAGCTTACTTTCAATTGTTGCTTACTCATTGATATGCATCCTATTGATGGTGTCGGTGTAGTTAGTAATAATTTGAACATCTATTGTCTACCTTAGAAGATTGCACTAGCTTGGTGGAAGTTGATGACAAAGCTAAGTCTAGCAGAGTTCATAAAGTCATTCATTATCTCTTGCATTTTACGATTAGAATAGGATCTCTAAACCCTTTATTATTTGCACTTTATTTCAAAGTCTTGTTAGAATTAGGATCAAGCACTTACATTGTCATATCATTCATAAAGCAAAGTTGATAAATCTAGAGTGAACAACATAAGTCCCCTTGGATAACCAACATACATCAAGCCAAACGAGCTCATATCCAACATAAAGTTGCAAGTACGCAAGCAAGAACCTTGGAGCCACCTCTATGATCTTTTTGCAATCTTAGCATGCGTGGTACCTTTGCTCAAGAGAGGATAGAGTGTCCTTTGGCACTTAATTCTGTGTTGGTGTGGTCATAAAACACTCATCAATAGGACTTATGTAATTAATTGATGATTAATTAATTACTAGGAGATTAACCTATTTACTCCAACATGCTTGACTCCTAATCCCCGATATTTTGACACACCTTTTCAAAGATGTTAATATTATGGCCTTTTCGGCTAAGATCAATTAGGACAAGTAAGTTGATAATAATAAATTATGGAAATATATTTTTATTATCACACGATTCACACCTTTGGTTAATTAATATATATGTATATATATATATATGTGGAAGTGCGATTTTATAATAATAAATAATAAAGGCATTTATTATTTTTATTATAAATAAAATAAAATTACTTGGGGGCCCAAGTTGGCTACCTATGGGGGTAGACATAAACACTTAATATCCCATATATATATTGTTGGATTCTTGAGTAAGAACCACCAAAAACATAATGTGTGTTCTTCTCTTCAAGATTCAAACACCCGCGAATTTCTCCTTGTGCCAAATTCCTTATTTTGGGCGAACTTCCTTTCTCATTATAGAGCAAATAAGTTCAGCATTGTGGAGCAGATTAATTCAGCATTTATGGACCGATCTACACCAGCATTGGTGACAATAATCATCCACACTAAAAGTGAATTAGTTATGCCCTTATAGTGCAATTTATACATACAAATAAGGCGTGAAATCTGGGCAGATTTGTCTATTGATGAAGTGCAAAATTCATCTATAGCTTGAGGATTCAACGAACTAGGGCAGATCTAATGCAATCCTAAGATCAGATCGGTGGCACATTGGAGCAAAATCAAAAGAAGCCTTGGGTGGGCTAACTCGGCACACATCTAGAAGGGGTTGAAGACCTGAATTTAAAGATATTGTCAAGATATTGTCAAGTCTGATTTCCGGGTACTATCTCTCCTTTTTGTGATTACTTATTTATATCTTGTGCTTAGTTGTTGGAAGACCTCTATAGATTGTATATTCCTTGCCCTAAATCTGAAAATATTAACAAAAGACACTAATTCAAACTTCCTCCATTCCACATACCTTAATGGTGTGAGTTCATCGTCACTCCTTACTGCTCATGCCCTAACCAAAGACATGAATCATTAAGCGTCTCCCACCTTTGAAATCCAGAACTTCTGCCATTTTTCACTACTCAAACTCACCTACTCCACCCTACACGACTATAAGGCCATTTATGGCCAAATTTGATGCAACAACTGCTAAAATCCCATCCAAGAAACACTATTCATCATTTGCGCATGAATTTGCACACGATTTCAACAGTACAGTAAAAAACAACATGCAGTGTCATTAATAAGTTGATGATACTACAACCACCATATCAAATTCAAATGTGCCCAAAACTCATTGTCTTTGCAAGCAGACACAGATACAAAGGAGGAAATAGCGCAAATAGCCATGCCCCAATTTATTGCTACAGTTGAGATGCAAAGCCCAATTCATTCACACCATCTCCAAGCTGTTATTTAAATGGATTTCATGGGCACTCTTCTAGTCTATATACTCAAATCAACCTACCATTAATGTACAAAAGGATGAACATAATGATTGCAGTCTTCTCATAGTGCGAGTGTCTCAACAAATCTCAAATTGGTGAGAGTGACTTTTGCAATACCGTGCAACCATGTTTCCTCTCTCATTGCTCAAGTTTCCAAGTTTCAGATCAATAAATACAAGTTCTTTCTTCGTTCTAAGAGTTGGTCAATTCAAGTTTGCAAAGAACGAGACTACAAAGTGTCCTAAGGTTTCAACTATCTTTGTAGAGAATAAAACACAATGAAAAACTAATTTGACCGCATACTCCATAAAATAAAATTCATTGAAACCATGGCTAGTGACCTACCTTGAAATTTTAAATTTTGCACAAATTGTGTTGTTCTTGTGTTGTCAATGATGTCAATGAGAAAAAATTGGTAGAGTTTCAAGAAAATTTATTAAACTCTACATGACACAAAAAAAATTAAATGAGATAAAGAATCAATCTCCCTATAGCTATTGCTTCAATCTATTTTATAATAAACAAAAAGTAGATCTGAAACTATCAAGGTTTTAAATATACAAGATTCTCGAGCTCGAGACTAGATTTCACATGTAAGGCAAGTAAAATTCGATTTATAGAGAGAGAAGCCTGTATCTTAATATGCAAAACCTACATCAAATCCAATCACCCCAAAATAGCCATGTTCAAACTCTAGAAATTGACTAAATAGCCACTTAAAAACCTCACTTCATATAAAAACAACCCAACCCAAAAGAAAATAATGTCATAATCCTTTTATGGTAGGAATAAGGCAAAGCATTTGAATATTTACCTCATAAACCAAGAATGGGGAGAATGAAAAACCTCAAAGAATCGAAAGCCAAGAGGAGCAACAAGAAACTCTAAAACCCCAACAACAATAAATAATCTAATGAAATGAACCCCAACAAACCTTCCAAGAAATAGGAAATATTTTCTTTTCAACACCAAGATGCTTTGATAACAACAAAATTGTTTTAAAATCATATAAAACACAACAAAAAGTAAACCAACCGTGTACAAATTCCAAAAAAAAACTCACCAAAACCATGGCAACTGACTTACCATAAGATTCTACAACAAATTGTGTTGTTCTCTCAACCATGCCGATGAGGAAAAATAGGCAAAATTTGTGGGAAAAATATTACAAAATACTACCAAAGCGAAAATTTATAGAAATGAGATGAAACCAAAACCAATTTCCCTACAACTGATGCCTCAATATGTCCATAATAAATGAAAAGAAGCTCTAAAAATATTGGGGTTTTAGAGCTCCTAGATTCTCGATCTTGAGACAAGATTTTTGCAGCCTTTTAAACATAAATATTAAGAGTCAAAACTTGTTTTCAACTTTGACACAAGGAATGTTTCAATCCCTCAAAAAAAAAGGTATGAGAAATACTTAATTTCTAGTCAAATGCCCACACAACATATCCTATCAACTAATAATGTTACTATTTGTAGGTGCATAATGCAAAAATATTAGCTATATAGGAGGTCTTTGCAGCTAACCTTGAACTAGTGACAAATATAGGCGTCAAGTGTCAAATATAGGGATCAACTATGTATCTCGATATAGTTGTTGATTTGTTCTATTTACTGTACATTTTAATTGAATTAAATGTTGGGAAAATGTGTCTCAACCTTGCATTTACATATGTTGACTATTTATAGTAAGTTTTCATATGAGTACGGATTTTCCTTAAACTTTCTTGAAAGCTTCCAATGGGCTGGATAAGCATGCTGGTAAATTTTCGTTGTAAGATCATGTCCAGTTTTGAAGATATTAATTTTTTCATTTTTAAAGTTATCAAAGAAATTTTATGAATTCAATTTTTAAAGCTTTAGAGGCTCTAAAATGGCCTAAAAATGTTTGTAACCGGTGTAGCAGGGAATAGGGTGATAGAGTGTGTTGCGAGCTTTCCACCACTTCAAACGATCCATCAGTCAAACACCCGGTTCAAAAGTTATGGCCTTTGGAATTCGGGTCCCCTGAAATAGGAAACGTAAAAATGTGTTGAACACATAAATGAGTTGTAAAAGAGAGTTACAAATGTTGGTGTGTGTTTTGACACATCATAGAGCATCTTTGATTGGAAATAAGATGGGCGTTGCTTTATAAATAGTTTTTAGCTCATGGTTTTGTAATAATGTTTGACGGTTTAGGTATTGTATCTCCTATACATTAGGGCATGAGATGGAGGGTGGGTGTAAGAGTCTCAAAGCTATTTAGTTACCTCTGGATCTCTGGTTGGCGAAACTCTTGAGCAAAGCTTTTTTTACAAGTATATTGTAATATGTTAGTTGAATAGTATATTGGGCGGCTTTTGGAGTGTGGGGTTTTCCCCCGAAAGGGTTTTCTCCTTGCTAATCACTATGTTGTGGTATGCATGTAGTTCAATAAACCATCAAAATTATTCAAAAAGACTGAATTTTGAAATCTTTAGGCTAAAATATCAAAATCAAAACAATATCACAAAATGGTCCAAAAACCACAAGTTCTTGTCATGGTATCCACCTTATACATTGTCCACCATGTTAGACTCAATGCTACAAGTGTGGCAGAAAGAGGATGCAGATATTGCTCACAAATTAGTCATCTTTAAGACATAGGCAGTCAAGTCTTCCTTTACATAGAAAAAAAGAAAAGACATGTACAACAAAATGGGTAGGTATGAATAAAGTCAGAGGACATTATTCAGATGATCATGAACCAATATTGTAGTTCAATAGGAATTTTGTGCTTGAATGTGGACATGTAGGGTACAGATGAGTGAACATGCAGTTGACAAAACCTAGGCTAAGATGGGCAATGTAATTGAAAATGGAGAAAAAAGATAGCATACAACAATATCAAACACATACAATTTAATGAATGCATGCATATTATTTCCCCCGTCATACTCTTGATTTCTTTTTAATATTTTTTAAGCTGGGTTTTGCTAGACACAAAATCACAATTTTGACTCCAATTTTCATAGACCAATTTGCTTAGCAGCCTGATCCAGAATGAGTGGTCTACAAAATTAGCTTTTCAAGCCTCAACAGAATATCCAGTACTACAGATAAGGTATGTATAAGAATAATAATCAATTTTGAATGATCACTACAACGATAGGTTGTAAAGCCAAGCAAGCATTGGTCCTTTCATCTATAGTTGTGTATTAAATTATACCCCCTTACATGTCTGCCAACCAAAGGAGACCATAAATACATCATAACAAGGAGCATGAAAATCTAAGTTTAACCTACTTCATCTAGCTTCCAAAATATGTTCTTTGTGAATCACAACTTTATTTCTATTTTATTTGAATGCAACTTACTTTACAAGCTGTTATAAATCATAAAGTACTCAATACATATGATGGAGTTCAGAAACATCTAAAAGGAAACAGAAGGAATATTGTAGCAATAAAAACAACTTTTTCTTTTTTTGTTGGCAGCAACCATAATGATTCTTTTAGGAAATCTGAAACTTGCTGATAATTCCACCTAAAAGCAAAATCAAGAAGATTCCAACGAACATACTGCAGGCTTATAACAGTTAACTTCAAGAAATAAGAGAAAATACATATACAAAGAACATAAGCTGTTTCAATTCTTAATCAATAAAGAAACTATGCACATTTCAAATTGAGTGAGTTCTTCCAAACAAGCAACCATTATATTAAGTTATAGATTGTCCTCCATTATTCTGCTAGGCTCGGTACAAACCATTGGTATTGGAGCTCGAGAGTTTGTTGCACCGTCTATCATTAGTATCTGCACTAAGAGAATTGCTATCAAACACATGCATATCTTCACTTTTGCATTCATGGGTAAGGCAAGAAAAAAGGCAAACAACTCCTACATGTTAAAATTCCTTGAAGTATCATTAGATGAAAACAAACGCCTACTCATGGAGGTCCACCATCCAACATCTTCAACACCAGAATCAGTATTTGCAATATGCTCTTTAGGCAAAGGAAAAGAGTTTAAATCTTGTCATTGAGTAGCTAAACCAATCTCATGGTGTACAACATACATTTTGTTAACTCTATCCTAGGAGGTCTTTCTTAAACTTTTTATCTTCAACACTAGAATCAATAGTTGCAAGATGCTTTTTAGACAAAGGAAAAGAGTTTCAATCTTGTCATAGAGTAGTTAACAAATCTCATGGCGTGCAACATACATTTCACTAATCCTACCTAAGTCTTTCTCAAACTAAGGACGGATGTACTTGTTATAAAACTTGATAGTTTGATATTTCGATATTAAACAATGGAGATTCGATCTCCTTAATTAGAGAACTACAAGATGATGTTTCTAAATGAAACAATCGTTAATTGAATACAAAAAAGGAAACTAACTAATAACACTAAACCTACTAAAGATGACCCTTAGAAACATTCATTATTATTCTAATACCCTCCCCTAATAATCATCGTACTAACTACAAAAAAAGCATAGAAAGTTGTCCCCTTCTCTTCAGAAGAATTTGTGACATGAGCCTACTACTAAGACCCTCCTTGAATCTGCAAAACTTCTCGAAATGACCAAGATTACCGGAATCCGTCCAACCTAATGTTGGGTAACAAAACTATTCCTCTAAGATCAACTGTTGAAATCGACAAAAACTTGAAACAATGATTTTGTGGAAAATTTGGCAAACCCTCCAAACACAATTTTGTCAAAAAAACAAAAAACATTTGTAGATGTTCGCCCCAACAACTCCAAGAGCGACCCAAAAAAAACTGCAAGAAACCATGATTTTGTGGAACAAATCGTCAAACCCTGAAGCTGAAGTTTACAAAGCATCATTTTTTGGAAAAAAAAATCCTAAAATAGGAACACCTGACATAATTTTTTGTGGAAAAACTTAGAAAACCCTCCAAACAAGAACCCATGATTTTTGAGGACAAAACCATGCAAAACCCAAAAATGATATTTGAAGATAAAATCAAAAAAACTTAAACATTTTTAGGAGAAAAATTGATCAAAACCCAACACAATCCAAGACATTGATCAAAATACAAAACTTCGTTTTTGAGGAAAAATGGTAAAACCCTCATACAAATAAATTTTTGAGGTAAAAAAATCACACTAAACCTACAAAAGAAATTCAATGAAAAAATTATTAAAAACCCCAAAATAGTTTTTGAAGGGACAAAATTATAAACCCATCACCATGACTTATTGTGGAAAAGAAAACCAAAAAACCCACCACCATAATTTTTTGTGGAAAAAATATCAGAAAACCCACCACCATGATCTTTTGTGGAAAAAAATCAGCAAACCCGCCACCATTATTTTTAGGACAAAAACACGCAAAACCCTCGCACTGTAGAAAACTTGTCACAGTTGCAGCAAACAAAACAACCTATCATAAACACCTTCACATGGTAAAATACCCTAGAAAATGCTCAAATTTCATCATGCGATAAAAGAAGAAAACATTGCATGTGGAAAACAGCACATGCAAGCAACATGCAACTCATAAGAAGCAAATGCAAACAACATGCAACCCACATAACCTTGGGCCTCCCATGAGGGAGTTTGACCCAAACCCGCTCTGATACCATGTTATAAAACTTGATAGTTTGATATTTTGATATTAAACAATGGAGATTCGATCTACTTAAATAGAGAAAATACAAGATGATATTTCCAAATGAAACAATCATTAACTGAATACAGAAAAGGAAACTAACTAATAAAACTAAACCTACTAAAGATGACCATTACAAACATTACATTATTATTCTAATAGTACTTAAACCATGCAAAAGCTATAAATAAAGAGGGACTCACAAATCAAATTCAATTGCAAACAATTCCAATGCCTAATCAAGCAAACATCAATGTGGCACCAAACCCAATAAAGATTTGCAAACATTCCTGATTTTTTCCCTACAACGATAATTCCAACTTAGAATCATAATTGCATTATATTTATAACTTTATCAAAAACTATGAAATTTTATTACAATTTTCAACTCATGATTCTATGAATAATTCATAAAACTGAACTTAAATTTTTTGGATATGCTTTCAAATCTGCTGAATTGGAGGTTTTCGTCCCTAACTTAAGCAGTGGCAAGATTAAGGGTTTTCATCCTTAATTTGCCAAGAGTGTTTAAGGGCTTTCACCCTTAAAACTCTTAGTTCGCCCTTGGAGGATTTTCATCCTTCAAGGCTTACCAACGTTTGGATTTTCATCCAAACCTGATAAGGAGAAATAAGAGTATTCATCCTTGAGTCTCTTTATGAACTTGGTAGGGGTTTCGTCCTCCTTATCTGCAAGCCACTTCCTCAAATTCAAGAATGATTCTTTGGTTGAATGATTGATTTATTTATTGCTTGATTGCTGAATTGATGATTGATGAACTGGTCTGCCCTTTATATCCATATCTTGAAGGAGTCGCCACCCTTCACAAGAAATGAGTCACCATCTTTCATCAGTGCTTTTTGAGAATAGTAATTTATTTCTAAATTGATTGATTGGCTGATTCTTTTCTCCCTTTTATACTTTTAATCCTTCAATAGCCATAACTCTTTTTTTCATGCCTTCTGACCGTTCATTAAACTTAATTAGATTTTAATTTTATATTTCATAATTAAATTATATCATATTTTTATGTTCTAATTTTTTTATTATTATTTATTACTAAATCCCATTTCAAAAAGGAGACATTACAGACAAAAACAACGGCAAATGAGAATCTACCTCCTAGCATTTCTTGCAGTCCAATTCAATATACTTGTTTGTCAGTTTTAATAAACATGCCAAAGAAAATGGTTCCAAGTTGCTAATGCAACACCAATCCTCAATAAGGACAACCAACAATACAAATGAAACTAAGCAACACTAGGCTGGTAGCACTAGTTATTGTGCAAACAAAGAAAATTTCATACAATTCTCCTTGCAATCAAAGTGCAAACAATGCTTTTACATGACATGCTACATCAAGAATTCCAAAACACTTGTGGGTCAAGAACTTTTACCCCACATTTTTTATCAAATCAGAAAGAGCCACAAGAATACCTCACCAATACTCAATGCAACCGCATGCCTCCTAAAAACACCCCGCACAAAGAAAACCATTGGCATATGCATAGGATCTCAACCATGCCCTAAGCAATGGCAATACCAAACATGGTGTATGCCTCATTCTGCACAAGAATGCCATAGAGTTCAACCACACTAGACACAAAGACCTTCTCAATAAAGACACAACACAAATTTTATTTACATGCAGCCAATACTAGAGCAACGTTCATAAAAGCGTAAAGTATTTGGATATTTGTCCTTTAGGTCTTTGTGGAAGAAGCAACCATTCACCATCAACTTGTCAATTCTCAAACAAATGCAAAGGATTACATATATACACTAAATGATATTATAGGTCAATACACAAAGACTATTAGGGAAAGATCGCTGCCTTTCTACATCATGGTTATTACATACACCAAAATGGTTACACACTAATAAGTTCACATTGGTCAGAAGGTCTAGCACTCAGTGCTTTTGATGTAGCAAAAGCTAGTCAAGTGGTTGGGCGACTTTGTTGTTTGCTTGAGTTGCTTCTTGATGCAGGAGCATCTCGGGTTCTTGGCAATCTTGTATCAACCAAAAATATTTTATTTCCTATTTTCTAGTTCGTCAGTCGTTGAATTTCCTTCAGCATTCCTTCAATTTGGATCAGTTGTTGTTGCGCATCTCACAGAGTGTTCCTAGCATCACGTTTTACCTTCACCTAGATTCGTACCTCGATTGGTTTCTTTGCGTGTGAGATATCTTGGATTCTTGGCAGGACTTCATTGTTCTTCACGTTTCACGGCCAATTTGTGTTTTCCAATCTCGCGAAGGATTTTCCTGATCAGCAAAGCTTCATGGCTCATCTCTCAATGATTCTATATACATGGCCGACCTACTTGAGGGTTCGCTCGTCATGTTTCATCTATTTGCAAGGGATTCTTATGATTTAGATCCTCACCTATAATGTAATACATTTTCCTGTTCTTAGAGAATGTAATCTTTCTTATGCCAACTTGATACGTGTGAAGGCTTTATAAGTTATTGTAATTGATCCTTTGAGACATCATCTTGATAGGTAGTATAATAAGATAACCTCTTGAAGGTTCGAACAGAGAATTTCTTTATGTAATCAAGCCAGTATGCCTAGCATGTAAGACTGCATGTTGTGCCCATTGTGCTTGATTATCTGATAATGTGAAGGTTGATCTTGCATATCTCTCCTTTGTTGTTTCCATTGTGTGATTCTTGCTGCAAGGTTTGGATAGGTCTCATTGAGGTCCCTCTGACCTTGGCTGCACCAAGTGGTATCAGAGTTGGTTTCGTCCTTGTGGAAGTGGAATCCTTGTTCTAGAGCTTACTAAGTCCTGAATTGATTTGTTATGAGGTGTCAAAGTGTGAATCTGACCCGCAATTGCAAAGGATTTGCTCGGGATGTCTCGCAGAGGACATGCTAGAGGTGGAGGAAGGAGAGATGCAGATCCAGTAGTATTGAAAATGTTGAGACAAATTGCAGCTAGGTTAGAAGCTGTGGAAACGGCCCAAAGAAGAGGTTGACATATTGAGGATGTGAGTGATGAAGAGGAAGGAGGTGAAGAAGCAGCTGAAGGAGGTGAAGAACAACCAGAACTTGATCAAGGAAATGATAGATTTCTAAGAGCCCTAACTAGGGTTAATGCTAGACCACATTTCAATCCACTTGATTATGATGGCAAGTTGAATTCGAATGAGTCGCTTGATTAAATCACAGAGATGGAGAAATACTTTGATTATGAAGGCACTGATGATGCTAAGAAGGTGAAGTATGCTTGCACAAAGTTGAGAGGACATGCATCTTTATGGTGAGAACATTTACAAACCAATAGACAAAGAAGAGGCAAGGACAAAATCAAATCATGGGATCGGATGGTGAACAAATTGAAAGCCAAGTTCTTACCTGCTAATTACCAAGTAAGCTTGTTTAGGAAATTGCAAAACCTAAAGCAAAAGGATCTTAGTGTGAAGGAGTATCCTAAGGAATTTTATAGGTTGGAATCTTGGATATCAAATCTGGTCATACAGATGATGAGGTTGAAAGGATTGCTAGATATTTGAATGGCTTGAGGATTTCAATTCAAGATGAGATCAGTTTGGTTAAGTTGCAGAGTGTAGAAGAGGCTTACCAATATGTCCTAAAAGCTAAGGAAAAACTAAATAAGAAGCAAGAGCAAAGACAAAGAGGAAGAGGTGGAAGATTTCAAAGAGGAAGAACCTTTGCAAGAGGAAGATCTTATTCAGATCCAAATAAAGACAATACAGAATTTAAGGAAGAGAGTTCATACCGAAGGGATGACAGTTATAGAGGAGATGACAAAAGAGTGTTTAGAGGAACCTATTTCAAATGTGGAGGACACCGAGCCTTTGAATGTACACAAGGAAACTCGAAAAGAGGACTGAGAACAAAAGTAGATCTTCTTATGTGGAGGAGGCATTTGCAGAATCTTTGAATCAACCAAAGGATGGAGAAGCCCTAATGGTGAGGAGAGCCCTACGTCATGAAGAGACGGATCAAGAATAGTTGATGAAAAAGAGTTTGTTCAAGACCAAATGCAAAGTTGCAAAAAAATGTTGCAAAGTGATCATTGACAGTGGAAGTTCAAATAACTTAGCTTCGGACGAATTGGTGAAGAAGTTGCAGTCGCAGAGGTTGAAGCATCCAAAACCCTATCAAATTGTCTAGATTAAGGGTGATCATAAGGTACTGGTAAGTGAACAATGCCTAGTGAAACTGAAAATTGGATCTTATCATGATGAAGTTCTTTGTGATATTATGTCGATGGATGTGTGTCATGTATTGTTGGGTAGACCGTGGAAGTATGATAGAAAAGCTTTGCATGATGGTAGAAGAAATAGGTATACTATCTTTGCTAATGGAATGAGACAAGTATTGTTTCCTTTAGTAGAGACTCCTAAAAGTGAGATTTGTATTAGCGTTAGAATTTGTGGTTGAAGGAAGGAAATTCTTGGACGGCTTGAAGAGTGATAGTATGTGTTATGCATTGATCCCTAAGAAGTCTGGTTTGGAATCTGAAGAGGAACAACCTAAGGAGATAAGTGAGTTGCTAACAAAATATGAAGACATAATCGCAGACAATGTACCTAATGGATTGCCACTTGTGAGGAGTATTAATCATTGTATGGATTTGATTTCGGGAGCAAGTTTGCCAAACAAAGCAGCACATCGAATGACGCCTGCAAAGAATGAGGAGTTGAATAGACAAGTGCAACAATTGTTAAGGAAAGGTTTGATCAGAGAAACTGAGTCCCTGTACAGTGCCTACAATATTAGCACCTAAGAAGAATGGAGAATGGAGTATGTGTACTGATTCAAGAGCTATTAATAGGATCACAATGAAGTATAGATTTTATTTGCCTAGGATGGATGATATAATGGACTGTTTGAGTGGAACTAAGTATTTCACAAAGATTGATTTAAAAAGTGGTTATCATCATATCAAATTCAAAAAAGGTGATGAATGGAAGACAACATTCAAGACAAATGAAGGATTGTATGAATGGTTAGTTATACCTTTCGGATGACAAATGCACCTAGTACTTTCATGAGGCTGATGAATGAAGTAGTGAAGAAATTCTTGGGTAAGTTTGTGATTGTTTACCTTGATGACATTCTGATTTTCAGTAAGAGCAAAGAGGATCATTTGTTGCATTGCAGAGATTAAAGGAAGATAAGTCGTTGATAAACATCAAGAATGTTCTTTCATGAAAGAGGAGGTAGTGTACTTGTAATCTCAATAGATGGATTGAAGATGGATCCTGAGAAGGTTAAAGCAATTGTTGAGTGGCCTACACCTGAAAATGTTGGAGAAGTACGATCATTTCATGGATTGGCTAGTTTCTACCAAAAGTTCATAAGAAATTTTAGTTTGGTTTGTAGTCCTATGACTAAGACAATGAGAGGGGATAGAAAATAATTCAAGTGACACATGGAGCACAAAGGAGTTTTCAATTGTTGAAGCAAAAGGCAATTGAACAACCTGTGTTAGCTTTACTTGATTTCAATAAGGTATTTCACGTGGACTGTGATGCAAGTGGGAATGCAATTGGAGCAATGTTAACTCAAGAGAGTAGACCTATTGCTTATTTCAGTGAGAAGTTGAATGATGCCAAGAAAAGATATTCAGTTTATGATCAGGAATTCTATGCCATAGTTCAAGCCTTGAAGAAATGGAGACATTACTTGTTGCCTAAGGAGTTTGTGTTGTATACCGATCATCAAGCATTGCAATATTTGAACAGTCAAGGTAAGTTGAATCAGAGACATATGAGATGGGTTGAGTTCTTGCAGTGTTACACATTTGTGTTGAAGCATAGGAGTGGTAAGTCAAATAAGGTTGTTGATGCCTTGAGTGGAAGAAGGAATTTACTGACAGAGATGAGAATTGAGGTGTTAGGATTTGATGAGTTGAAGACCTTGTGTGAAGATGACCCTAATTTTGCAGAACCTTGGAAAGCTTGCAAAGAACCTGTTGCAGCAAAACGAAGCAAATGGTTGGACTATTTCATTCGGGAAGGTATGTTATTCAGAGGATCTCAATCGTGTATACCTAGGAGTTCAATGAAGGATAAGTTGATTAAGGAGAAGCATTTTGGAGGATTAGCTAGACACTTTGGTATCGATAAGACAATGGCTTTGGTGAGTGAGAATCATTTTTGGCCTCAGATTCATAAGGATGTTAGGAAATTTGTTTAGAGTTGTAGAGTTTGTCAAGTTGCTAAAGGAAGTAGTCAGAATGTCGGATTGTATACACCATTGACAGTGCCAACTAAATCGTGGGAAGACATTAGTATGGATTTTGTACTTAGACTACCTAAGACATCGAGAGGTAATGATTTTGTATTTGTGGTAGTGGATAGATTTTCAAAGATGACACATTTCATTCCTTGTAAGAAGACCATAGATGCGGTACATGTAGCAGATTTGTTTTTCAGAGAAGTTGTGAGGTTACATGGATTACCTAAGAGTATAATTTCAGACCGGGATAGTAAGTTTGTTGGTTACTTTTGGAGGACACTTTGGAGGAAGATGAATACTGAATTGAAGTTTAGTTCTACATTTTATCCACAAATAGATGGACAAACAGAGGTAGTAAATAGGAGTTTAGGAAACTTGTTAAGGTTTTTGGTTGGAGAGAAAGAATTGGGATCTAGTCCTAGCATAAGCCGAGTTTGCATATAACAATTCAGTGAATAGAAGTACAAGGAAGACACCATTTGAGATAGTCACAAGCATGAATCCTAAGGGAGTAGCAGAGTTGAGGGATATCAATCGGGAGGTCAAGAGGAGAACAGAAGGAGAAGAATTTGCAGAGGTTATGAAGTCATTGCATGATGAAGTCCGATAGCATTTGGAGAAAATGAATCAAAAATATAACGAAAGAGCATATAAAGAAAATACATAAGGAGTTTGCAGTAGGAGATGAAGTAAAGGTATATTTGAAGAAGGGTAGATAACCAGTTGGAACTTACAATAAGCTAAAGATGAGGAAATTTGGACCCTATAAGATCTTGAGGAGGTTTGATTCGGGGAATGCATATGAAGTGGAGTTGTCGGATGACATGGACATCTCACCTATATTAAATGTTGTAGACTTGTATGAGTATCATGAGACCAATTTTGGTGAACTTGGTGGATCAAATGTTAAACAACAATATCCTAAGAAGCATATGGATGAGATAGAGGAGATTATGGATAGCAGAATTGGCAAAAGTACAAGAGGTAGATAGTATAATGAGTATCTTGTGAAATGGAAAGACAGACCAGTTGAAGATTATTCATAAATTTCTCAAGCTGAGGTTGACCATCTTGGTTTTCCTTTAGTCCTTGAAAAGTGAGAGGCTCACTTTTCAATAACCCCGAGTGTCTAATGCAAGAGCATCTTAGGTTCTTGGCAATCTTGCATCAACCAAAAATATTTTATTTCTTGTTTTCCAATTTGCCAGTTGCTGAATTTCCTTTAGCATTCCTTCAGCTTGGATCAGTTGTTGTTGCGCACCTCGCAGAGTGTTCTTGACATCATGTTTTACCTTCATCTAGGTTCGCACCTCGATTGGTTTCTTCGCATGTGAGATATCTTGGATTCTTGGTGGGACTTCACTGTTCTTCACGTTTCACAACCAATTTGTGTTTTCCGATCTCGTGAAGGATTTTCCCAATCGGCGAAGCTTCATGGCTCATCTCTCAATGATTCTATATCCATGGCTGACCTACTTAAGGGTTCACTCGTCATGTTTCATCTATTTGTGGGAGATTCTTATAATTTAGGTCCTAACCTATAATGTAATACATTTTCCTATTCTTGGAGAATGCAATCTTTCTCAAGCCGACTTGATGCTTGTGAAGGCTTTATAAGTTGTTGTAATTGATCCTTTGAGACATCATCTTGATAGGTAGTATAATAAGATAACCTCTTGAAGGTTCGAACAGAGGATTTCTTTATGTAATCAGGCCTGTATGCCTGGTAGGTAAGACTGCATTTTGCAAGTCCATTGTACTTGATTATCTGATAATGCAAAGACTGATCTTGCATATCTCTCTCTTGTTCTTTGTTGTTTCCATTGTGTGACTCTTGCTGCAAGGTTTGGACAGATCTCATTGAGGTCCCTCTGGCCTTGGTTGCACCACTTCTTCTCTAGGTAGCAATAGGTGCTTAATTGGTGGTAAAGGTTTTGTTTGGAGAAGCCATGAAGTTCTTGACATTGGTTGTAAGGCTATGTCTGCAAGTGGACAATGTCCTATAACAGCTGACTATTCCAACAGAATGCCAAGGGGAATAGGTAGACACTCTCCCAGTACCTCTCTCACCAAATCAAGTTACAACCCAAGACATGTGTGAGATTAAATCAAAATTGTTTGTAGGGTATCTAAACATGTTGGAAGTTTGAATGAGCATTTGAACGGTTTGTTTTCAATTACTAGATTGGATGGGTAAATTGTTTGAATGTTGATGGATGGTTTGAGATTTTGAATGACTCATTTGCAATTGTTTTCTTTATTTTCTATTGTTTTTATTCTTGTTTTGTGTTCTAACTATAATGACCAAATTAATCTATCTACAAGAATTGATCTAATTCAAAAGCTTAAATGAAATTGTTTTAACTTTCTTTGTTTTGGTTTTTATTTTTTTATAGATGAATGAATAAACTAACCAAATAACTTAGTTAACAATAAATAATTAAATAACACTACTAAATTAAATAATTAGATGCTATTAATTAAATTAATTCATCTAACTTGCTCTTTTTTTGAAAATGTAAAGCCTTGTTTTGTATTTTCTAAAAAATAACATTAGCAATTACTAAAAAAAATCATGACTTTTCAACAAAAGCATTAAATGAACAAAGGTAATGAAGAAATTTCTTCTTTCCAATTTCACAGAAGCAAATAAAATAAAGAAAGAATCTTTTGAATACACTCTTCTGCAAAGCACAATTTTGATATTTCTTTTCTAAGAATTTAACTGCCTCTTTCAATGTAAGTGACAAAATGTTCAATTGATGTTTGTTTGATTGATTGGTGCAAGCTGTTGAATTGATTGAATGTAGCTAGATCCACTAAGAATCACCTAAGGCTTCCTAGAGCTTACCTCTCATTTCTCATAGGGTTCCTAGGAAAGGCACTACAAGGAAAGCCTCTTGTGAAAACTAAACGCCCTGTATCTCTATGATTTCCTCCAAAGAAGCAATGGAAAGAGACTGAAAAAAGGGCTTCTAAATATAATAGCAAGAAGTAATGCACAAACAATAAATAAAATCTAACTTTTCTACACTGATAATTCCAAAATCAACAAATGAAATCTAGGCTACAGAGGACAATCTTTTACAAACAATTCCTAAGCTAAGAAAAGAAATTGAATGTAAGAAACTAATATTTCCACAGTTGAGCTTGTATTGCTTTAGATGTCGAGCAGGCTTGAATGTAGTTAGCAATGGTGTCCTCAGCTTCCAAGTTTGACAGTTACTTCTTCCTCTTTTTGTAATCTTCAATCAATGGGTTAGCCTATAGAGCAAGGAAAAGGATTTGCAAATTGGGATAGAAATGCAGAGAATAGAACAAGGGATGCAAAAGTATGACTGATACTAGATAACCACTAGTTGAACAGTAACTATAACTAATCACAAAAAATAAAGCTTCACAAAGGACTCTGCAAATTTCTTCAAAATTTGGACCCGTGTAAAGACTAAAACTAGCTTATTTGAAGAAATCTCAATTGCTTGGATTCAAAAATGTGACTGGTGGATCCAAACTGAGCAGAACTAGGCCAAGAGCTAAAAGGAAAACTCAAACTTTTGGATTGAATTGCACATATGGATAGGTGGAACAAGTTCACCACTTTTAATGAAACTGACACTTTGGCAGTAAAAGATTGCCGCAGGGCCAAATTCGTGTTCACTGCTGCAGTAAAGTGCCAAACTCATAACTAGGGGCAGAAAACATACTTTTTAGGCCAAACGAACAAACAGGCACTTAGCAAATATCAGATGGCAAGTATATGAGGGGCACATGGGGGGATTCTACATGGTGTAAACATGACACTTAGACTAGAGATGCCCATCGAATATGACAGTTTTATGTTTCATGTAGGCTCATTTGTTGGATCTTTGGTTATCAATAGACTTGCCATGTAGACCTATTTAATTTTGGGCACTTATAGTTATAGGCAGAAAGCCTTCCACATCAAGAACCCATCGGAACAACACATCCTGTTATAAACTACATAGACAACCATCAATTTAGCAGAGGACAGAGGATCGCCTCTATGGTTTCATGCCATTAGCATAGTTTTGGTAATAGGAAAATAACACAATAGATAATGCATCAATCTTCATCTTCCATTTTCGCACCAACTGATTGTAATTAGCTCACAATCATGTTAAATGCATTGAGGTGCTCAAAATAGAATTACCATCATCCATCATCAAAGTGTATAATTTATTCCATGGAAAAATCCTGTTTACCAAGGATAGTGCCTATTATATATTCCCCAATTTTGTTCAAAGGCTTTCCATAGTGGGTTCTTACAAAACATTCAAGAGCACTGAATCAGCTTAGCAAAGTCTTATAGGACTTTTCACCTTCCAATCCAACACAACCCATTCTTCTAGTGACAAACAAGGGTTTCAGTACAGAGACTACAACTGATAAATCTCAATCTATGATAAAGTCCATTGTGCTTCAAACAACATTGGCATCAAGCGCTACTCTGATTGGATCACCCCAAGTTCGTCATCATGCAATTCCAATTGGCCACCATCTGCAAGGAGCATTGTGCACCATTTTTGGCAAACAAATGCTTGAGTTGAATGAGATGCCCACATGAACCAACCAAACTTAACTTTGCCTTCAAGTCTCTATTCAAATATAGTGACTTAAAGGTCATATCAGAAAGCATGATAGATTGTGTAGAACTGATTAAAAACTCACTCCAAATGAGTTGCATTTTCCTTCCTTCCACATGAAACAATTGAGCACTAGCAAACAAAACTGTCAAATACTTTGGCCAGAGACATCTGCCAAATTCAAACTTGGTATCTCTTACATTAAACTTTTTCACTTCCTATGATTAAGTTCAGAAAATGGTTATGGGCAGAACTAAGGAAATATTTTGAACTAATAATTTGGCATGCCTCAGCAACTAAGGCTGCAAAGTGAAAACAGAGAGCACACCAGTCATGAGCAAGATATGTGAGAACTATACAAGTTTCAAGCTAACTTAGAAGCCATATAGTTTGTAGACATGAAGCTTTCTTGTTTGGTCTTATCAGGAGTGTTTTTGAAAACATCTTGAACGCTGCTGCAGATGTTGAAACAGATTCAAAGGTGGATTTGAAAATGTTGACACAAAGCTTCCTGAGATCAAGATTATCCAGTCACTGTAACTAAATAGTCCAGTCTCAAAGCCCTTATCTCTGTTGTGCACATAAACTCTGAAAAGACGTTGTCTTTTGAGTTTCTTTACTGTATTGTTTTCTCTCTGAGATGATTTCTCAACATGAATGCACAAAAAATTGTACTGGACATTAGCATTCTTTTCATGACACAAATACTCTGAACTTTTCCTAAACACCCTCGATTTCCTTACTAGCATATCAGTCTCAAGACATGGCAATTATTTCAAAAAATGCCCCATAAACATTACCCAGACAGTTTGAGTGACTTTTGCAACCCTTGCACCAGCATTTGAAAAAATAAAATGGAATAATGAACTCCTTCTAGTAGAGACCAATTGCCTCATCCTCCATACTGTCCATATGACCTAATGTGTTCCATTTTATAAGGCAACAAATATACATGCCTAATTGATAAAGCATAACAAGGAAGCGTTTCAGATCTTCACTCTGGGTTCATGTGTCCTGCCTGTAATGTGAGTTTGAAATCGTGCCATAAAAACAGTCGACTGTACCTACAATTACTCTCCATGGTCTGGTTTTGCCAATACAGTTTGATATCATGCCTCTTTTAGGCTTTTGAGGTTTACTTTCTTTGGTAATTCCTTGTATATTTTGTATAAAAGTCTGCACTTATTTTCTTTATAAAGATAATTTCTAGACATCCCATCAATAGCTGTATCTGAACGGGTTGTACTTTGCAGTCCAATTAACTAACTTGGTCATTCGTGGAAAAAAGAATTTCTTGTTCTTTTCTTATCTAGCTTAAAAGACACCATAATATATGAATAGCCGAAAAGGAAGTAAAAGAACTTGGCATATTAAAATCAAGATACTGTGTTGTGAAGGTTGGCTGTCTACTCTTAGCATTGAGGGTCAGTCCTTCGACATGTAACTGAAAAGATACACTATAAGCATACAGGACTGATCTTCCAATTGGCACACAAAACTCCATATTAACTGTAAACATTATAGTTCCCAAGTCTTCAATACCTTCATTTAAACGTTGCAATTTCTAGCTTCTACAAAATACAACATCTTTCCAACTGCTGCTTGAGATTTTTGCCCGGTTCCCACTTTCAACAATAATTCTAAATGGTACAAGTTTGGGGTTAAATGCAGTAACATCTGATTAAAAATCATATAATAGTTAGATTTTGAACAATAAGTTCAAGAAATGTAGGGAAGCTCCCTTTCTAGGAAAAATCATATTAAGTTGAACAACATGTAAGTCTTTCTAATAAAAGGCAATGAAATTATACAAATAGAATGACTCAATCAGGAATACCAACAAGCAGCTCCAGAAATTTATATCAAAGTGATCGCTAGATGCAGCCTACAACATTAACTCCAAAAAAATCATTGCAATGGTGACCGGCAACACCAGATAACAGTGCAGAAGTGATCCTATTTGTGTCAATGTATACATGTAATCAAAATACTAATCTTTTGCATGGAGATTATAGGCATAATTCCTCAACAAAAGAATCAGAATAGGAATTGGTTTTCAGTAAGCATTCCAAATTTCCAAGGTGCATCACTTGATTGGATCAAAGAGAAGGAAGTTACTGCTAGGTTGTGAGTGTTCATTACCATAGAGAAAAGTTTAAGGTGAAAGTATCATTTTAAGTTTTTAGTGAGCATTCTCATGAACGATCTTACACATCTAGACTGAAAATAATTATTTTAGATTTCAGCTGATCCAGCCAAGGAATATGAGCATTAGCTTTGTTATTACTACAGCTTGTGACACAATGAATTTATAACCCAAAGTAAGCAAATTTCCTTTGGTCACAGTCATAGAATCACAAAGGATTTGATCAATATACCTTAGTCAATGAGTTTTAAGTTTGAGGCACACTAAGGTGACAGACAAGTCGACATTATTAATCACTTGAATCAAAGATAAAGCAGATGAGCTCATAACTGATTACTACGTGCAAAGTTGTGAACAACATCTGGATACTATTAGAAAATGGCATCAGAAAACATTCATGTATTTAACTGTCAAGCAAAACCATCATTGTTGTATCTTCACTTCTTTGAGTTTGAGATTAACCAATTTATACAACTAACCTGTTCCTAACAGCAATTTATGGTTGATTTATGTGTAAGATGACCTAAGATACAGACCACTTTTGTTCCTAGCTTAGGAATTCCATCATTTACATATTTTAACTTAAAAAAATCATGATCGACACAATGATACTTCATTATTAAATCAAAATATACCTCCAAACCAGTCACTTTTATACTCGAGTATCCTTGTGGACAATCTGAATCCAAATCCTCATAGCCAATTTGTTCCAATACATGAAAAGCAGGAAGATCATAAAATAAAGTAAGGACACATCACAAAATAGTTACAGCTATGGAATCAACAAAGCCAATGAATTATATATGATCAGCGTGTCAATAAGAAATAAGGTAGCAAACAGTCCACACTTAAAGAACTCATTGCACAATCTCCTTTTGCGAGAACCCACTACTCATTCACATGACCTAGTGAATCATGCCAAATGGTATTTACCTGTATCTTCCATAGGATCACAATAAGCAGACTGTGCCATTGTACTCAATCCATTTTAATCAAGTAAAAATAATGTAGTGTGGCATGAATCAATAGACTTGGCAACCACATGGATTGGCTTAAAACTACAAACCTTAGAATGACGAAAAGTAAATCTGCAAAAAGGATGATTTTTATGAATGTTACAGGCAACCAAAATATCAAATTTAAATAGGGTTTGGTATAGAGCATGTGATGAATAAGATAAACCTGATAAACCAAATCACCAAATCTGCACAAGGGCTTCCTTATACTGACTTTCTATAAACAAACATATTATAAAAGTAATAATATATAATGCAAGAGCATGAATCTAATATAAATTCCTTAAGCACCTAATCCGATGTCCAAGGAAAAACCAAAGAGCAGTGATCCCCTTAAAGATTCTAAAGAGTCGGTCTGAACGGGACACGGATTACTTCCAAATTAATGAATCAATCTTCTATCAAAACTACCTTGACTCGTCTAGAAATGAGAAATGGATGGTTCGTCTTCTTCAACTGTCCCACAAACCAAACCCAATCATCCATTAGAGCAATGAAATCTTATTCAACGAAGGCTGATGATAGATTTAAATCTAAATGTGACCCATATCAGGCAGTACGTGTGTTGGATGCTTGATAGCAGTGAAAATCCAGGGAAAAGGGCCACAGATTCTCGCACTAACCCTCTAATAAGGGCAGGTCAGAATCTGCGGTTGAATTTTAAATGCTTCTTGCCTTCATACTACAAAGGCAAGGAACCCAGATCAACAGGCCGATCTTCTGATAGCTTTTCTAGGAGATTATGCAATTTCTGATTTACAGATAGACCATAGTTTGGCTGCTCGTGTTAAGCAGTATCCGATTGGTTGTTAAGATAGACTGTTTTATTAAACACATGTTAAGGATCGAGAACTTACACGTTGAGGACTGAACATGAAGCATCTCTGATGAATGAATACAAACCACCGTTCAGGAAGCATCCCAAAATGGGCTTTAGGCTCAAGACAGCACAGAGATTTTTTATATGATGTTAAAAGGGCAGTCAGCTCAATTTTGCTAATAAAATGACAATGGATTTTACGATAACTTTTTGTTATAATTACAAGCTTACCTTTAGTATCTAATCAATCTACCCCACAAAATTTATGTTCTCATTTTTGTATCTCCCACAAACCTCTTTATACATTCATAGTGTTCTTTCATAGTCATAATGTGAGAAATAATTCTAAGAAAATAAAAATACTGTTTTGAGTTCTATGAGTTTATTGAGGTGCAAGATTTTGTAGCTCACTTTGTTGGAAGGTGCTCGTATCTTCATCTAGGAAAGAGTGAATGTTCCATTCTTTTCTGAAGGTGTTTCTTTATAAATTATTGCTAACTTTATTAGATTTTTAATTCTTTTAAATTAGGTCAAATATATAATTTTTAAATTAAATGTTATTTATAGGTAAGTAATTTTTAGAAATGGATTATTGTGAACCACTACTCTTAGAACATAAGTCAATGAGTTTGACTCAAAAACTATGCAGTTGAATCTCAATAGTAAAATCTTGATTTGACTTGTTCTAGAAAACATCTCCTACTAATTAATTGATGAGTTGAAGGGGCTTTGTAATGAATAGTTCATAAGACACCACTTGTTGAAGGTTTTGCAAATGGGGTTGCAAGCTAAGCAAGCTTAACCTTAGAGAAAAATACATGGTTAAGTATGATTGAGTTGGACTAATACTAGATGGGCGACCTCCTAGGAGACCCAATGCTTCACCTTTTTGAGCATCACCTAGATGTTTAATGAATGATAAGTGTTCCATTCATTCTTATGAGAGATGTGTTCTTGTGAACTACTACTCATAAAAAATGGGTCAATGAGTTTGACTCAAAAACTACACAGTCGAATAGCAATATCACAATGCACAAGTTTTCTTAAGTGATGATTAAACACTCTTTAAAAGTCAATATTGTAGAGAAAAGAGCAATCAATTTCAACTTATAACATCAATTGTGTCCATCAAACTTTTTATTTCTCTCTTAATATACCTTATAATCTATCTAGCCCCTTGACATCTATTCACCTTCTTATTGTTGGAAGAATATGCAAATATGTGCTTGAGAGATGTTTAAGAGATGTGTACTCATTGCTATCAACATATTTCTCTATTTGTAACAGTGTTATAGTGAAGTCTAGTGAGTATAATGAAGATCAGAGTTTGCGGATGTTAAGAGTCTGTAGAGGGTTGTCTGTAATTGATTTAGTTTGAGTTTTAGAGGTTCACATGAAGATCTGAGTGTGTTATGAGTATCTATGTTGTGACTGGTTTTTCAGTTGTTCAGTGGTGATAGAGTGACAGTATTTTGATCTGAATTTCTCTGCATTGTAATATCTTGCTATGTGGATCTATGAAACATGTTTTGGATATTGATGTGTGTCCTTACTTCAAATGACTCATGATTTGGAGGTCTGCAAGTAATTTTTCAAGTTTGACAATCATTTACAATCAATGTTCCTAAGGTTTGGTATTGTGTGATGAAAATGTGACATGCTTCTATAAACCATTACACTTGAGAGAATCCATGAAGAAGGAAATCTCAAGAAGCGGCTTATAGCTTCTTATCTATGACATGCAAGAATCTAAATAGTATGAATGGTGGCTCTCAAATGAACCTCAATAAGAAACCCTGGCAAGGTGCACCATAGAATGGAAGATTCAAATGATAATGCAAAATGAGAGATAATCTAAGATGAAATGCAATAACTAAGCTATGATGCAAATGCAAGATCAAGGAAAGCAAAGCTAATCTAACAAGATTACAATACTTCGTAATTAAGTTATGTGATTTAAGTTAAATACAATGAGGAAATACTAATCTAAGATGCAAGTAAGCTAGTATGCAAGATGTAAGTAAGTGCTCCAAGTGCTCTAGAATGCAAGTAAACAAAATGATAGCATAAGTGAAGAACATGCAAAAGTGAGGAGAGAGTCTCCTTTTAAAGAGCAATGGACGGTGAGAGATTAAGAGGCAAAATCTAAGGGTGGAGAATAATCCTCATTTTGACTTTGGTGCACAATATTCTCAAGAGGCAAAATCAATGGACATGGTTAAGAGGCAAAAAAGATGTGTGGAAGAGATTAAGAGGCAAAATGAGATTCCACTCATCTAGAAAGGTGTGCATTTAATGTGTAGACAAAAAGTCTTTTTCTTTTCTTTTTAAATTAGGAAAAATTATTTTCATGTGCACACATAGGATAAAGGGGATTTTATTTAATTAAAAGGGGACATGTTCTTTTAATTAAATAAGATTTAGGATAAAGTGGTCAAACTTTAGGATATCATTGAATAAATGATAAAGTGATGATTTGATCAAGAGATAGGAGATTAAATCAATGTGCAAAATCGATTACGCATAAGATGTAGTCTAGTATTAAAATTTTAATGTTAGAGTGAGGCTCATAGTTTACTAGACAAAAATTGGGTGATTACATTTACCCCTCTTTGACTAACGTGTGAGCGATCTGGGAACACATTGAGTCAAAGAATGATGATGTCAAGGTAACTAATAGAGATCTGACTATGAACTTGATCGAACGAAGCATGAAGAGACAACTAATCATGAACTTGATTAAACAAGAACTAGCAAAGATAGCAAGATAGATCTCACTCTAAACTTGATTGAACAAAGCACAGAAAGATAACTAATCCTGAACTTGATCGAACGAGAACTAGCAAAGATAGATAAGACAACATAGTCAATTTGTAGCTTTGAAAGATAGGTTAATCCATGCCCCCTCGGGATCGAAATTGAAATGAGGTAGAGGAGATGTAGAAATGAGATAGATTTGATCAAATCAAGATAAGATAAGGTTCAAGATGATTAATAAGCACACAAGACCTAGTTTGACCACCAAGTGATGAAAATTTGCCCCAATTTAAATGAGGTTGACCAAGAAGATATAGCATTAGCATTAGGATAAAACAAGAAGAAAGGATAATAAAATAACCATGCAGGAGAGGAAATGGTGATTGCCTCAAAAGATTCAAGAGATTAGCCTCGAAGGGTCAGTCAACTGCGCCCAGAAGGAAAATAATTTTGAAATGCTATTTTGATGATCGAGATGATGCTGGATTTCTATTTCGATCCCAAAAATGGATCGAAGACATCAAAATTAGGTAAGGGTGCAATTTTTATGAAAATTTGAGACTTTGAAAATTTAGGTCAAAATGCTATATAAGGGGCCCAAAGAGTCATTTTCAAATCATTTGTGCATTTGTCTTTTAGTGAATCCAGAGCGAGAGATAGCTTCTTGATAACAGATAGGCGAGTACCCATTGACCAACACCAGTTTGAGCTCAACTAGTTGCATAACCAACCTCGAGGGTATCCCCAGACGATAAGTGTCCGAACATTTTCCTATTTTTGCTTCCTTTTTTGTCATTTTGGCACATTTTTATCACTTTTTTGCAATTTTTCGTATGAAATTTTAGAATGTCGTATGCCAGTTATAAGAAACATCGTATGATGTTTCGCTTGCTGTTGAAGTATCGCATGCCTTATATGTCAAATATCATTCAAGGACCACCCAATGCTCATATGATATTGTGCGAAGTATCATACCATGATAAAGTATTGCACTAGTGTATTGAGAAGTATCGTACGAAATAAAAATTGCCTATTGAATATTGTCCAAAGAAAATTGATAGCTTGATTTCTTATTGATCTGACCAGTGACACTTTTATTTGTTGTTGATGCTTTCTTTATGCTTTTAGTCTCTTTTTGATATATCCTTGATGTATTCTGATGTGTTTCTGCATGTGTTTGTGATGTAGCAACAATTTCTAGATCTAGCAATCAGAGCACCTCATCTAGTAGGCTTATGATTGGTTCCATATATTTCTGATGATGAGAGGGTTATACTAGACACTATGGGTCTAGGAGAGATATTACACATGCCCCATACCCGAAAAAACCATGGATTACTGACTGCACTTACTGAGAGGTTTCATTTGGAGCACAATACCTTTCACTTGCCCACCAGAGAGATCATAGTGACTCTCGAGGATGTCTATCGCATTCTACGCATCCCATGCAGGGGAGAGCCTGTAAGTATCTTGATAATTGCATATTCTTGTTGAGATGTACTTGTGTTATTTTGATACTGATGTTGATATTGATACCCAATCTTGTATGATGCAGGTTATTTTGATTAGTCACCCGCAAATGGGATAGCAGCTATACAAAGTGTTTTTGGAGACTTTACCATTCTTGATCATACCATCCTGTGGGGGCATATGATGGACAACTATAGCGATGAGTATCATGTCT
This sequence comes from Chamaecyparis obtusa, assembly GCA_027943335.1. NCBI lineage: Eukaryota > Viridiplantae > Streptophyta > Pinopsida > Cupressales > Cupressaceae > Chamaecyparis > Chamaecyparis obtusa. The sequence continues at coordinate 1,090,244 of BSBK01004170.1, forward strand.
CTTGCATTTTGTGTTCTTTGATCAGGCACATCTTGGGAGCAGACAAGAGTCGGAGAGGTTTCCAGTGTGGCTGGGGTCGAATGGTTATGGATTTGTTATCTTACCCTCAACGTATGGCATGGAGACCCTCTCTCTTGGTAGACATGCATCGTGAGGTACATGATATAGTCTACACGAAGGGAAGAGTTGGTTGGCAGGAGCCATTCTAGCACAGGTATGGCATGGGAGCATATCATTGTGATCTGCCTAAGGGTACAGTTGAGATAGAGGAGTTGACCCTATATATACAGGTATTCAAGATTTGTACAAAAAACATATGTGGGGGATACCCCATACTAGAGACAGAGATTAGATGATCTGCACTATGTTGTTTGGTGACCATATATTGATTGTGAGTAGTGGGTCGAGGCCAAAGATGAGTTAGCTTACATATTTTACAACATACCACTATTAGGTAGACACTCGAGCATTATTGAGAGATTTGTTATCAGCAGAGTGTGGCAGAAGTTTGGCAGGGCATAAGACATGAGCACTGAGATAACATATTATGCCTGATACAAGGAGGAGGACCTTAGATGGGGTCCTATGTTGCGATACGATATATGTCTTCATGATACATAAAAACTCTAGAGGATAGTTCCAGACCTTCTCCTGAGGATCATTTACGTAGGGACTACCTCTGATTATAGGAGATGGTTACAGGAGCATCCATACTCGTGATTTATAGCTACGATAGACTTGGGGTCTAGGGGATGCAAAGGGTGAACAACCCCATAATAGGTAATAATAATCATGCCAAGGCTTCTCCTACGAATAGTATATTCAAACTAAGTATCCTTTTCCCTATCATAAACTGCATTTAAATTGTTAACCCATGGATGTACACTTGAAATGGGACAACATAGTTTGTGCACCAAGTCTCTCATGGAGTCATTTTTTGCTTAACCTGTAGGAAAGCAAATACATGAAATAAACTTACAATGTTGTTGTAGGAAAGTAAACACACACATCTACTAATGAAAATGATGCTGACAACTATAATTTCAATCTTAACCTATTCTATCAATCCAAAGCATTCACAATGATTATCTCTGCAAGTGTTGCAGGAACATACACAATGTATAGTGCTATAAGAAAGAACGGTGAATTCTACTTGAATTTTTGTAAATGCTTAAAAAACTTAATCTATTCTACTCTAATCCACCTTCCAAGTGGGCCCCCTTGGTCAGCTTCTGCTAACTATCAACACAGAAAAGAACTCAAAATCACTTCTTTATTGTATTTCCAGAAAACTGATTACATATCATGAAACAACATATGAAACTGGAAAAGTAACTTTGCTTCAGATTATAGAAAATAATACAACCATTTGACTAACTTTTTATCTAACAATCGTATCCCTTTATATAGAGGATTGATACTCATTTGAACATAAAATATAAGGTCTAACTAATCTATGCCATAAAGAAAGGAAAATGCAACAGTCCATGACAAAATATCATAAAGGTTGCGTAACTGCTTCAACAGAACATTGATCACAGAGAAAATATAGCATAGGCGTGTTCCTATATTTCTTGGAATGATCCTCCCTTCAATTTATCAAACATGTCCTGTCGTATCATAATGGCTCTCCATCATCGTGACTAAGTCTTCCTCGCTCTTCATCAATGCTCATTAATCCACTCTTCAGTTGCTCCTCTTTCCCTATTAGGTTAGTAGCACATGCATATATTTCATTCAACTTAATCCAAATATTAGAACATACATTTAAACAATTATATGAAATAGTGTAATATATGTATAATATTTGGAAAAGTATATCAACTATTGTATACCCATAGGTTTTGTTGGTTTGACTGTACTTATAGCATGTTCATAGGTTCAAGTACTGAAAAGGTATAACAAGTATTTTAGAAATGTCTGGAACAGAGCATACAAATATCATAAAACAAAGATAAATTATTGACCCATCATCTGCCCCCTATGAGCATAATGCTTGTCCTCAATTATTGCATTTCTTTGTTATTCCTCAAAACTCCCCAACTTAAGTCTTTCCTCTCCTTTTTCTCTTCAAAGTATAATAGAATCCTCTGGTCTTTTTCTAGTAATCCACCCTGTAATCTTCCTAGAGATGATCCATTTTTGTAGCATTACCTCATACAAAGGCCACATGAGCATTGGTGGCTAGAATGTCAATGGAAACCAGAGCTCACGCCGAATTTGCCTTCCCAATTGCATGTACTTGGGTGTCCTGTTCATTGTTGCTTCAAGGTTGAGAGGGCTATGTGGTTCTGACTTCTTAAAAGCCTCTGGCAACCTATTCCATATATTCCTGATACCTTCTAGGGCTCGGTGGAAGGTAAAATAGGGCATCCCTTGATACTCTTTATAAAATTTCTCTCTAACGATAAAAATTATATCCCTAGTTTCTACTTTTATCTTTCCACAAGTGAGAGTTAACCAGTCCCTCAATAAAACATCAGGCTTACTACTTTCAGCCCCTAAGGGTAACTATTATGATCTCTCTTGATCCTTGTAATTATCTAATTGTCTATCATAATTGATTTCATTGTGCATCCATGACATTAAGGCCTTTAGATGTATATCTCCAATATAAAGCAAGGGATTTCAATCAGTTTCTTCAGGAATAATAAAGTTATGGAGGTAAAGTTCACAAAGTAGGTTTTTTTGCCAAGTAGGAAGGGTTTGGTATAGACCATAAAATTCTTGAGTTGTTTTAAACTCTAACTATTTATCTTTACTGGTCATCATTAACTGAAATGTAAAAGATTTTTTTTTTTAAAACAAATGGCATAAACTCTGGGAGGAGGCCTACAAACTATAATTTGATCGGCCAACTTTAAAGCATGGTCCATTTTCTACTTCTTCATTTTCATTTGTTCTTTCAAATCTTCTATTTCCTCCCTTTGGTCATCAATTTCTTTGTGCATCTTCTTTATTTCTTCTTTCCACAAAGTCCTTTTAAAAACAAACTAAGTATGCAAACTGAAAAGAATAGATTCAAGAGTAGGTGGACCAAACTCTTCAGGTTGAGGCTTTTTCATTTCACTAAAGGTCTACTCTAGGTAATCAATTAACCAAATTCTTTTAAAGGTCACAATAGCATTCTTGGAACAAGAGTGAGCTGATGGTTGAGACAATTGAGGTTCTTCTTGCTTGTCTTCTTGAACTATTTGATGCATTTCCCCAGGATCACTCTGTTGCTGAGGTGGCTCCTAGTAAGTACTTTCAGGTTGATTATCAAGTGATTCATTAAAACTCTAGGAATTATCTAGAATATTTGTTTGTGCTGGGGAACTATCAGGAACATAATCAATGTGGAGTTCAGAGGCAGGTTTATTTGATGGAACAGATTAGCCATTTGGAGGAACATGTGGAATTTTCCCTCTCATCCAAGAACTTCTCCCAAAGGAGTCTTCGTAACCTCTACAATTTTCTTTCTAATAGTTTTGCTCAGTCTCTCTTTTGCACGAGTGGTTGCTACAGGACCCGACTTTCTTTTCTTATTCTTTGAAACTGTAGGGTTTTGGGGTTCATTTTCATTCTCAAGAACTGAAGTTCCTTCATCAATTTTTCTTTTCCCTTTCTTTTGGGAAGAGGTAGGTACATTTTCCACCAGAGTAGGAACATGTTCATCTTCTCTAATATTTTCAGGTTCTCCTCCTTGGTTGGCTGTTTCAGCAGTTGGCTTAGAGGGAATTTCATTTTCAATGATAGGTTGTTCAACAGGGTCATTTTGGGGATGCAAAGTCTTGACCTGAACAAATTTATCCCAAGCCAAGGGAGACACATCTTCAAGAGACCTTTCAACAAGAAATTTAATTAGAGCATGGTGGGTAATAGAATTTGTTTTTCCTTTCTAGGTTTCTTCGGTACCAATACTCAACATATTATAAAGACAATTTGGAACATTGACTAGAAAATTCTGCCTGACATAACTAAGCAATTTAAAATGGTGTGCATGAAAATGAGAAAACCTTCCTTCACAGGTGAGGTACCTTATAATATGTGTCACTAGATCATCAAATAGGGTAGGAAGGGACACACGCCTGCAGCCTTATTTGTTCACCTCCAACAGAGGGTCTATAGGAAGGGTGAATTAAGCCCGAGCTGACCTAGCATCATGTTCATTAGGATAATGTTCCCCAATTGAAAGCAACCCAATTAATTCTCCAACGCATTCCTTTGTTGCCAAAACTGTCAAGCCCCACACATTTGCCTCTCCTTCTTCAAAGGTATTTGTAAATTAGGTGGCTACATCCTCATCAAATTTTGTCAATTTTAGGAAATACCCAAGCCACCCACAAGCATGGAATATCCGGACTGCTTCTACATCTGTGAGCGGAATCATGTGAACCACTAGTTTATGACCCATCAACTACCCTCCTATTGTTCCAAATGCTTTCTTCAAATTCTTTCTACAATTTGTCAATGACAATTTTTTTCTCTGCTTTTGAAATTCCTCAATTTCCTAATCTCTTCTGAAACACCTTGAAATTCAGCTCCTAACTGCACCTTAAACTACAAATTTCCTTGCAATCTCCATGTCACATTTCTTTGAAAATGATAATAATGGCACTTCACGAAATGGAATTATAGTTTTAAATTCAATTAACTTCCACATAACTTGATTATGTCATCCTAGGGTTACATCAAGTTAGAAATAAGAGATAGTTTAGAAATTAAGGTACGACACTTGTGTAAAAAATAAAGGACTTAATAAAATAGAATATAAGTACAGATTTGAACTTACAAGAAATCTCATAAGGAATGATGGGTATGACAACAGTGACTTAGAAAAATTAATACACTTCCCTACCCCTTACGAAATAAAGACAAGTGTCCACACTTGTCATACTTAGCGGAAGGAAGGAAACTGGTGTAATGCGATATTATAAATAAGTGCAGTATTATATATAATAATCTAAATGTACAAACTAAAAGTGGAAAAATATTGAAGAGTTATACCTGTCATTATATTGTGACATGCGCTAGAAGGTGATGAGATTGGAAATCATCATCAAAGGAACGCGTGCTAAGGATGTCTGCATCTGGGGATGTGGCAATTATTGAAAGCATAGAAAAATATAAAATGTGATGACATGGAGGATGGGTGGATGGAAGGTAGAGAAGTGGATTGGTGAAGCTGCAAGAAGAAGGTTTGCACATTTAGCTGCAGGAAGTAGTACCTTTTCTGATTCTGGAGTAGTGTCACTAAATTGCTGTAGGAATTCATTCTTGGTCTTTAGCTGATGGTATAGACAAATTATATAACTATTGACCAATAGCTTGAAGCAAACATGATCAATTGTTGACAGTTGGACTGCTCCATTATCAAAGACATGATCTATTTCGTAGGGTCCTAACCACCATGATTGTAACTTGTCTGAAATTTCTTAAAATCATGAATCAAATAGTAACACCCAATCACTTATTGAGAAGTTTTTATTATGTATGTTGGATTCATGTCACTTCTTCCTCTATTTTTGGATTATCTCTTTTCTTTCCAAAGCATATTTTCTCATCTCATCCAAAGAGTTGAGGTGTAGAAGACGACCTCGCAGTGTTGTAGGAAGATCAATGTTCAGCTTTAGGGCATTGTGCAATGTTTTATGCTCAAATTCAATGGGAAACATTGTTATTTTCTCATAAAGAATTTAAAATGGAGTGAATCATGTGGTTGTCTTCCATGTTGTTTTGTAAGCCCAAACTACTTTTGGAAGGCGACTGCTCCAATCTCGGCGATGTAGGTGAATTGTTTTGGTAAGAATAGCTTTAATTTCTCTATTTATAACTTTTGATTGACCATTTTCTTGAGGATGGTAAGGACTGGACTTCTTGTGTCTGATATTGTACTCATTCATAAGTGTTGTGATCAAGGTTGATGTGAATTGTGCTCCTTGATTTGTCACTAGCTCTCTAGGTACACCATAATGGGTAAATATTTCTTCATACAGGAACTTAGCCACTTTGTTGTCTTGTGCATGTTTCATGGCTTTGATCTCTACCCATTTGGTGACATAGTCAATGCAAACTAGAACGTATGATTTACCATTGGATGGTGGGTCTATAGGACCAATAAAATCCATGCCCCATTTATCAAATGGTGTGACAACTACTTGTGGATGTAGAGGCATTTCATCTGACTTTGTGGGATGACCCATTCATTGGCATTTATCACATTTCTTGGTATAGTTTGTTGAATCCTTTTGAAGTGTTGGCCAGTAATAACTTGTTGTCAATATTTTCATAGTTGTCCTTTTAGCTATGAAGTGTCCTCCATAGGGCTTATCATGACAAATGTGAAGGATGTCATAAGTCTCATCCTCATGTACACATCTTTGCATAACTTGGTTTGGACCAATATAAAACAATATGTTGTCAATCCAGGAAATTTGAAAACTTTTCTTAATGAGCAATTTTCTTTTCTTAGGAGAAAAAAGTGTAGGCATTTTATCAACTGCAATGTGATTTTCTATATCAGCATGCCATGGGCTTTTGATAGCAATATGAAACAAATGATCATTAGGGAATGTATCATCTATCATGGTAGTGTCAGTAGCATCATTCTAGATTCTTGATAAATAATCAACCACAACATTAACTTTATAGGTGGCTTGTCAATGATGGTTAGATCAAATTCCTGTAATAGCAAAAGTCATCTTGCTAACCTGCCTGAGATGGAAGGTTTGTTAATAAGATATTTTATGGTTGCATGGTCAGTATGAACAAAGACTGGGCATCTTGTAGCATAGTGATGAAATTTATTCAAAGCATAGACAACAACCATCAACTCTTTTTCAGTGATTGTATAATTGAGCTCTGGTCCATGTAAACTCTTGTTGATATAGTAAATGGTGTTTTCAAGGTTATTGGCTTTTTGACCTAAGAATGCTCCTATTGCATAATCAGAAGCATCAATATGAATATGGAATGGTAAAGACCAATCAGACCCTCTAAGCATTAGTGTTTTTGTGAGAAGGGACTTGAGCTGTAGGAAAGATTCCTCATAGGCTGGTGTCCATGTGAACTCAGACTCTTTTGTAATCAATGTGTATAATAGACTGGCTATTTGACTGAAGTTTTTAATGAAACACCTATAATAACCAGCATGTCCTAAAAAGGATCTAACATCTATTTTCTTTGTAGGTGTGGGAAACATAAGAATTACCTCAATTTTTGCAAGGTCCAATTGTATTCCAGCTTCTGAGATCAAGTGTCCTAGCACAACTCCTTCTTGCATCATCATAAAAAAATTTCACTGTTCAGGGATAGATTGTGGTCTTTACATCTGATCAACAATTTTTCTAAGTTAACCAAAGCTTATTCAAAAGTAACACCAAATGTGGTGAAATCATCCATGTAGATTTCCATGCAGTCATCTGAGATATCAACAAAGATGTTGATTACAACCCTTTGAAAAGTAGCTAGAGCATTGCATAAACCAAAAGGTAACATAGAATAGGCATATGTTCCCCAAGGACATGTAAATGTGGTCTTTTCTTGATCCTTTGGAGCAATGTTGATCTAGTTATATCCACTATATCCATCAAGAAAAGAAAAGAAAAGTTCTTTTTACCATCTAAGGTATCCAAAAATTGATTAATGAATGGCAAGGGAAAATGATCTTTCTTTGTAGCATTGTTTAGTTCTCTATAATCTATACATATTCTCCATTTACCTCCCTTTTTAGGAACTATTACCAAAGGAGAAATCCATTTGTTGTCTAAGATTGGGTAAATAAAACCAGTATTCAATAGTTTCTACAACTTAGTCTTTACAATTTCTCTCAAGGCTGGGTTAATTATTCTTTGAGGTTGACAGAGTGGTAAACTGCCTTCATTGATGTAAATTCTATGTGTACAAAGTTTTGGGCTCAATCCTTTCATATCTCCATAGTCCCAAGCAAAAGCTTTTTCATGTTTACAAAGGAGTTTAGTTAACAATGATAATTGTTGTGGTGGCAGTTTATTGTTGATGTGCAGGTTGTGACCAGGTGAGAGCTCCACCGTAGTTGTTAGTTCAAGAATTGATACTTCATGTATAGGAGTTGTGGATATCTCATAGGTTATTAATTGATGGATAATATCAGGTTCCACAGGTAGAACATAGTCCTCATAGGTAGACAATTGCAAAATAGAACTTTCAGAGATATCTTTTACTATGACATAGTCATTAGTAAGGATGCTCTAAATCACATCATCATCTTCTTGAAGTTTCAGGAAAGATTATTTGTGTAACATCATCAGTTGAGCAACAGAGTTAAGCTCTTCTACCTCATCTCCCAAATCAGGCCAAATAGGAGTACTTAAATATGGTTGAGGTTGGGCTAGAGGATATGATGCTAACTTCTTAATTGTTTGGCCATCTAAAATGGTCATCTTACCTAAATGACAACTGATATTGACATTAATTTTTTCTAATGAAGGTCATCCAAGGATGACTAGGTAACTAGCAAGAGTTACCTTGGCTGATAATATCATGAAATCAGTAGGATATTCCCAGGAATCCAATGTAACTACTAGGGTGATAGTGGAACTGTCTACAAGTTGTAAGACTATTGGAGTGGTCCTCAATCCTTTTATACTTAGTCTATGTGTGGCATCCTTAGTCATTACATTAATAGCAACACCCAAATCTATTAAAGCATTTTTCATAGACTAACCATTAATTATAATATCAACAACTAGACTTGCTATCTAGGGTGATAGTGGAACTGTCTACAAGTTGTAAGACTATTGGAGTGGTCCTCAATCCTTTTATACTTAGTCTATGTGTGGCATCCTTAGTCATTACATTAATAGCAACACCCAAATCTATTAAAGCATTTTTCATAGACTAACCATTAATTATAATATCAACAACTAGACTTCCAGGATCAAAGTACTTTAGAATGACTATCTTTCCCAACATAATATCTACAAGTTGACCAATAACATGTACTATTTAAGGATCCTTTTTCTTACATCTAGGATTTTTGAGGCTAGCTTCTTTAATGGCTTTCTCATAGATTTGAACATCATTGATAGCTTGGAAGAGTGGAATTTGAATATTCATGTTTTTCAACTGATCAAGAATATCAAATGGTGTTTCATCCTGGGGTACAGATATATCATCTTCAAGTCTTTGAGGAAAAGGAGGATTAAATTTGGTATGAACATCAGCTTGACTTGATGTATTAATTGGTGGGACTGTATTTGTCAAAGTAGTTTCTCGAAGCGGTGTTGATGCTACAGGAAGGTCTGGAACTTCCATAATAACAGGAGGTTCTAGTGCGGGTAAAGTAGTGCTAAATCTTAAGTGAATATCAGTTATTTCTAATGCATAGGTAGGGTACTATTGAGCATTAGAAGCATATACAGGTTGTTGTTGTTGCTTATTGTTAGGATTAGGTTGTGGATGAGTAGGTAATTGTGTTGGCCTTGGAGGGGGACTTGTGGCTATAAGAGGTGGCATGAGTGCAGGTTGAGACACTAGAGGTGGTAAGGATTGATAACCAAGATTTTGATTAGGCCATTATTGGGGTCCTTTCCATTGGTTATATGGTTGCCAATTCCTTATGGTGACTTTCATTGATTTTGAGGTTGTGGCCATTGGGTTTGCTATGAATTAAACCACTGGTTATGTTGAGTATTAGGTCAAGCATTGTTCCAGTCAAGTTGGATATACTGAGAAGGGTATTGAAAATTCTGGTTCTATCATTGGTTATTATAAGGATTAAAATATTGCAAGGATCTTGGGGCATACCTTGTCTCAGGGCCATGGTTGTCATTGAGCAACAAAGAATACTTGCTCATCGTCTCCTTTTATTTACCTGAACTCAATAGGAAGGTGTTGGGTCTCCGAATTCACCACTAGCTTGCACCGACATTCCTTCTTTTGTTGCCTATATTGAGGGTAGTATTCAGCTAGCCTTGCATCAGCGTATTCATGCTTCTTTTTGGTCTGCATTGTGTCCAAGTCTATAGCAACATTATTGATGATATCTTGTTTGAAATTTGACAGCGGGTTAGAAATTTCCATCTTATAGATACCAAAGCCATTCCCTTTAGCAAGTATGAGTTGAAATCCTATGCCTTTCTTCACTATTGATCTTGAATAGTTAAGACATATTTTCTTAAGATCATCCTAGGAAGATTGAGAAATGTCTCATCCAGCCATAAGATCTAGTGCTTCAAGACAATTGTCATTTACTCCCCTTAAGAAAATGAGTTTTTATTCTTGCAGTGTATGTTGAGGATTCTTCTGTAGATTATACATGAAGCATAAAATATAATCTTCTAGAGTTTCATCTTCCTTTTGTGACATATGAAAAATGTTATCCCCCTCAAGTCACCCCCTTTACAATACTCTTTATACTTCTACAGCAACAAAGTCTGCATCTCATTCCAAGTAGTTTTTCCATTAGCCCCTAATCCTATAAACCATCATAAAGTTGACTTCTTTAATGTTGTTGGAAATAACTTGAGCTTATGACTATCAATGTTGTAATCAAAGCTTCGACAAAGAATATCAAACTCAAATAGAAAGGTGTCAGGGTCTTCAGTGATTAGACCATAGAACTTTGGAAGTGCAACAATGGGTATGTTCTTGAGATTGGTATTGTTTATAAGGCTAGGAAGAGGGAATGAAAAGGTAGGTTGTGCCATCACTACAGGTACTTGGAAGTGAAGTTGTGGTTGGGAGGTGACAATAGCCAAAGGATTATTATCAACAAGTATACTTGCGGTGGAATTATCAAGAAAGATAGCCAAAATTTCAACAAAAGGTCAAAGAATAGATGGATCAAAAGGGTCTTCTACAAATGAGGATGTTGAAGGAAATTTAGGACTTGCGTCAACAAAAGGTAATTCAAATTCTGTAGATTCTTCATTCAGATTACTGGCTCTTGGAAGGAGTCTACCATAGACATCTCATCTTCTTCCTCTTTGATGTATGTAGGTAATTTGAAAAACTTGTGAAGCAAGTTTAAAACTACAAACTACTATCTAGAAAATAGGAACTATCTAAAATGACCCAATAAGGTTCTTAGTTTGACACCATCCCTGACAATGACGCCAAAAATGAACAACCCCATAATAGGTAATAATAATCATGCCAAGGCTTCTCCTAGGAATAGTATATTCAAACTAAGTATCATTTTCCCTATCATTAAGTGCATTTAAATTGTCAACCCAAGGATGTATACTTGAAATGGGACAACATGGTTTGTGCACTAAGTCTCTCATGGAGTCATTTTTTCTTAAGTTGCAAGAAGGAAAACACATGAAATAAATTTGCACTATTGTTGTAGGAAAGTAAACACACACATCTACTAATGAAAATGATGCTGACAACTATAATTTCAATCTTAACCTATACTGTCAACCCAAAACATTCACAATGATTATCTCTACAAGTGTTGCAGGAACATACACAGTGTATAGTACTATAGGAAAGAACAATGAATTCTACTTGAACTATTGTAAATGCTTAAACAACTTAATCTAGTCTACTCTAATCCACCTTCCCAAGTGGGCCCCCTTGATTGGCTTCCTGCTAACTATCAACACAAAATAGAACTCAAAATCACTTCTTCATTGTATTTCCTGAAAACTGATTACATATCATGAAACAACATACAAAATTGGAAAAGTAACTTTGTTTCAGATATAGCAAATAATAAAACCATTTGACTAAATTTTTCTCTAACAATCATATCCCTTTATATAGAGGATTTATACTCATTTGAACATAAAAGACAAGGTCTAACTAATTTGCACCATAAAGAAAGGAAAATGCAACAATCTATGGTATAATATCATAAAGGTTGCATAATCACTTCAACAGAACATTGATCATAGAGACAATATAACGTAGGTGTGTTCCTATATTTCTTGGAATGATTCTCCCTTCAATTTATCAAGCATGTCTCATGGTATCATAATGGCTCTCCATCATCATGACTGAATCTTCCTCACTCTTCATCAATTCTCACTGATCCACTCTTCAATCGATCCTCTTTCCCTGGCAGGTTAGGAGCACATGCATATATTCAAGTATTTAACCATTCGACTTAATCCAAATATTAGAACATACATTCAAACAATTATATGAAATATTGCAACATGCATATAAGACTTGGAAAAGCATATCAACTATTATATACCCATAGGTTTTATTAGTTTCACTATACTTATAGCATGTTCATAGGTTCAAATACTGAAAAGGTATAACAAGTGTTTTAGAAATGTCTAGAATAGAACATAAAAGTATCATAAAATAAAGACAAATTATTGACCCATCAAAGGGGATTGAGGAGATGATGGGGGAGATGGGGATGGAGGGCGAAGAGGTGGAGGCTTCTCTAGTGGGACCAGGGGCGATGCCCCTTCTAGTAGCAGACCATCCACTTGATCCATGGTGAGAGGTGTGGTAGTGGCTATGGAGATTGATGAGCCAGAGGAGTGGTTAGTGAGTTGAGCATGAGTAGATAGGGGGACCAGGTTAGAGGATAGGTCATTGACTTAGCTAGAGCAAAGGGCACAAGTAGATGACATATTGGCTTAGAGGATCACAATATTAGAGGCTGAGTTACAATAGGCCCTAATTACCATAGTTGTGAGGGACCAACAACTATAGAATGAGAGAGCACGGTGGGATGCACAGGTCTAGGAGTTGAGACATGAGAGGGACCAGGCATGACAAAAGGCATAACGACACAAGGCTAGAGTAGTCTATTACTATGCATCCTATATAGCCATGGTCCCTAAGGATCAGAGAGTACCAAAATACTCACAGCGTGTGGGTAGATCAAATGGTGCAATACAGGATCCTCCACCTGCTCAGGAGGGTGGGAGCTAGCCTTAGATTGTATTAGGGCTCTCATCTGACATTTTGATCAAGATTTTAATCTCATGATTGTAATCAGACTGATTCATTTTTTATATATGAGATACTTGATTTGGTCGATATGTTATTGTGTACTTATCTTATTTACTTTATGCTCATGGATATGTCTTTACTTTCAACACTTATGTTGCATATGATATCTATTATGTACTTATGCCTTATTTATTTCTTGAAATATGATGTTCTCATAGTTGTTGATTCTTTATGCTTTGATATGTATGTTATTCACTTCATGATTTGAAACTTAACACTTTGGATAGATTAGATATGGTTATATGATTAACCCCTTAAGATGACATGAAAAGGTGAAAGAGAGAAATATTAAAGAGGTGATAAAGACATGATCGAGAGTGAAGAAAGATATGTGATCGAACACAGCTAACTATCCATCCAAAATGATGAAGGATATTCTCTCCTAACTCGAATGCAAACTAGAATGCACTCTAAAAATGAAAACTACTATGAAGATGCAAAGTGTGATTTGCAAGGGTCAATATGTCCTTATTTTTATCATTGAGCCTTATTAAGGGACATCATAAGATCATACAACCATCACTAGTGCAAATGCAACTATGAAGATGTGAATATGATCTATATCAAATAGAGTGTAGGAAACACATGTAAGCATCGAGGCATAAGAGCCAAGATGACTTGAACACGGTTTCCAAGTTAATGTCATAAGATTATACCAGCATCGAGGCATAAGCACCAAGATAACCATGAGTACAATCTTGTGTGAGTAAACATAATGTAACAGTCAAAGATAAAGCTCTAAATATCCCCAGTGTCGAAGGGGTCAAATAAATAAACACCTAGGATCATCAAAGTGATACCCATAGGAAAAAAAATCAAAGAAAACTTCTCACATGCCCCTAGTCCTCTAGTCGTAATATTCGAGAGAGACTAAGGAGGGGACATTCAGAAAAAATCATTAATCAACACATATATAAACTAATTCATAACATGTCTCAGTCATTTTAGTTTAAGTGCAGTGTGAAAAAAAAAGATAATTACTGACTTTGTAGGACTCATGCTTGTAGGTGAGAAATATTGCACAATCCTAGACTGTAGACAAATCATCAACTCAAAGTAGCATATCTAATAAGTGTTAAGAAACACTCCATGTCAAAGGAAGTGTTGAGAAAAATTGTTTGCGGTGATCCACTAAGAGACACCATGGCACACCAAAGAGGAATATAGTTCATGCCCCCCAGCCCTAAATAAAGACCAATTTTAGACTAAGGAAATGGAAGATGGAAGTCCAAAGAGTTTAGATCTTAAAGTGACAAGCTGATAGATAGGAGGGCATGGGTCTCAAGTAGTGCCTGTTTCTAGGTTTTCACCACTTGGAAGGGCTATTTTTTCTACCATGACGCATGTTTCCATGTATTTGCCAGGGCACTTTTTATCTTTTTAAAAAAAAATTAATTTTTATTTTTTGGAGTTGATGCATCAAAGCACCTATTTGCCAGGTTTTCACTAAGATCATTTTTTGGGGAGTTTTTCTGCTTTTTAGGATTTTTTCAAGATCATATATCAATTTTTAGGAAATTTTCAAGACATTTTATGATTTTTAAGATTTTTTCAGGACATTTTATATTTTTTTTAGAATCATAAGATATGTATAAATCTCTAGAGCATCATGTGTAGAACTTCTTCAAATGAAGGATGTTGATAAGTTCAGGGAGTTGTTCCCCCTCAGGTATATAAAAATGATAAGCACCAAACTCGAAAGCAACAATAACAATGTAGGGATCTAGCCAATTCAGTTCAAACTTCCCTTTATGTGCTCTATTCTGTTGATTTTTTAGATTGTCTCTCAAGATGAGATATCCAACCTAAAATTCCCTAAAATGAACCTTTTTGTTCTAGCTTTGTGAAATCCTTTTCTGATTTACCCTCATGTGATCAAATGCAGATCTTCTACACTCATCTAGAAGTTCTAATTCTTGTATGCACATGATTCTATAATCGTCATCTATGTTGAGGCCCTTCAATGAAACCCTTAGGGAAGGTATCTCAACCTCAAGAGGTAAAACAACTTTAGATCCATAAACAAGTGCAAAGGGTGTCACTCCAGTAGGTGTGCGGATACTAGTTTTGTAGGCTCATAGTGCAAGATTGATTTGTAAGTGTCAGTCTCTTCATGTCTTGTTGATTGTTTTGTGTAAGATTTTCAACAATGTCTTATTAGAAGCTTCAGCTTGGCCATTACCTTGAGGGTAGTAAATTGAATACCAGTGTTTCTTAATCTTAAATTGCTTACATAATTGCTTAAGATCTTTGTTTTTGAATTGTCCTCTATTATCAGTAACTATGGAGGAAGGTATGTCGTAGTGACAGATGATATGATTGAGGATGAACAAAGATACTTATTTCCTAGTAGCAACCAAGAGAGGAACAACCTCAACCCATTTTTTAAAATACCCTATTGTAGTGATGATGAACTTGTGTCCATTAGATGAGTTGGGATATATTTGACCCACCAAATCAAAAGCCCACTACTAAAAAGGCCAATGTGTAACAGATGGAACAAGTTCTCTGCCTGGAACATGGATCAAATTTATGTGTATCTAACACTTGTTACAAGACTTAGCATAGCATACAACATATGTCTTCATAGTAGGCCAATAATAACCAGTCCTAAGTAGCTTTTGAGCTAACGCAAGACCATTAGAGTGAGACCCACATACGCCATCACAGACTTTAACTAACACACGTCCAGATTCATCTTTCTCTAGACACCTAAGAAGTGTTTCATCTAGACCCTTCTGAAACAATTCATCGGAGATGATGGTAAAGCAGAAAGCATTGTGAATGAGTTGTCATTTCTCATTGTAGGTTAAGTTATCAGGAATGATATGGTCACACGGGTAAGAGTAAATTTTAGCATATCAAGAGGAATCATGACCAATTATGGTACATATGACACAGTTGTTAGGGGAATCATAGACATGGTATTGTATTTCTTCCACCAGGAATTGAAATCTAGACTCATGTTATTCCAATTGTAAGATAGAATCCAAAGTGGTCATGGCATCAGTCATCCTATTTTTAGCTCTAGGAATTTGCTAGAATGTGACAAAGGATAAATAACTCTTCATATCACCAATCATCTTCTTGTAAGGAATCAATTTTACATCTTTGGTTTGATAGTAATTACTAGTTTGATTGATGAAAAATAGTGAGTCTCCAAAGATATGTACTTCAACGATCCTCCATTCAATGGATAGTTTAATTCCATTTGTCAAAGCCTCATATTTTGCTATGTTATTCATGCAAGGAAATAAAAACTTATATGACTTTGGAATAGTGTAACCATGAGGCGTGACAAAAAAAATACCAGCTCCAACACCATTTTGTGTGTGAGATCCATCAAAGAACATCTTTCACGTTTGCTTAATCACATACATAATGGATAAATCAGGGAAGTCAATCTTCATAGGAGTATCATATTATAGAGGAATCTCGGCTAGTTAATCAACAATTGCTTGTCCTTTTATGGCCTTATAATCAACGTGCTTAATGTCAAATTTAGAGAGAGTCATCATCCATTTAGCTATTTGACCAGTAAGAGTATCTTTACTTAGTAAGTATTTAAAAGGATCAATTTTTTCTCAATTTGTGTAGCATGTGCCAACATATAATGTCTAATGTTTTGAGATGCAAACACCACTGCAAGGCAAGCTTTCTCAATGTTGTTATAATTGATCTCAAAATCTACTAATATTTTGAGGATGTAGTATATGACTCTTTATTTCCCATGTTCATCTTGTTGTGCCAATAATGCCCCCAAGGATGTAGTTGTAGCTGAGATATATAAAATAAGGGGTTTTCCTAGGATAGGAGACATTAAAATTGGAGGTTTAGCAAAATATTCTTTGATATGATTGAGACTCTTCTCACATTCTTCATTCTATGTACATGTAGCTCCTTTGCATTCTTATTGAAAGGTTGAGCTCTATCAACAAGTTGGGATATGAACCTCCTAATGGACTAAAGGCATCCTTGTATACTCCTTAGTTGACTTGTGTTTTTGGGAGGTGGCATCTCCGTTATAGCTTGGACCTTTTCGGGGTCAACCTTGATTCATTTAGCTAAAATGATGTATCCAAGTAGTTTTCTCGAGGTGACTCCAAAAGAACATTTCTTAGGATTTAATTTGAGTTGAAATTGTTCTTGTCTAAGATCAAACTCAAATCTTCAAGATGCATGTTTCTTTTTTTAGATTTTTCCAAGGTATCATCCACATAATCTTCCATATTATTATGCATCATGTTGTGAAAGATGGTAGTCATAACTCTTTGATAGTGTATCATCTTAAAATGGAAGCACTTCCATGTTAAGAGCATTTAGCCCTCTGAGTAAGTGGTTTGGGGTCATGTCAAGTGCCTTGAATTGATCTTTGCTTTGATCTGGCTTTCTCCCCGCTTTCCACTTATTTTCTTCTTCATTCTAGGTGAAATTAGGGTTAGGATCCCAAGGATTCTCCTTAATTCCCCTCTCCATGGCTCTATTTTATAGGTAGGACTTAGAAATAGGTCCTCCTAGCCTTCAAAAAAGTCATCATAGGATTTTTACCTATCCCTGGCATTCTGTCCTGTTCTGATATCATTTCTAGGTCTCTGGGCATCCCCGAGACCTCCTGTCCTGATTTTGACTGGATCTGGGCCCAGGGTCAAATTTGAAGTTGATCCTGACTAGGTCAGGATTGAGCTCAAACCTAAATAGGTTAGGATAAAGGTCATACCTAACTAGGTCAATCCCAACCTTGATTTTTCCCCCCTCTCTCAAAACTCCAAATTCCCTAATTTTCGGGTATCGGGTTTCGGGGATATTTATTTTCCTGCCTCCGGGTTGGCTATTTCGGGTTTCAAAATGGTAAATCCTCTAATTGCATTTAATATAGGTATATTTTATAAATTTTAGGACCTAACTGGGATTTAATTCTCTAAGGTGGCCCCTCTAGAGGATTGTGCCCTAGTTCACTATAAAAGGAGGCCCTCCTCTCTCATTTTCTCCATCAAGTTTCCAAGAAATCTCATCCTCAAGCAATTGCTCTCAAGCTCTCAAGGTGATCAAGAAAGCATTCATTCAAGCATTCAAGTTGTCTTTTCCATCCAAGTTCTCCATTGAAGATCAAGGATTCAAGCAGTCAAGTCATTAAAGGGATTTGGTTCAAGCATTCAAGATTCATCATTCAAACCCTAGATCTAGCCATCATGATAGTGTGATCTTCCTTCAAGATCATTTGTTCATCTTCAAGATCCATTTCATTCTTCTATCAAGGTGGATTCCAAGCATACAATCATGGAGGTTTGATTTACATTTGTTGTGTTCAAGCTTTTATATTAACATACTTGATTACATTTCAAATACAATTGCATATCTATTGAATGTCATAGCTTCATTGTTAGATTTACTTCTACTACTTGCTAGCATTCTCCATTTCAATTTCAATATTAAGGTTGATTCCAAACTGGGGTTTGACCAAGGCAAACCCCCCAAACAAACAACAAAAACCCTCTTCTTCTTGCAGGTGCAGGTGTGGAATTTCAGATTTGAGAGTAGATTTGGATACCCTTTTCAACGAACTTCTGGGATCTGCGAACAGAGTCAAAATCAGCCTTCAGAATAAAAATGTATCCTTTGACCTTTTATGAGGGTCAAAGATGACCTCCCTTAGAATTGGAAAAGATTTATGGGTTTTGTAGATCTCGCAGTTTCAGTCTAAGAGAATAAAAATCAATAGTTTCTGAGATTGTTTGATAGGGTTTTCAACAGGTTCTTTTTCGGAGGTAAGTACCCTTATCTCTTCATTTCAACATTAGTCATCTACATTTACTTTCCATATCAATACAATTCAAATGTAAATGTAAAATATTGGTTTTGGGGTCTCTTTTATGTGCAAACCATTGTTCTAGGACCCCATCCATATTTTATCCTTTACATTTTGGTTAACCCGACATACTTACTCTCCTTTATTTTGTGGATTTAGATGCCCTGTTGTGTTAGATTTGTGGTTAATCTTTTCTTGCATTAAGATTAGGTTTATTTATGCCCTTGCATTTATATTTCAAAAATCCAAAAAAATTGCAAAATTTCTTTAAAAACACAAAAACATTTACATTTTCATGCTTTTAGTATTCAACATGTATGATTCTTGTTTTGAGTACTTTGATAAGGCTTTTGTTGTTCAAGATGATAGATACCTTAATGAGGTACATGGAAGTGAGGATGAAAATTGTTTGAATGAGATCTCCATTAATCCTGTTCCTATTTCACCCTCCTCTACAACCTCTTCAATTGACCTTTACAAAGATGAGTTAGGGATTGATGTTAATTCTTCTCCTAATATATGTCTTTTCTATGAGCCTACTTTAGAGTATAATTTACCTTCTTTTCCCTTTAGGGATAAAGCTTTAGTGAGTTTTGATGATCCTACAATGTGCTTTATTGATAGGGATGATAATCCTCCTATTTGGGATGAGCCTTTGGATTTGGATGTTGATTACTCTCTTCCTCATGAAACCATTGTGGATAATCCTCCTATTTGGGATGAACATTTGTATTTGGATGTTGATTACTCTCTTCATCATGAAGCCATTGTGGATAATTCTACTTTTTGGGATGAACCCTTGGATAAATACATTGATTTATCACCTCCCTGTGAAGAATTTTTGATACAAAAGGATGACATATTCTCTAGAACACACTCCCCTTATGCGAAAGAAGATGACATTATAGATTCCTTACCTCCATTTGGGATTCTTTATAGTGATGAGGAATTAGTGGAGAAGGATATGAATTCCCTTAATGCTCTTCCTCTTAGTGGTGATCTTATGGGAAATCAAGATCCTACTTCACAACATTCTTACCATAATATTACTTATATCTATTCAAATCCTTTTCCAACAGTGGTTCTAAGAGTTCCTCTGGTTGTTTCTTCCATTCATATCACTTCCTACACTTTTACCAGTGTTCCTAATATTCCTAATCCTAATCCTATCTTTCCTAATCCGATTCCTAATTCTCCATCTTCTATTCCTAGTTTTTCCCACACTTATGTTGAGGTTCAAACTATGGTTCATGGTGTAGATGTGCAAAGATTCTTCAAAGTATCTTCCCCTTATTATTTGATCCATAAAGATAAGAGAAAAAAAATTTATCCTTTGAGATTTCTTCATAATTTTACCCCTCATTCTGATATAATGTAGATCTTTTCCCCTCCAGACTGGGGGGCAAGAGGTATATTTCTTCCTATCTTTTAGAATCCATTTGTTCTTGCTTTGAGCTTAATATGTATTCTTTCTATCCTATCTCTCTATGGTTTTGTATTATGTTTATAATCATTCATAGATTCTATTTTATACTCAAGATATCTTTTCTAGGACATGTGTTTTGCAAAGATATCCCTTGCCTTTCTTTCCTGGGGGGCAAGGTTCTTTCTTCTCTCTCTTTGTCTAGGGAACTGCTTTCCTTAGCTTAGTGGTATTTGTTTATATTGCAATATTATTTCATCATATTGACAGATGTTTTGACTATGGATAACCTTCTTATATGAGAAGTTGTTGTCCTAAGTCGTCACTTCTTCTCTATGTGGAAAATTATGTTCTTTATAAACTCTCACCCTTGCTTTGGTGTTAGAGTTGTTTCCCTTATTCCAAAGATTCCTCTTCCTCTTCTTTGCAAGGGGCTTGATGATTGAATCTTTGTTCCCGCTCTTGAAAGATGATATTTTATCTAAAGCACTCCTCTTTGGTGGGGGTCTTGTTGATAAGATCTCTTTCATTTAAGGATCCTTTTTCCATAAGTGACATATCCTTTTCATGATTATCTATATTCTTGGATGTAGGGGTCAATATCCCTTGCTCAAGATATGGTGTACATTGTTGCTAAACATGATATCTCCTTGCATTGTGAAGTAGGTATCCTCTTCCATCTTTGTTCCTACACTTTGGGGGCAAGGATGTCATCTCCTTCTTTTCTATCTTTCCGGGATTCACCTCTTTCCTTGGTTAAGCAATATCTATTTATTATGTGATATCCAATCATACATGAAATTTTTGGTTTGCATTAAGGATCTTTGTCCTTGATCACAACCTATTTTGTTGTTTGACATTGGGTTTCCATGATTGATATATCTCTCACCCTGGAAACTGAACAGTGTGCTATCCCTCATAAGGGTTACTTTCTTTTCACTTCTTGCATGATATCTCTTTACATATGTCCCTTCCATGACCTCATAGGAGTTGTGACCTTCTTGGCTTGGACTGGGTGTTGTCTATGTATATTGTCTTGATGTTGAAGAAGGCTTTATCCTTGTTCTTTCCTTTCCTTAACATGTCAAAATAGTATGTTTTTTCCATATTAAGGAGGGGGGTATATATAGGGCCTCCCTTGTACTATAGTTTTCTATTTTTATATGCTAAATCTTTTGATGGTAACGCACATAAGTTGCTAAATCCTAAGGAGACACACATTTTTCAAAATTTTCAATATGCTAAATCCTCTGAAGGTAATGCACATAAGTTGCTAAATCTTGAAGGGACATGCATTTCCAATATTTCAAATATGGTAAATATTGGAAGGTAATGCACATAAGTTGCTAAATCCTGAAAAGACGTGCACCTATATGCTAAATCTTCTGAAGGTAACGCACATAAGTTGCTAAATCCTGAGGAGAAATGCATTTCATATTCATAGTGATACAAGAAGGTGGATCTATGGATATTCCAGAAGCTGTCAAAAGACACATTACAATTGCAAGGATGGTTTATGGGTGAACCTATTGGGCTCTCCCTCCAGGGTGATTCATGGTAAGGTGGGCATCTTACTAGGTGAGGTAATCACTCTTTTCCCTTTCTCTCTTTTCGCTTTCATGCTAGTAGGACTGGATCATGAAGCTATGTCATTTATAGTGTTGTTCTTGTCTTTCTTATGTAAACATTTATGCTTTTATGATAGCTTTCCAAATATGATATGAGTATGAGAAATATTTCTTAGCGAGGTTTCTTATGCTAATTGATTTGGGTTATTTAGTACTAACCCGTGTTCTTTTGGTTTTCTCTTTTCGCACCCTCGTGCATGTATGTTGAGTTAGAATCCTTAGTCTGGGGGATTGTGTACTGAGCTAAGTGTTATTTTATCTTGTTGTGAATCCACTTGGATCTCCTCTTTCTTCTCCTTTACCAAGAGTTTGCATCGAGTCCATACTCTTGCTAAAGTGGGGGCTTAATGTATCATCTTAAAATGGAAGCACTTCCATGTTAAGAGAATTTAGCCCTCCAAATAAGTGGTTTGGGGTCATTTCAAGTGCCTTGAATTGATCTTTTCTTTGATCTGGCTTTCTCCTCGCTTTCCACTTCTTTTCTTCTTCATTCTAGGTGAAATTAGGGTTAGGATCCCAAGGATTCTCCTTTATTCCCCTGTCCATGGCTCTATTTTCTAGGTAGGAATTAGAAATAGGTCCTCCTAGCCTTCATCACCATAGGATTTTTACCTATCCCTGGCATTCTGTCTTGTTCTGATATCATTTCTAGGTCTTCGGGCATCCCTGGGACCTCCTGTCCTGATTTTGATTGGATCTGGGCCCAGGGTCAAATTCAAGGTTGATCCTAACTAGGTTAGGATCAAGCTTGAACCTGACTAGGTTAGGATCAAGGTTGTACCTGACTAGGTCAGTCCCAACCTTGATTTTGCCCCCTCTCTTAAAACTCCAAATTCCTTGATTTATGGGTATCAGGTTTCGGGGATATTTATTTTCCCACCTTCGGGTTGGCTATTTTGGGTTTTGAAATGGTAAATCCTCTAATTGCATTTAATCTAGGTATATTTTCTAAAGGTTAGGACCTAATTGGGATTTAATTCTCCAAGGTGGTCCCTCTAGAGGATTGTGCCCTAGTTCACTATAAAAGGAGGCCCTCCTCTCTCATTTTCTCCATCAAGTTTCCAAGCAATATCATCCTCAAGCAATTGCTCTCAAGATCTCAAGGTGATCAAGAAAGCATTCATTCAAGCATTCAAGTTCTCTTTTCCATCCAAGTTCTCCATTAAAAATCAAAGATTCAAGCAGTCAAGCCATTAAAGGGATTTGGTTCAAGCATTCAAGATTCATCATTCAAACCCTAGATCTAGCCATCATGATGGTGTGATCTTCCTTCAAGATCCTTTGTTCATCTTCAAGATCCATTTCATTCTTCTATCAAGGTGGATTCCAAGCATATAATCATGGAGGTTTGATTTACATTTGTTGTGTTCAAGCTTTCATATCAACATACTTGATTACATTTCAAATACAATTGCATATCTATTGAATGTCATAGCTTCATTGTTAGATTTACTTCTACTACTTGCTAGCATTATCCATTTCAATTTCAATATTAAGGTTGATTCCAAACCGGGGTTTGACCAAGGCAAACCCCCCAAATAAACAACAAAAACCCTCTTCTTCTTGTAGGTGTAGGTGTGGAATTTCAGATTTGAGAGTAGATTTGGATACCCTTTTCGATGAACTTCTAGGATCTATGAATAGAGTCAAAATCGGCCTTCAGAATAAAAATGTAGCCTTTGCCCTTTTATGAGGGTCAAAGATGACCTCCCTTAGAATTGGAAAAGATTTCTGGGTTTTGTAGATCTCGCAGTTTTGGTTCAAGACTATAGAAATCAATAGTTTTTGAGATTGTTTGACAAGGTTTTTAGCAGGTTCTTTTTCGGAGGTTAGTACCCTTATCTCTTCATTTCAACATTATTCATCTACATTTACTTTCTATATCAATACAATTCAAATGTAAGTGTAAAATATTGGTTTTAGGGTCTCTTTTATGTGCAAACCATTGTTCTAGGACCCCATCCATATTTTATCCTTTACAGATAGGTAGCTCCAACATTTTTTAGTCCAAATGGCATGACGTTCCAACAAAATGTTCCCCATGCACATGTGAAGGAAATATTTTCTTCATCTTCAGGAGCTATTTAATTTGATTGTATCCTAAGAAACCATCCATGAGAGAGTACATTTCATAATCCGCAGTCATATCCACTATCATGTCTATGTTAGGAAGTGGAAAGTCATCCTTTGGGAAAGCTTTGTTAATATCTCAGAAATCTATGCATACCTGAATGGATTTGTCATGTTTAGATACAAGTACAATGTTTGCAGAGATCCATTCAACATAATCTATAGCTCGTATAAATCCAACACTCAAGAGTTTTTCTAATTCATCTTTGACCAAGAGAGCTATATGTGGATGCATCTTTCATAATTTCTATTTGACTGGCTTAACACCAAGAGTTATGGATAAATGATACATAATTAGATTAGTATCTAGCCTTGGCATGTCTGCATATGTCCAAGAAATTTTTATTTTATTTTCTCTGGAGAACTTAATGAGCTGTTATTTTTCATCTGCTAATAGAGATTGCGCTAAATGTATGAGTTGAGGTGCTTTAGTTGTCCTGAGATTTATAATTTGTGTTGGCTCTATGAAGACTGAAGATATATCTTGAAAATAATTGCGTAGACTACAAATTACCTCATCCTTGGGCATCTCGAAGAGGTTTTCATCCTTAGATACATCTTTTGTTTTTAATTTTTTAGGCTTTGACATCGCCACAAAGTGGTTTTTTCCATCAAAGCACCCATTCTTTTTTTATTTTATTTTTATGGCTAGGATACTTGATATTTGTCTCGGTCACATTTTTTGTTGGTTCACTAGTGGAAGAAACCACGAGCTCAATAGCATTGAGGAAGCAAGCTATTTCATAGTCAATTTGGAAAGAAGGTAACATATATTGTTGGTTCTGTTGCGACCAATCAATAAGGTCAGCGTATGTGAGTGGGAGGGAAGTGAAAAGTTCTAAAGAATTGATATGGAGGAAGTCATATCTAGTGACAAGATATTCAGAGTATATAAGGTCTCCCTCAAAAGTACATAGATCCATTTGATTCCTAGCATGGTGAACTTGATTAAAAAAAGTAGCATGTAAGTTTGACTCGTGAGGACCTACGGGTGACTTGTCTACCACTTCAATTTGGTTAGCATAAGTATGCACCACATGTATTCCCAATTCTATTGACTCGATTGAGAGAGAATCCCATTCATATTCTTGTGAGTCAATATCTCTCTCTTTGTAACAATTGTGCCATGTTCTTGTAAATGTGTTCCCTATTAGGATCTTAGACATATGATTCTTCACTTTGGTGAGAAGTAGAAGATTCATCATTGTGTCCTAGTGTAGATCCTTCTTCATTCCAAAGAATGGAGGTAGAGGGGACAAAGTTTTCCTCATTTTTATCAAAAGTGAGTAGGCACAGTTTCTTCTTCAAATTCACTATTATCAGATGGGTCAAAAAATGATTGCGCATTAGAAAATCCCAATCTAGTCATATCCTTATATTTCCTTCCATTTGTGTGATTCATGGGTTCAACAAGAGCATGTTTCTTATCACTCAAAGGAACATGGCCTAGGTAACCCATCCTAGCTAGGAACTCATAGCCTTTTCCATATATTTCGGGAGAGACTACAGCAGTAAGCACAACTTATTTGGGTTTTTTCCCTCTATAGACCCATTCTCTAATAGTTTGTTCTTCTCTTTCATCATATAGAGGTACTAAGGACTGGACAAAGGTCCCATAA
The DNA here is from genome assembly GCA_027943335.1 of Chamaecyparis obtusa. Lineage (NCBI taxonomy): Eukaryota > Viridiplantae > Streptophyta > Pinopsida > Cupressales > Cupressaceae > Chamaecyparis > Chamaecyparis obtusa. The sequence goes on from BSBK01004170.1 coordinate 1,115,795, forward strand.
CACATCATAGCATAAGATTATGGCCTCTTATCCTCTAAAGGATTTCCATAGGAATGAGGGGAGAATGGAAGTGTAGCAATAAAATGTAGTCGATATTCGCCCATCTCAAGATTTAGCATTTTCAAGTTCTTCTCACAATCAACAAGAGTAGTGTTAGTCTCATCAACAACTCTATTATGTTGTACAAAGGTTTCAACAATAAGTGTATTGATAGACATAGAATTATCTCCCAGAATGGAAATCTCAAAACCATTGAAAGGAAAATTTATGCACTGATGATAAGTAGAGGGAACTACTTGCATATCATGGACCCAAGGTCTCTCTAACAATATGTTGTAAGCAAGAGGGATATTAAGAACTTGAAAGACCACCTCTTTGTCCAATGGACCAATTCGAATAAGTAACATAAAATCCCTTGGAAGACTTTTCAACTTTGTCATAGGCTTTAATAGTAATCATTTCCTTGAATAAATAGTGAACTTTGACAATCCCAATTGCTTAATCACATTGAAAGAACACATATTTAACCCAACGACATTATCTATCAACACACATTTGACTTGGGTTTGATAGATTTGGATTTCAATATGTAGGGAAAGGTTATGTGGGTGACTTAAAGACTTGTTGTCTTCCTCAAAAAATGAAAGGTAATGTGAAGTAGCAATGTGATTAACCATGGTCTAAAATTGATCATTATCAATATTTTTGGGAACACTTACTATTTGTAAAGATTTCTCTAAGATCTCCTTATGTGTAGGTGATAAATATAGCAACTCAAAGATTGAAATCTAGGTTGGAGTATGTTGAAGTTGACCCACTAGGTTGTAGTTTGACTTGCCAAAAGTAGAGGCTTGCTTGGAAGAGGATGTCACTTGATTAGGATTAAGCTTTCTTGGAAGAATTCAAACCTCTAAGCATAACCTTGGGCTGACTCCTAGTAACAACATTTATACTTTCCCTATGTGAAGGAGAGTTGACAACTCTAAGCATGATCATGTGGTTACATTCATTTTAAGATTGGGGTTGTGTGGAAGAACCAACACATTTTAAGATAACATTAGGTGCCTCATCAATATATGAATCTTAGTTGGGTCCATTAGGTCTCACCATGTTAACACTTTCATTCATTGATTCAAGCATATTGATAATGTTGTCATTATTCGTATAAGCATAGTTGATCTTAGCCCCCTCATATTTCTTTGATGTTTCCCCTTTATCATATTTGGGGAGTGGTTCCTTAAAATCCCTATGGTCAAAATTATTAACAAGGCCATCTATGCCAAACTTTACATCCTTGATAAGATCTTGAATGACATGTTTTAACTTTATGTAATTGATAGTTTTGTGCCCATTGTTCTTATGATACTCACAATAATGATTGTCATTCCACCACTTGGGTTTCACCTCTAGATCATAAGGTTTAGCATATTCAGGTACTATGATAATCTTTTTGGAAATTAAAGTCTTAAGTTTACATCATATGAATCTCCCAAGGGGGTAAAATCATGCTTAGGCTTAGGTTCCCATGAAGATTTAGCTTTATTAGAATCATTAGACTTTGCAGCTTCTTGTTGTCTAGTTGTTAGAATAGCACTAGCCAAGTTGAAAATGGGCTCATTAGGATTAGTTTCATCAACAACACTATCATCGACCACGTGCTTGTTCTTATTCCAAGGCTTACTCTTATCTTTTTTATATTCATTTCCATTGTTGGATTTATATTTGCTTAATGTGATCTCACCCTTTTGACCAAAACATCCTCTATTTGGAAAGAAATTTCAATCGTGTCATTAAAGGTGAAAAATACTTGATTTCTACGATCATAATGCAACTTAGGTATAATATTATTAACAAAGATATCAATATTCTCATTATCAGGAAGTTGTCATGGGTATCTTGAGTGTAACTTCCTCCATCTTTGCAAGAATGTAACAAAAGGCCCACCTTGTTTCTGCTTGATGTTGCATTGGTTAAGCATTGTCACTGGATGTTGAATGTTGTAAGAGTATTATTGAATAAACCTTTGCACTATCTCATCAAAGGACTTGAGTGGAGGTGTGATTTTGGTGAGCCACTCCATAGCTTGGCCATTTAGACTCCAAGGAAAGAGTCTCATAAGATAAGTATCATCATGCATTAAGTCCATACTCAAAGAATAAAATTGTTTAGCATGGTCATGTGATCCCCATTTCCATCATACTTGTCATACTTAGGAATCTCAACATCTCTTGGAAAAGGCATCATGTATAGAATTTTGTCAAAAGGTAGAGTGCATATGGATTCCATATAAAATGATGACTTAGACTTCTCCTTTTATCTTTTCAAACTAGACATTTCATTTTTCATATTTTATATTTCCTTGATGGAAACTTCCAAAGGTGAGGGTTTTCTTCTTCGAATCAACCCATCAACATCAAATCCACGAGGGAGTTTCAAACCTCTAGAAGCCAAGTGCAAAAAATATTGACCACCATTTTGTTCCAAGGTTTTCAACATGAGTTTTTGATAATGGTCATCTTGTTGAAAGTTTAGGAGCTCTTCTTGAGTAATTTCATGCTCCGTGTTGTTTTCATGTTGAGAATAATGTCTAGAATGTGAAGATCTTGAAGGTGAATCAAATACATTATGTTGAGACCTTGGGGGAGATATGGGAGGTGTATTATTTCTATTATTTCCAAAGAAATTTCCATTGAATTGTTGAGCCAAATGATTTTCTTGTTCCTCTATGTAAGCCTTTCTCTCTAACTCAACTCATCTTAACCTCTCATTGTCCTCAAAGAGGTCATTCAATCACTTGTTATGCTCTTTCCTAGACATGGTGAGAGATTATCTATTTTTAGATCTTGATGAGGCAAGAGGTGTCTCAAAGGTACTATCAAAGGTACTTCCAAAAGGATCAATCCAAACTTATATATTATATTCCTTATCAAAGGTAATTTGAGGTTCTTTGTCTTGATGATGCTGATGCCTAGTAGGAAAAGGTAATTCGTCAAAGCTAATTGGAGGTTGTAATCACCTTAAATTGGTCTACTAGAATTTGAGCCCCCCTTCTGATCAAATCATCTCTTTACTAAGCATCATTATGTAAAGTAACCTTTAAAATCCCCTTTGCATAATTAAATAAAAAATCTTATACCAAGCTTATACTATGGTCTAATATCTAGAGCTTGCATGTTTATTTAATTGTTAAAACCTTACTTTTAATAGAACGTTTCCACACTTTTATTAAAAGAACACATTCACATGTGTACACCCACTTAATCTTCATTAACATGCAATTAAAAGAGAATTATGCTTTCAAATGCTTTTTTTTCTTATTCTACCTAACATTTCCCTTTTACTTGTTAATCCTCGCCACTCATTTCTACCTAACCTTTCATCTCATTTTGCCTCTTAATCTCCACCATTCATTTGTAAGAAAATTCCTTTAAAAGGAATCTCTTTCTTGGCTCAAGGGTCCATTCTCTTGCATTCTAAGTCCCTAATCCTTAACCTTGTACTCTTGTTATCTTGCACTCTAGCTTTCTTGCAATCTTGTCAATTTGAATTCTTAATCTAGCTTCATTTCTAGCTTAATCTTGCATTATTTCCATGAACTAAACCAGAGAATTGGCAAGAAGGTACCCAAAGCCTTCAACAACAAGCACATATAAAGTAGGGGCCAAGGGGAAACCCTAGAAAATGGACCTAAAAAGCCCAAAGGTGTCAGACTAAGTACCATTGATAGTGATGCAAGTAGAGGCATCACCAAAAAAATTGACCAAACCAATGGCCTGTAGCATAGCAAGTATGAAAGGCCACTCAATGCACTCATAAGCTTTGGCAAAATCAATCTTAAGAAACAACATAGGCTGATTAGATTGATGAGCCCATTCCATTCCTTCCTAGACAACAATAATATTGTCAAGGATATATCTGGACTTGATGAAACTAGTTTTCTCAATAAGAGGAAGAAGATGTCTGATCTTGAGAGCTAAAGCCTTAGCAATGATCTTGTAGGAGACATTCAACAAAGTGATGGGCCTCCAATTGCAGATATCTTTAGGATCACCAGCTTTAGGTATGAATTTGATATTCCCTTTGTTTATGATAGCACCCAAGCTTTTATTATGGTAGGCCTCGAGATAAACTTTGTGCAAGTCAAGTCCTATAGCATCCCACAAATGCTTGTAAAATTCACAAGGAAATCCATCACACCCTGGGGATTTGTCATCAACCATAGAAGAGACAACCTCTTTAAGGTCACTGATAGTGGGAAGTTGCTCACAGAAGGCTCATTGCTCGACCACTAGGCAGCTTGGAGTAACAACAATGCATACCTTGAGAGCATCTTCCTGAGTAGCAAAATTTCCTTGAGAAGCAAACACTTTTTCATAGTGTTGAACAAAACTTGAAGAATATCAGGAAGCTCGGTAAGGGTTTCATGACCTTGTTTAATTTTTTGAATACCAGAGTTGGTATGATGGGCTTTGAGAGTATGAAAAAATCTTTATCACCCACCTCCATCCAATGGAGGTGGGATTTGATTTGAGCTCCCCTAGCGGCATAATTATCTACAATTTCTTCTCACGACTCTCCTTCTCAGCTTGTCAATGGTCACTTTGTTGATGACTCCTTTCTCACTCTCCTTGAGGAGGAGGATAATATTTCTAATGCCTTACAATGCTTAGATACTTTTTGTTAGGCCTTTGAGGAGGATAATATTTCTAATGCCTTACCATTTAGTCTGCCATTATTGATCCCAAGATGGATCTTTTTTCTTGGTGTTTACTCTTCCAAGGACTTCCTGTGGGTCCTAGACTCAAACACCTAGGTGTTCATGACCCTCGGTGCCCTTTTTGTGGCCACCCATAAACCTTTTTGCATATCTTCTGGTTCTATAAGAGAGATCAATAATATTGGCAGTGGATTCATGACTTCTTTAAACCTTTCAGGCTCGAGCCTTTCTCTTGGCACATGATTGTTTTGGGAGATTCTCTGAAGCTCCCCTCCAAGTTTACCCAGATTTGGCATACTTTTAGGATGGAGATTTTGTTCATTTTGTGGAAAGATAGGAATGTTGTTCTCTTTTCCCACAACTCTCTAGATATTAATGTTGCTTTGTATAATAAAGCTTGCATATGTAAAAATGTAATGATGCAGATTCAAGTTCAAGCTAATAAAGTGGCTCTGGAGGTGGCTCACCTTCAGGAGTTTCTCAATCACTAGGGAAACACCCCATGCATGGTTTCTCGGGTTCCTCATGATGTTGTCTCTGTAGAAGGTACTCCACCTAGGGGGCACCTCCATGGGTGTAGCTCTTCAGCTCACCGCTCCCATACCCCATAGTTGTAGGCTTCTCACCACCACTCCCCAAGAGGTGGCAATGATGGTTGGAAGTGCCGCTTAGCTTCCCTACCTCATCACCCTTTTGGGTGGTCTCTGGATCTAGCTCAGTCTACCCCTCTTGTTGCTCCTGTTGCTCATCGTGGCTCTAATTGGCCCCCAGCCACTTCCTCCAAATTCCCCTACCTAGCTTTGGCTATTTCTTCACCTAGGATGGAAGAGAAGGAAAAAGATGTTGAAGATGATGGGTGGTTGATTCCTAACCCACCTACTGATCCCAAAGATGTTTTGGGTTCTGATGATAGAGATCCTCCTCCATTTGTTGGCACTGCTCTCACAACTTGATGGATTTTTGCTTTTTTTAATGAATAGTTTCTAAGATTCTATTTCTAGATCTGGCTTATGCCATGTGGACTCTCATGGGGTGATTTTTATGTCCCCTAGCCCCTTTTTTGTGAATATATAACTTTTATATTCAATTAATAGAAAAGGCACTACTCATCAAAACAAATCTTGCATTATTAATCTAGTTTCTTTCTTGCACTATTCTTGTATCTCATTCTTAGATTACTAGTTTCTTGCATTCATCTTAGCTTAATATTTCATTTCTTAGCTTGCATTCTTAGCTTCATTCTTATCTTTGAATCTTCCATTTTGGAGTAGTCAAGTCACTAATCCTCTATGCCAATTTGATGAGCAACATGAGAAGGATTAAACTCGCTTCAACTAGGAAGCTATGAGCCACTTCTTGAGATTTCATCTTCCATGGATTCTCTCAAGTGTAATGGTTCATAGAAGTGTGTCACACTTTTGATCACAAATCTTTGGTTCCCATCATGGGGTTTAGGTATTCATTTTTGGCTCCATTTCTTGTGCTTTTGGTTTCTTGTTGTCGCAGGTTTGGAAATTTTATATTTGAAGGCTCAAAGGTTGTACAACATTTTTCATAATACCCAGGTAACATTTCATTACATTATTGTGTAAAACTTTGCATTCTCTAAATTATCATTCTTCCATACAAAGAAGTATCACATAGCCTTACTAGGAAGTGTCGCACTACCTTTATAAGGTATATCGCACTAGTCTGGAATGTCGTTATGCTTTTGTGAGGTCTGTCGTACAGTTTTTTGATAGACTGATTAACTATCGCCCATATTTTATTTCTATCAAAGTCCAAGTTTGGGCCAAGATTTCTTGATTTTTCTTGCATTCTCTGGTTTTCTTGGTCTTCTAAAAGTGACTAATTAGTGATCTTGTAGGGCTATTGCTTCCCTTTGCATGCTTTTTATGATCTAAATTATGGTTTTGTAGGGTTTTCCTATCAAAAGAGCTCAATATCTTCATGCCTACTAACATTTTGTGATGTAGGATCCGCTTGTCAAAGGCTTCTTCTTAAAATACTAATGCTTTATCTTGTAGGTTGCCTTGGAGATACAAATGAACTTTGTGTTTTCTTACATTTTATTTCTAGGCACCTAGCTTAGCTAGAAGGCTTATTGTGTTGTGATTGGCTGAGTAGTAGGAGAGTATGCTCTTTTCCTCTTGGAAAATAAAAAATCTAGACCTACTTGGTTAATCACTTGCAATTGGTCTTGGGTAAATGAACATGTGCTTGGGATAAACTATGGAGTAGTAGACTATGCTCTTTTCCTTATGGGAAAATCAGAAATCTAGACCTCCACTAGCTATCCATCTTTACTTGCTTGCATTTACCTTTAGAAGGCCTCCCAAAAGAGCAATGTTTTGGGAATGACCCAAGTCAGGAACAAGAAAAGCCAACTACTCCACCCCATTATAATCAAAATCTTCTTTCAATCCAAAGAGAGAAAAGACTTGGCTACTTTCTATTCCTAATGATTCTTCATGTGTAGGGCCTAGTTGCCTAAATCTTGCTAAGCAAGACTACATTTGATTGGGGTGCTTGTAATCTTGTTTACAAGGTTACAAGGGGAATACATTCATTTTTTATAGGGCCATGAGGTCTAAATATTTCTTGTGAGAACTATACATCTTGGGTGCTTATAGGGATATAGGCCTTAATTCCACTTGCAGAACTATGAGTGGTGGCCATGAACGAAGGCCCTTAATAAACACTTTAGGACTTAGAAACACTTTGTGCAAAGATTGATCCAAGTGGACTTAACTCAGATCACCCCAAGACACTCACCATATGTACTCCCTTGGATGCAAATCCATGACAAATCCAACATCACTTTGTGTGAGGTGAAGGGGTACCAAGTTGTGGGCAAAGGTTGAAACACTACCCGCTTGACCTTAGGTAGCTTGCTTGATGTGTCTTCTTGTACTAAGACTTCTGGAAACATTTGTTGAACATACACATGATACACTTGGTATATTTGATACCTTACTAAGACTTCACATATGCTTGTATCCACAAGGTTTCTTTGTCCCTTGTTGGATTGTCTTAAGACTATTTTTTTCTCACTACATGCTTCCAAAATAAACCTTGTCTAGGAAATGATTTAAACTTATCAATCACCTTGCAAATATTTGAACTTGAAATCTTGTACTAAACTCAAAATTTGTCAAAATTGCTTCTCCATTGCTATCCTTAACTCATCTTGTTATTTGGTACATTCCATCATGTTAGGAATTGTCCCTAGGTAGAAAAGATTACTTTGATCTCTTGACTACATACTTGGCTAGTAGAATGCTCACTTGTCCACCATCTCTTTGATCAACTCTCTTGGATGCTCTATCCAATCTCTTTCTTGTTCACAAGTGTCATACATAGGGATCTCGCTGCAACTTGGAGACTTTGTGGCAAGTTATCTTTGCTCTATCTCTCTTAAACTTTTATACTTTGGACGAGTGAACATATTTACTTACCTAGCTTGAACATCAAGTCATCATAAGTCATCCTATTTGTCTTTTGACAACTTTATTTCATGACATTCATAACTAGATCTTAGATCCATGAGGAAAAACAACTCGAAGCTATCTTTGACAACTCAACTAAAGAAGGTCATATACGTTGGGGTTTCAAACACTTTTCTAACATCTCTAGATAATCCACTCTATCCTCTCCTAGGTTGGCACATAGTCTTTCTTACACTCCAACCATGAACGAATGAAGTAAGAGGATTGGAGAATTCCTAAAACAACTCAGTGATAAAAAATTTGGACAAGAAAACCAATAATGTCCTAATTCTAGACATGACTCTCAACATGATTCTCAACAAGGTTCTCAACACACTCGACATGGATCACATGGCTCACAAGGCAGTGATTTACACAATGAAATAATTAAGGAAGATATCTTGTAGTTTTAGCAGGATGAATGCTTACAAAGACTCATGAAGTTGACTCTAAGTCAAAACAAAGACCAATACTTCTTTCACTTGTCCTCTCATGGAGTTAAACTACCCCACAACTTTGATGTTGACAATCTTATCAAGAAGGAAGAACCATTTGAAATGAAAATCTTGAGAAGACAGATGGAAGACATGATGAAACATATGTAACGCTTAGAAAAGGAGAAGGAAAAATTAAGAACATCTTTCTCACTTGAGGATATATGCTCATTCCCTTTTGACAAAGATCTATATATGCCTCCTTTTCCTCGAAAAGTGGAACTTCCTAAATATGAAAAATATGATGGTAGCAAAGACCCTCATGATCACATTGAGGAATTTTGCACACTTAGCATGGAGTTCTTGTATGAACCAACCTATCTAATGAGTCTCTTTCCTAGGAGTCTTAGTGGTCAAGCTATGGAGTGGTTCACCAAACTATCTCCTCCTCTCAAGTCATTTGACTAGCTAGTGCAACGATTTATTCAACAATATTCCTACAATATTCAACATGATATCACCATGCTTGATCTTTGCAACATAAAACAATGTTGGAGTGAATCCTTCATGGTCTTCCTTCAATGATGGAGGAAGCTATACTCACACTATCCTTGATAGATTCCTAAGACTAAGAAGATAGATATATTCATCAACTCTCTAGTTATTGAAATGAACTATGCATTACAGATGCAAACTCATGCTTCATTTGATAAACTAGTTGAAACATCTATCTGCATAAAGCATGTCCTTGTTCATAAGGTTGATATTACGCTTCAATCCAAATCCTCCTCTAACAACCAGTCTAAAAAAGACAAAAGAAAATTCTAGAACAAAACTAAGGATGTCATCAATGACAGAATCGTGGCTTCAACTTCACAATCTACCACTACCAAAGAACCATTGTTCAATCTATCCACTGCAATAAAGGCTAAAAATGATAAGCCTTGGGTGCCTAATTATAAAAGAAACTTCACTCCTCTCAGAGAATCACTTGAGAAAGCTTTGAAGACTATCCTCACTAACAAGATCATTACTTTGCCTCATAATCCAAGACCTTACAATCCTGAAATCAAGCCTAAATGGTGGAACGCCAACCACTATTGTGATTATCATCACAATAAAGGCCATAAAACAAACTAATGTATAAACTCAAAAATCCCATTCAGGATCTAATTGACAATGAGATTATTATGGTTGACTCCCCACAAGAAAACAATGATCATAAGGCTTTCAAGGAGCCTTTTCCTAAATTTTAAAAGGGAGAATATTCCAAGGCAAAGGATAACAAAGCCACCTACACTTATGCTAACAATGACAATGTGATCAACATACTTGAATCTTATGATAATTTTAAAGGAAAAGCTAAATTTGAATCATCCAACATGGCAACCATCTCTCAGGCTCCATCAAGAGAAGGATCATCTTCCTCCTCTCTCCCAAGCAAATTTCAATCTCAATAACTTAATTGGCTATCCTGTCGACTATACGAGATCTTAATTTAGTTAACCAACTTCAAAAAACTACAACTTAGATCTCAATGCTTGAGCTACTTGACATCTCTCCTACTCATAAGTAGTTTCTTAATCAAGCCCTTCTTGTGACAAACGTTCCTAGGGACCTAGACATCGACAAGTTTTAGTCCATGGTCGAACACCTCGCTTCACCTCCTTCTCCCACTTTCTCAGAAAAAGATGACACCTCTGTCAGTCACCCTCATAATCAACCCATTCACATTGAATTTTCCATTCATCAGTTTAGAGTTGAGCACATTTTGATAGATGGAGGTGCGGATTTGAACATCTGTACTTTTAAACTAGTTAAAGCTCTTGGGTTTTCAGAGCATGCTTTTGATCCTAGATGAAAAATCAAAATCAAATCATATGATGAAGAGGAATTCTCTTCTAAAGGCACATTAGTCTTACCAATCAAAGTGGGTCATGTTCAGTGGGACATCATCTTCCAAGTCCTAGATGTTCCTTTAGCGTATAACATACTCTTGGGGCATCCTTGGATACATGCTATGCAAGTAGTTCCTTCAACATATCATCGTTGCATTAAATTCCTTCATGAAAGAATTGAGATCATTGTTCCTGTAGACTCAACATGTGCTCCTAACAGTCCTAAACAATTAGATCGTATGGTTCCTCACAATAAAGAAGGACCACCTCCTAAAACAAAATCTCTATCAGATCATGGAAAAATAATACTTGTCAGGCCTACTGGCATGGGAACCTATCGAGTGGACACTTTCCATCTCTCTCTTAAAAATTATATAATAAGTCATCCCCCTAAACTTTGACACATGCTATTCATAAGGGTACTGGGATGATCAAAGCTACAATTCCCCTAGAACCGAAAAGGGATGAAAGTGATGCCTCACTCTTCAAGAACAAATAGTCTGAACTAAAGTATAAACATACTAAAATCTCACCTCAAAAATATGGTATGGGATATCATCTTATGAAAAAGATGGGACATGATGGAAAAATTCCTCTTGGAAAAGGAAAAGGTCTTCTTGAACCTATACATACTTAATTCAGAGACACTAAGGACAAAATTGGTGTTGGTTATCATGAACATAAGCTTAGAAAACCTAGTAGTAGTACTAATGGAGACTTAGATGATGATGATGAAGAAGCATAAATCCAACATATGACTTATGAAAGGCTCTTGCGCATTCAGAATTCTAATCCAGATTACCAAGGAGAGCCTTATCTACCTACTCAAGTACCTCAAGAACATGACCCTGGTCCTACCCAGGAAATTTTTGTTCCAACTATTGAACAAACTATTGCTACTGCCGAACATACTATTGATCCTGATTGAGAGCAACTAGTTGACGTCTCCTACATCTTGGATATGCCTCAGGGTATGACTATTCTAAAGTACTCCACTACTCTATTACTAAACAAGCTCTTGCTACTAAGAATACTCCTATAACAACTAACAGTGATGAAGATAATCTACCTCCTACAATGTCTCTAATGACTACATCAGACAATATCACAACAGTGAGACAAACTCAAATTAATATGAATGAGATTCCTTATCTGATGCTACTATAGAAATTCCAGTTGATGTTATACATAGATATTCTCCCACTACAAACTTTGAGAGAGGAGAAAGTTCTAATTCTCAAATTCAAGAAACTGATGATGATCCTTTCCACCCTTCTATGCAAATCATTCCTATTTCTCCTAGGCCACCTATTGAAAACAACACTTCAATAGATCCAGCAAATAATGGGTACATAAGACCCCATCCTATCATAGCTTCATAGAATATAAGCAGATCTAGAATTGAAATGGTTGCTATTCATGCACTCTTACCACTTGAAGAGGGACCTAGTTCTTGGAATCGACCATGTTGGTTAGACTCACATAATACTCCTCTAAACTCATCTAACTCTTTTAGGACAATTCACGATCAACAACATTCCATGGAAGATAACTTTCTTGATCTATCTGATTCATTCATGAATAATGAGGATGATACCGATATATTTGTACTTGAGCCTGTTGACAGCTTATCCCCCTTTCTTCTTGAATTAAGTGGCTCATCCACTTCTCATCCACCTCTCCATCTAAACCAATCATATCGGCCTCACTCATCCATAATCCTCGAGTTTTCTGGAAGTAACTTGGATGTGCAACATTAAAAACAAAATCCACTTATATCTCAAGGTCACCATGTCCCATCTAATCAACATGTGACTACAAAGCAAAAATAAATATTCAAAAGACCACAAAGGTCCTCAAAGAGAAAAAGAAAATGAAAGAAAAAATGGATCTCAAAATCTATCTTACAAAGATTGCAATCACAAGTATCTCAAAGCAAAGAAAAATCAAAAGCTATGTGGATTCCCAAGCTAAAAGACTTGGATATAAAAGCAAAATCAAAGTTGCCATTCAAGCTTCCAAATTCTCATAACTCACTCCATTCCACCATCCTTTCCTCTCATACTTCACACACTTCACTCCATCTTGCCTTTACTAAAAGTGCATATCGGTATCTCCTCATTTCTAATGACATGACTAAGAGAAATCTAGAATGTATTGTCCCTAAGTGTGTAGAACATGGGAAATCTGACAAAGGGTTAAGACATGTCCATGGGGATAATGGTGGATCTCACTTAACTGATCTTTCCCTAACTATGTAACCCTTGATATTTGGATACTATTGGTTGGATCCTCTTATCACTACTAAACCATTTGGTTTTGATTCTGAAACTTCTCAGCTGGCTACTACTACAAACGACAGTGTTCTCAAAGAGCCTCTCAATGCCCTTCTTCTACAATGGTTTCGTAGCTAATATTTTTCTCATGTACAACAATCTATAATCCTAAATAAAATCTATAAAAACATATAAAGTCTTGAAAAATCCTAACAATTGTAAAATATCCTAAAAAAAGTATAAATTTTTTTCCCCAAGTGGTGGAACCTTGCAATTAGCGCTCCATCTATCAATGCGTAGCTAAGCTCTTGTATCCTTGCATCCATCTCACTATATGTTCCCTTACAATATCTTGGGCTGGAATTTGTCTTTTTCTCATCCCCAGTTCTTATCCATCATTTGGGGCAATCGTATGCTTATCTAAACTACTTATGCTTTACCTCTTGGTTGACCTCTTGCGCTTAACTTGATTCAGTTATCAGTCCTTCTTGTTGGACACTTTCTCACCGACACTTCTTGGTGTTTCTCAACACCCCAATCCTTTAGGGCCCGTTTGGGTGTTGGAATACCAAATGCCAATTCCAGTCAATTCTAGAAGATACAAATCTTGAAAATGATTTCTGGAATATGGGCTGACCCGTTTGGTTCACCCGGAAGATGAATAAGAAGATGCATAAGGAATTTTAATTCTTTATTTTAATTTCTTTAAATATAGTGTGTGTATGTCTGTATATATACATACATACATGTGTGTATATATACACATATACACATACACACCTATGTGTATACATGTGTGTATATACATACATGTATACACATATGCACACGTGTATATATATACACATATATACATACACACAGATACACACATGTGTGTTTATATATACACATGTGTGTGTATATATACATACATATGTGTATATATACACATGCATGTGTGTATATATACATACATATGTGTATATATACACATGTGTGTGTGTATATACATACATATGTGTATATATACACACATACATGTGTATATATACACACATGTATATATATACACATGTGTGTATATATACACAAATACACACATGTGTGTATATATACATATACACACATTTATATATATATATACACACACATTTGTATATATATATACACACACATTTGTATATATATACACACATATGCACATGTGTGTGTATATATACACATATGTATATACACACATGTATGTATATACACAGATGTGTGTATAGACACACACATATATATACATCCTTATAGCAATATAATAGACATCCTTATAGTCACGGATCCCACAAAATATTAAATTTGGTTTTATAAAAATTGGAATTGGAATTGGAATTTGAAATTCCAATTCCACCTATTTGAGTGGAAGATGAAATGCCCATTTTGGGGGAAAAATTGAAATTTCGAAATTCCAATTCCAATTTTTTGGATGGACACAAACATGGAATTAAAATTATCCGAAAATCTAATTCCGAAATATCCAATCTAATTCCAACACCCAAATGGGCCCTTAGTGTTTCTCAACACTACCAACCTGGGCTTCATTGTGTTTCTTAACACATATCAGATCGTGTACTATTCACTGCACACTTGCACTTCGACACTAGCACAAAGGTGGTTTCTTAACACCCAACACCAATTACATCCTAGAAAATTGAAAATGACTAAGATATGTTGAACTATTCTCTTGTGTGTTGTCTTTTATCATTGATTTTTGCTTGCTATGTCTTCTAAGGTTTCTCAAAGATGTCTACTTGACTAGATATTCATGACTGGGGGCATAACATCCTTTTTCTTTGATTTCCACTACTGGTGTGATTTCAATGATCCTATGTTGTCTAATAAACTAGGTGTCTGTGATAAGAGCCTCTGTCATGATTGGAATGCCACACATACATCAACCCTCTTTATTTGGACACTTAGGTGAGGTTGGAATTATCTCCTTATATTTTTCTTGTGTTATCTTACAACATTAACTTGGAAACCATGTTCAGGTCATCTCAACATCTATGTCTTGATGCTTACGTGTGTTTCCTACATCTCATATGATCAGGTCGCATTCACATCTTCACGATCTCTCTCACACCAGTGACAGTTGTACTAACCCCTAATGTCCCAAATGCTCAAATGATGAAAACTTATGGTCTATAGGATCGGTGACTAGACTAATCTAAAAGTCTTAGGTTGCACTACCATTTTTAGGTTGCATTTCATTCTAGGGTTGCATTTTAGCTTTGCATTTCTAGTTACCTTGAGCTATGCTTTCTTTTCACTTCTCCCTTCCTCTCCATTGAGGTATTCGACTGCAAAACCTTATCTTTGATCCTACCTTTCAGGATTGAAATCAAAATTCCCATGCAGTTGACTATTGACACTATCATCTCTTTCTTGTCTACGTCTTTGTTTTTGGACTTCTGAGGCTTATCTTTGCCCCTTGCACCTCATTTCTATTTCGATCCCGAGGGGGGCATGACAATATAGAAAATCTTTTCATAGATCAAATCTCCTAATCTATAAATCTAGTGATCAAACCAAATTTTAAATCGATCAAGTCAATCAAGACTAAAGATCACCACTTGGGGCATCTCAACTTCATATCAAGTTGAGATTCTCCGCATCTCCTTTCTAAAAGAGTATTCTCATCTCTAATATTAGTTCACTCAGACATACCTTCTCTTTGATCTCTTGGGGCATATCAAGTTCATCAGGACCCATATCAATCTGGTATTGTCTCTTAAGATGATTAGCTATCTCAATCTCCTTGGATAGATATTTAGTTTCATCACTTCATATCAGGTTGGATACTCTCATCTTGCTTATTGGTCTTCATTCAATCAAGTTCAGAGCCCGATCTCTATCAGTTATCCTTGACATCATCATTCTTTGATTCAACGTGTTCCCAGATTCCTCACACATTAGTCAGAGGGGAAAATTAATCACCTTAAATTGGTCTACTATAACTTGAGCACCCCTTTTGATCAAATCATCTCTTTACTAAGCATCATTATGCAAATTAACCTTTAAAATCCCCTTTGCATAATTAAATAAAAAATCTTATACCAAGCTTATACTATGGTCTAATCTCTAGAGATTGCATATTTATTTAATTGCTAAAACCTTACTTTTAATATAAAGTTTCCACACTTCTATTAAAAGAACATATTCACATGTGTGCACCCAATTAATCTTGATTAATTAGCAATTAAAATGGATTTGTGCTTTCAAATTCTATTTTGTCTTATTCTACCTAACATTTCCCTTTCACCTCTTAATCCTCACCACTCATTTCTACCTAACCTTGCATCTCCTCGCATCTCCTTTTGCCTCTTCATCTCAATCACTCGTTATTTTGCCTCTTAATCTCCACCCTTCATTCTTAAGGCAATTCCTTTAAAAGGAATCTATTTCTAGGCTCAAAGGTATATTCTCTTACATTCTAAGTCCCTAATCCTTAACCTTGTACTCTTGTTATCTTGCATTCTAGCTTTCTTGCAATCTTGTCAATTTGAATTCTTAATCTAGCTTTATTTCTAGCTTAATCTTGCATTATTAATCTAGTTTCTTTATTACATTGTTCTTGCATCTCATTCTTAGATTACTAGTTTCTTGCATTCATCTTAGCTTAATCTTTCATTTCTTAGCTTGCATTCTTGCATTCTTAGCTTCATTCTGATTTTTGAATCTTCCATTTTGGAGTAGTCAAGTCACTAATCTTCTATTCCAATTTGATGGGCATCATGAGAAGGATTAACCTCGCTTCAACTAGGAAGCTATGAGCTGCTTCTTGAGATTTCCTCTTCCATGGATTCTCTCAAGTGTGTGACACTTTTGATCACATAGAGGTTTCTTCCCTTGATCAATTTGATATCTAGTTGTTATTGACATGAATGAGAATGTAAAGAGCCAATTAAGATGACACCAAACAAATTGTTGTCCACCCTAGAGAAGCAACGTGTTCACTTATCCAAAAGCAAAAAGAGAGTAAAAGAGATCAAGATGACTTATCACAAAGTGCCCAAGCTATGGGTAAGATCCCTATGTATGACACTTGTGAATTGAGTCAAGAGATAAAGTCAAAGCCAAGATAAATATAGCCAAGAGAGATAGACAAGTGAACAACTCTACTAATCAAGAATGTAACCAAGGTATCTAAGTAATCCTTTTTAGCTAAAAATTGTCCCTAACCTACCAATTGCAGACCAAGAGACCAGAAAAGTTAAGTGTAAGCTTCCTAAACCAAATAAGAGAAAATTTGAGACCAAACCAACTCAGATCAATATATGGATGATAGATCTTAGTAAGCCAGATGATAGTTAGATAGGGATAATCAACTATATGATATACCCCAGTAAAGCCAGATGATACTTTAGGACAAGATGATATACTGTAGACAGACCAGATGACATACCTCAGTACTAACAAATGATACTTCCTTGAATGGAAGACAATATTCTAGACTATCATATGGTATTTCTCACCAAAGAAGATGAGATTAAATTAGTAAACATAAAAATACCAACTTTGACTCAAGATCCTTATTTCAGTTGATTAATTTGATTGTTTGAGCAATACGGATTGTTGTGATAGTAAGAAATCTCAGTTTTAACAGCAAGTTTGAGGTTCAAAGCCAAGTTTTCAAAGAAAATATGACCCATAGGGTAGTCTTAAAATAATCAATCAAGAGACAAGGCAACCTTGCATGATACAAACACTTGTGAGGTCTCAAAGAAAAACCCTATGAATAGTACTTTCATGTGTATATTCAAATGATTTCCATGGGTCTAGCACAAAATGAAGACACATCAAGCAAATTATACCTAAGGTCAAGAGGGAAGTGATTCAACCTTTGCCCACAACTTCTTGTTCTTAGCCCCACAATTAAGTGGTTGAGTGGAATTTCCTAGGACTATGCAAGTTATGGATCAATTGGAAGAGAACAATGCTCACAACACATGTCTTTCCACATTTCCATATTCAATCTTTTCATCCAAGGGAACACATATGGTGAGTATCTTGGGGTGATCCAGGTAAGTTCACTTGGATCAATCCTTGCACAAAGGAAGTCACATGACCAAAAGGTTAGCCTCTAAGTCCTAAGGTGTTTAGTAAGGGTCTCTGTTCAAGACTACCCCTTGTAGTTTTACAAGGAAAATTAAGGCCTATAGCCCTACAAGAACCCAAGATGTATAGTCTCACAAGAAATATTGAGACCTCTTGGCCCTACATAAGTTGAATGTACTCCCCTTGTAGTCTTGTAAACAAGATTGAGACCAAGAAGGTCCTACAATCACCTAGTCAAGTGTAGTCTTGCTTAGCAAGATTGAGGCAACTAGGCCCTACACATGAAGAAGAATTTGAAGTAGAAAATAGCCAAGTCTTCCCTCTCTTTAGATTTAAGGAAGCTTTTGATTATAGTGCAATGGAGTAAGTCAGGTTTGCTTGTTCCCCACTTGGGTCATTCCCAAAAGATTTCTCTCTTGGCAGGCCCTCTAAAGGTAAATGCAAGAAATCAAATGGATAGCTAGTGGAGGTCTAGATTTCTTATTTTCCAAAAGGAAAAGAGCATACTCTCCAACTTCATAGTATCTCCCAAACACACCAAGAACATGTTCATTTACCAAAAGACAACTAATTAAGCTAGGTGCCTAGTAAATCAAGTCTATGAAAGCACAATATTTATTTGTATCTCCAAGGCAACCTACAAAACCACAATGTTAGTAGTCTTAGCAATGTAGTTTCTTTGGCAAGAGATTCCTATGAAACCACAAGTTAGGGCACAAAAATATTAAAATGAAACCAATAAGCCTGCAAAACCACTTGTTAGGTGTTGTTAGGAAACCAAAAAACCTGAAATGCAAGAAAGCCCAAGCAAACTAAGCTAAAAGAATTGGGTTGTGCAAGAAATCAAATTTGGGTGACACTTTCTCAGTTTGTCATAAAACTATATGATATTCCTGTAGAAAATAGATGATACTTTAAACCCATATGATAGTATAATGAAACATAACGATATTCTACCAGAAGGAAAACAATATACCATAAAGAACATAGATGATATTCTAGAAACTAGAAAATATAGCCTAGTACTATTAAGAAATGTCATCCTGCTATACCCTAGAGTGTCATAAGATTTTCCAGGCCTACAAAATAGAGTTACGAACTTGGACAATAAAAATGCAAGAAAATACAAGAAATGGAGCTAAATGCAAGAATCTAGCCCCACGATGGGCACCAAAAATGTGTGATGAAAATGTGACAGACTTCTATAAACCATTACACTTGAGAGAATCTATGAAGAAGGAAATCTCAAGAAGCAGCTTATAGCTTCCTATATATGATGTGCATGAATCTAAATAGTATGAATGGTGGCTCTCAAATGAGCCTTAATAAGAAACCCTTGCAAGGTGCACCATAGAATGGAAGATTCAAATGATAATGCAAAATGAGAGATAATCTAAGATGAAATGCAAGAACTAAGCTATGATGCAAATGTAAGAACAAGTAAAGGAAAGCTAATCTAACAAGATTACAATACTTCCTAATTAAGCTATTTGATTTAAGATAAATGCAATAAGGAAATACTAATTTAAGATGCAAGTAAGCTAGTATGCAAGATGTAAGTAAGTGCTCCAAGTGCTCTATAATGCAAGTAAACAAAATGATAGCATAATGATAGCATACATGAAGAACATGCAAAAGTGAGGAGAGAGTCTCCTTTTCAAGAGAAATGGACGGTGAGAGATTAAGAGACAAAATCTAAGGGTGGAGAACAATCCTCATTTTGACTTTGGTGCACAAGATTCTCAAGAGGTAAAATCAATGTACATGGTTAAGAGGCAAAAAAGATGTGTGGACGAGATTAAGAGGCAAAAGGAGATTTCACTCATCTAGAAAAGTGTGCATTTAATGTCTAGACAAAAAGTCTTTTTCTTTTATTTTTAAATTAGGAAATTTCCTTTTTCACATGCACACATAGGATAAAGGGGACATTTTTAATTAAAAGGGGACATGTTCTTTTAATTAAATAAGACTTAGGATATAGTGGTCAAACTTTAGGATATTGTCGAATAAATGATAAAGTGATGACTTCATCAAGAGATAGGAGATTAAATCAATGTGCAAAATCGATTAAGCAGAAGATGTAGTTTAGTATTTGAATTTTAATGTTAGAGTGAAGCTCATAGTTTACTAGACCAAAATTGGGTGATTACAGGTATGATGGTGTTGATGATTTTAGTAATTTGTGTTTGTGTGAATGTTGTTGTGGTAATTCATGATGCTTGTGGATATTTGTAGATTGTGTGACTTTTGTGTTGGTAGTTCACATTGATCATTGTGCCTGCAATTGATGATTTTGTTTGGTATGTTTATATTCTTCATGTTCTTGGTTGACTACATGTGTGCAGCATGTTGTAAATGTTTGAGCTATAATTATTGGAAGTGTATCATGTTGGAGGAAGAAGATTTTGGTTTGTGTTATGTCTTGGATAACATTGCTTAGTTCACATGTAATATCGTGTTTAATATGGTTATATTTTTGTAATTAGGTGGTGAATGTTGGACCGACCTTGATGATCATTCCAAGGTTGATGTCATGTATAAATAAATGTAATAAATTTATATTTGAGAGTAGTGTGCTATTATGTATTTGTGCTAAATGTATATATCTTTTGAAGGCAGAGAAGAAGTTTGGAAAATAAATTTGTATTATGCTTCAATGGAACTAATCCAAGCATAGAGGAGATGTTATTATATAGTTCATAATTTGAGGATGTGATTAGAGTTTGCATGTACAGGTAGTGAGCCTTCCTTGGGTAGTGAACCTTTTTTATTTTAAACAATGAGCTCCAGGAAGTGTGCTTGAATGTATGTGCATTCCCATTGTAATACTTTCAATAGAGTATACTTATCTTGTGGGTTCATCCCCACCATATTTTTCCCTTAATCATGTTAATTTCCAAACAAAAATATTGGTGTTATGTGTGTTCATGATGTGTTTTTGATTTATGCTTTCATGTTTTAATTATCAAATCTGAGAATAAGTTTAAATTGTGAGAGTTTTTGTAAGATTTTGGGACAATTGATTCACCCCCCCCCCCCCTCATTTGTCTACCCTATTCCCATCAATTGGTATCAGAGCAAGGTTCCTCTAAAGAATTTTAATCACTTGAGGTGATCTGAGATGGTAGCTTACAAGAAGGACAGTCTAAGATTTGATGGTATGAACAATTCTCTATGGAAAATTCATATCAAGTGTCATTGAAGATGCATTGAAGAACCTTTTTGGGAGATTACTGACAAGTAGTATACTCCTATAAATTTGTCAACTTTGGATGAGATCAAGATGTTCGAATGCAATATTAGAGCTAAGGAAGTATTGTTGAGTTCTTTGACTGGTATTGAGATGACAAATGTTATGGAATTGAAGACTGCTCGTGAGATCTGGAAGAAATTAGACACTTTGTATGAAGGAAAGAATTATGTGAAGCTTACAAAGTTATAGAGTCTAAAAGGAAAATATGAGATGTTAAGGATGAGCAAAGATGAGAACATTACTTCCTACATGCATAAGATGAATGAACTAGTGTGCAATATCAGATGTATCGGTGGACAGTTAGATGAATCATAGATTATTGCTAAAGTGCTCAGATCTTTACCTCCATCCTAAAAGCATAAAGTTATTTCTATTAAGAAATATGAATTATAACAAATGTAACCAGTGACATTTTGATTGGTAAGCTTTCAAATTTTGAGATGAGTGATCTTGGTGATTCACTTCCAGCTAAGATAGAATCTACATTCAAGGCTACTATTTCTAAGGATAAGTAGAGATGTGATATGAGAGAAAGTTCATCAAGAAGGACATCCAAATATGAGAAAGAGATGAAGGAGATTGAAGATGAAGAGTGAGAGCTTGAGGAACTTGAAGTACTTATTGCCAAGAGATTTCCCAAAGGTGTCGATAAGTATGAAGGAAAATTGCCTCTTAAATGTTTTTTCTTGCAATAAGATAGGTCATTTTTCTTCAAGGTGTCTAGAAAGCATTCCTAGAGCTAAACCTACGAAGCCTATATTTTAGAAGATATGTTATTATGATGCTGGTGAAGGTGTCACATATGATGAATCTGATAAGGGAGGTTCAAGTGACAATGAATGGGTATTTATTGTTATCAAATAAGATGATCCTGATTCTACTAGTTGCATGAATGAGGAAAGGGATTTGACCACACAAGTTTCAGATAAATATGAATGGGTAATTTATAGTGGATGCTCCCATCATATGATAGGTGACAAGAGTAAGTTTGTGAGTTTGGAAAAGTATGATGGTGGTGTTGTGAGATTTGGTGATGATACAACTTATTTAATCCATGGCAGAGGATCCATTACTCTTGATGGTAAGAATAATACAGATGATGTCTTATATGTTGAAGGTCTAAAGCATAATATTTTGAGTGTTGGATAGTTAGTTGATAAGGGATATGATTTATAATTCAAGAATAGGAAATGTAGAACCTTGGGAAGCTTTGAAATTGAAATTGCATCAAGTACAAAAACTAAAGGTAATGTCTTTCATTTGAATAGTGTTGAGAAAAGATGCTTGATTTCTCAAATTGATGAAAGTTGGTTCTAGAATAAAAGGATGTCTCATGTGAACTTTGATAATATTATAAAGATTAGTTCTACTCAGGTTGTGAGAGATCTTCCTAAGTTGAAGAAACCTACTAACATTATGTGCAACGAATGTCAAATGGGTAAATAGACCATGTCTACTTTCAGGAGTATGAATTATTGTTCAAGTGGATTACTAGATCTTGTGCATATTGATTTATGTGGTCCTTCTAGAGTTAGAAGTTTTCAGGGAGATAGATATTTCATGTTTCTAATTGATGATTATTCTAGGATGATGTGGGTTGCTTTCTTGAGAGAGAAGTATGGGGCTCTGGATAAATTTAAGATTTTCAAGGCTATGGTTGAGATAAAGACAAGTTTGAAGCTGAAGTATCTGAGATTTGATAGAGGTGGTGAATTTACTTATGGTGAGTTCAATGCATTTTGTGAAGAACATGGGATAAGAAGATAGATGTCTACTTCACAGACCCCGCAACAGAATGGAGTACTGGAAAGGAAGAAAAAAACTATTCTAGATACTGCTAGGACAATGATGTTAGAAGGAAATGTTTCACATGCCTATTGGAGAGAAATCATGAGTACTATAGTTTACACACTCAATCGGGTGCATATCAAAGGTGATATTGGTAAGACTCCTTATGAATTATGGTGTGGTCATGTTCCTACTATTAGATATTTCAAATTTTTTGGAAGTAAGTGCTATATCAAGAGGGATGCAGATCTAGGAAATTTTGATGCTATATGTGATGAAGGAATATTTATTGGTTATTCAACCAAAAATGAGGCATACACATGTTATAATAATAGTCTAAGAAAGATAGTTGAGCTCGTGCAAGTGTCAAGGTTGATGAAAGTAATCAAAGATAATATATGATCCTATAGATATGATTCAGATGATTAGGATGATGGTACAAACTAAGGAAAGAAACCTCAAACCTAGAATCAAGTTCAGATCATTCCAAGAACTTTAGTTCCTCAAGGAGAAGAAACTAATGCAAGTGCTAAAGAAAGAACACAATAGTCTAAAAATCTAAGAAAATCCTAAGACTCCCAAGTATGTAAGATTGAATAATTTTGAAAGTCAAATAATAGGAGATAGAAATAAAGGTGTTCAAAATAGGAGAAGATTTTCTGAAGATAGAGTTCAATATTGCTTGATTTCAAAGATTAAACCTAAGGATGTGAATGAAGCATATGAAGATGAACATTGGTAAAAGCAATGGAAGAGTAATTGAAGAAGATTGGAAAGAATAATACATGGATTATCATTCCCAAACCTAAATATAAACATGTAATTGGAACCAAATGGTTCATTCAAAACAAATTGAATGAGGAAGGAGAAGTTATTGGGAATAAAGCAATACTTGTTTGTAAAGTATCTTCACATATGGAAGGAATTGATTTTGAGGAAACATTTTTCCCTGTGGAAATAATTGAAGTCATAAGATTTTTTATTTCTTTTGTTTCTTACAAGGATGTTAAGGTCTATGAAATGGATGTTAAGTCAACATTCTTAAATGGTGAATTGGAATACGAAGTGTATATTGAGAAACCAGATGGATTTCAATTGTCTGATGATAGTGACATGGTTTGTCAATTGAATAAATATTTGTATGGACTGAAGAAAGTCCCAAGAGCATGGTATGTAAGATTGGATAAGTATTTTTTGAAGGTTGGATTCAACAAAGGTACCATTGATAGTAACCTTTACTTCAAGATTGATCATGATAACATTTTGATTGTTGAAATATTTGTTGATGATATTATTTTTGCATGAAATGGTAGGATGAGTAAAGAGATTCCCAATGAGTTACAAAATGAATTTGAAATGTCTATGATTGGAGAAATGAAATTCTTTCTAGGTTTTCAAATCACATAGTTATAAAATAGAATGTTTATATCTCAATCCAAGTATGTGAAAGAGTTGTTGAAGAAATTTTGAATGGAAGATTCAAAGCCAATTAGTACTCCTATGGTGACTGAATGTAAGTTAACTAAAAATGATGACTCACCTAAGGTAAATTAGACTAGATATAGATCTATGATTGGTGGATTGCTCTATTTCACTTATACCATATCTAATATCATGAACACAATTTTTGTTGTTACTATATTTCAAGTAGATCCTAAAGACTCTCATGTGGTAGCTATGAAAGGGATTTTTAGACATTTGAAAGGGATAGTTGATTTTGGTCTATGGTATCCTAAAGATGATGATTTTTATTTTGAGTGCCTTTATTGATGTTGATTAGATAGGAAATGTGGATGATAGAAAGAGTACTAGTAGTGGTGGATTTTTCTTAGGAAAAAGATTGGTTTCATGGTTAAGAAAAAAGTAGAATTATATTTCTTAATCTATTGCAAAGGAAGAATATGTTGTTGTTATCAATTATAATCAAGTGATATAGATGAAACAAATGTTTAAGGATATCAAAGTGATGTATGATGAACCTATTGTTATCTACTATGATAATTTAAGTGCAATTAACATTTATACGAATTTGATGTTTTTTATTAAGGGAAAAAATGGATTTTGGAGGAGCCCTGAAACCCTATACAAAAATTTATAATAGATAAGCATTAGAGTCCATCAAAACAAAACACTACCGAAACAACCCCAACAAATAGAACCCAAAAAACTAGCAACCAACACTAACTAAAGACCAGACAAAAAAACCAATAGGTACGAGAAAGAACTAGACACAAACATAGAGGCATAAAGAAAAGTTAGGGAATAAAAAGAAAGCCTAGGCCAACTCTTTTAGATTAGTTGCAACCTCTTCTTCCATAACAATCATGTTTTACACCGTGTTCTTGAGGTTTTGAATTTCCTTTGGCACAGAGGTATCCTTCTTCTTGAGACTCACATGGGTATATTTTCTTGGACCTCCAATGCAACTAACATCCAAATCATGCTCAATTTGCACAATAGCTTTTATTGGTAAGCCTGCTCCATCCTAGTGATCAGATCCTTTAAATTTTTAATAGAAACTTTCATGCTATCAGGGCTTCTATGGAGAATTTTCTTGAGGGTTTCCTCAAGATTCTTATTCTCCATGTTCATCTTCTCAACCCTCTTTTACAAATCCATTCTGAAAGCTCTCTCTTCCTCCAGTTTATCCAATAAATATTTATTTTCTTCCAACATCTAGATGTCAACTTTTTTCTTAATAAAATATTTCATGATCATAAAGTTGTTAGATAGGGTCTTGTTCTTCATTTTGAGGTTATTGATTTTAGTTAGAACCAATTTGTCTATCTTGTAAGAACCAACATCCCAATCTCTAGCCTTTTGTAAAGAATCCAGAGTAGGCACAATCTTTCCATGAAAATTGTCTAGATTTAGATGAATAGACTCCCCTTTACAAATAGAATCACCTTGTCGAGGCACATTGACGTGTTTAGACTTAGAACAGGCACAAAAAATGCAAAACTAGGGTAACCAACAAGATTAACATCCCCATTCTTATCTTTCTCTTCTAGATCATTCTTAACAGAGGTGGCACCTATCTCCAAGCCCACAACAAGAATACCTGAATCCTTGTTGGAGATACCTTCATTATCCTTCACTAGACCATCATTCTCTTCCTTAGAAGGGCTCTTGCAATTTTTTAAAGATGAACCCTCAACCCCATTTTTATTCCCATTGCCATTAGAGGAATCCCCATCCACTTTTATCTCCATCCCCTGATCATCATCAAAGTGTTTACCTTGAGTGGAGTTCTGTGTAGATTTATTTGTTGAGTCCTTAGCTGACTTCCCACTTGAATCATCAATGCCATCCTTAGTTTCCATACCTTTGATTTTATCAAACCGCTTCTTGAAGCTTAAAGGGGACTTGATATTTTTAACCTTAAAGCTTTTAATCATCTACTCAAAGCTCTTGTTGTCACTGTCCTCCATTTTTATTTTCCCTTTGCGTTCCTTTACAAAGGCTTTAGGAGTTATTTCCTTCCAGTAGTCATAAATCAGAAGAATTAGGTGTTAGGAATAGTCCCAAGAGATAACTGGGAAGGGGGGGGGGTGAATCAGTTATCTACTAGTTTCAATTCTTTATCCAATTAAGTATACTTAAACATAAAGCATAAACACAATGAAATAAAACTTGAACACAACACCAATATTTTGGTTATGGGGAAACCCAGATAGGTAAAAACCCCAGTGGGAATTGACACCCACTAATAATCTGCAATAGTGTTTTATGATCCTTGTTAGAAGATCCTTAACCTTGTTAGGAGTTTCTTTACAATATATTTAGTACATTGACCTAGTCAAGGGTCGAACCCTATTAGGAGTCTTTTACAATCAACCCTGTTAGGGGTGAGGATGCATTGTCTGAGACCACACTGCTCAAAGGGGTGAAGGCTACAACCTTCTGAAAAATAGATACACACTATATCTGGATCTTGGTGAACTGTGCTTTGACCTACTATCTAGATCAGTTCCAATGTATAACACAAACACTTTACTTGGTCACATAGACCTTCTATTGATGGCTCAACACTTCACACACTCTGCTCTGCTCTTCACAATCAACTTTGAACCATGCTTAGCAATCACAAATGACTGCTTATAAATATCTTTCCTCCAAATGATATAATCAAGTCAGCCTATTAGAACCACCTTGAAATAATATTAGAGAAACCATAAAATACTCCAATAATAATTCTATTAGCTCTACTAAACACGCAACACATTCTGGGACCTATCCAATATTAACAATTATAGACACACGCTACACAGTGTTGGCTCTACCAAAGTAACTAAAACTTTCTCCTCAAGCTGAATTACATCATGCACTCTTAACTAAACATTAATAGCTATTCTCCAAGCACTAATCCAAGGGTGCATACTGAAATGATAGGCGTAACTCCTGAACCAATATAATATCTATTGACTCTTCTGAATAAACACAAGAAACTGCTACTACTGAATAGAGACTTCATAAATTTACTTCTACTGATCATCAGACTCTACGTCCATGAATTTAACATCACTAACATGTCTCCATAACATATCCAAATGTGCAAGGCTCTATGATAACTATATGAACAATCATTCACCAAACACTGCCTGTAACTCTATCAAGAACACTATTGACACAAGCTGCTATATAACTATCTGTACTAATAGTTAACCTCTGCGTCCATGATATCATGCTGATAACATGTCCATGATATATATACTAGGAGCTTACTACATAATACTTCCATGCATGCTACTTACCATATGTTGTCCTCAATGCCAAACATACAATCATCACTGGCTTGCTGGCAAATCTCCAACAATCTCCCCCTTTGGCATTGATGGCAACATATGGAATGAAAAACACCACTAACCCAAATGAACACTTCTTTTATAACATTATCAATTTCCTCTTCAAGGCTCCCCCAAGGATGAATCCTCCATCTGTTGCAATATTCTTCAACATTCTCCATTTCCTCAACATTCTCCATTTCCATAACTGAATACTACTCCCCCTTAGTATATTACTCCTTCTTTTACTTCTATTTTTCATGAATATATATTAATCCCCCTTTGACATCAATGGAAAAGGGTGCCAAATAGTTTAAGCATCGATACTACTCTAGAGGTAGAGTAGTCAACCATCCATCAGTCCCTGAAGATTGATGCTCTTTCTTCTTTCTTCTAGGCGGAATCAGGGAAGAGAATTACTCCCAACTTCTCCCTGAGATACTCAAAAGTATCCTTTGGCAAGGGCTTTGTGAATATGTCTGCTAGCTAATCTTTAGTAATCACATAGTCCAACTTAACTTCTTTTTCTGCTACTTTCTCTCTTAGGAAGTGATACTTGATCTCAATGTGTTTTGTCTTTGCATGCATCACATGGTTCTTTGACATATTGATAGTGCTAGTGTTATCACAATGTATAACAATAGGATAGTCAATCTAAATTCCAAAATCCTTTATCATTTGCTTGATCCAAACAATTTTAGAACAATTTAGGGTTACTGCAACATACTCCACTTTTGTTGTTGACTGAGAGATACAATTTTTCTTCATGCTTGTCCAAGAGACAAGTCTGTCACCAAGAAACATTGCTCCTCCTGATGTACTTTTTATATCATCAACGCATCTTGCCCAATCTGCATCAGTATATACATGAAGCTCAATATTTTTTGAATTGGGATACCATAGACCATAGTCTATAGTGCCTTGCAAGTATCTAAATATTCTTTTTACTACCATGAGGTGACTTTATTTAGGCTCTACTTCAAATCTTCCAACTATGCCAACTACATTGGAATTATCAGGTCTAGTTTGAGTAAGATAAATGAGTTTGCCAATCATAGACTTGTACAATGTTATATCTACTACTGGTGAGTCATCTTCTTTTGTAAGCTTGCATCCTATTATCATAGGTGTCCCTACTGGCTTGCAATCATCCATCTTGAATTTCTTTAATATCTCTTTCACATACTTGGATTGATTAATGAAAATACCTTTCTCTGTCTGTTGCACATTTAATTTCAAAAAGTATTTGATAGGTCCAATCATGCTCATCTCAAATTCACTCTGCATCTCCTTAGCAAATTCAGCACTAAGTTTGTCATTACCTCCAAAGATAATGTCATCAACAAATATAGCTACAAGTAGTAAACCTTCAGATGTCTCTCTTATGAATAGATTACAGTCTGCTGCTCCTTTCTTGAATCCAATCTTTGTTAGATATCCATCTAGTCTCTCATACCATGCTCTAGGGGCTTGCTTAAGTCCATAGAGGACCTTCTTCAATCTACATACCATATCAGGTCTGTCTGATAAGGTGAATCCTTCTGGTTGCTCAATGTATACTTCTTCTTTCAAATCACCATTCAAGAATACTGACTTGACATCCATCTGATAGACTTTGACATTTTTGACTATTGCATAAGCTAGAAACAATTTAATAGCTTCTAATCTGCTCACAGGTGCAAATGTGTCTGAATAATCAATACCTTCTCTTTGTGCATATCCCTTACATACTAACCTTGCTTTATTTCTTACTACTGTACCATCTTCATTCATCTTATTTCTGAATATCCACTTTGTTCCAATCACATTCTTATCACTAGGTCTTGGGACCAGTTCCCAAGTGTTATTCTTAATAATCTTATCTAGTTCTTCTTTCATAGCATCATGCCAATCTGAATCATTACATGCATCTTCAACACTTAAAGGTCAATCTGAGATAGTAAACATACCGCCACATTGCTAGCTAAATTCTTTGTTTGTGATCTTTTTAAGACTTTGCCTCTCTGATCTCCAATGATGTCACTCTTGGAATGGTTTCTAGATGTAAACTTTGGAACTTTAGGTGATACTATCTCATCTTCCTTCTGAGTTTCTTCTTCACTTGTTTCAAGGTCATTGAACAATACATTGATACTGTCAAACATCTCTTCAATAACTGTCTCACTAGTGGAGGGTCTAGGTTCCTCTTCAATAATAGGTGAGTAATCATGATATCTTTCTTGAACCATAAAATTTTCATCAATCTTAACATGAGCACTTTCAATGATCTTCTTCAATCTTAAGTTAAAACATCTATAAGCTTTACTTTTAGTAGGGTAACCAAAAAAAATACCTTCATCACTTCTTGCATCAAACTTGCCTATTGCTTCATCCCTCTTGATGTAGCACTTGCTTCCAAATATTCTAAAGTATTTCACTATGGGAACATTACCAAACCATAGCTCATAAGGTGTCTTGTGTGCTTCAGGCCTTAATTGTATTCTATTGATTGTATAGATTGCTGTATTGACCGCATCTCTCCAATAGGTGTGTGCAACTTTTCCTTTAATCATGATGGTGCGTGCTATGTCAAGGATGATCCTATTCCTTCTCTCTACAATCTCATTCTGTTGAGGTGTTCTAGGTGCACTTAACTATCTCTTTATGCTATGTTCTTCACAGTACTCATAGAATCTATCAGAGGTGAATTATCCTCCTCTATCCAACCTTAGACATTTTATCTTAAGTCTAGATTCATTCTCAACCTTAGCTTTGAATATTTTGAACTTCTCAAATTTTTCTAAATTATCTTTCAAGAATGCAACCCACATCATTCTAGAATAATCATCTACAAAAAAATGAAATACCTTTCACCATAGTATGATCTTGTTTGAGTTGGTCCACATAGGTCTGTATGAATCAGATCTAGCTTGTTCTCTGCTAAATTATGCTTGCTTCTAAATGAATTCCTCACATGCTTTCCCATTACACATTCCCTGCATATAGTATCAACTAGCTTTGCTATGCAAGGTAGGTCTCTAACTGCCTTAACATTACTGATCTTAACTATTTTATCAAAGTTTATATGACATAGTCTTTTGTGTCATAGCCAACTGTCATCTACTTTAGCAACAAAACAACTTGCTTCTGGATTAAGCTAAAAAATATTACCTTTAGTCTTTGATCCTGATGCAATTATTTCTCCTTCCTTGTTAATGATACACTTGTTTCCATTGAACTCCAATTTGTAGCCTTTGTCAAGCAACTACCCAACACTCAGTAGGTTATGTTTCAAACCATCAACATAAAGAACATCATCGGTGCTATTCCTTCCATCTAGGGTGATGGCTCCTCTACCATTGATAGGTTTAGGAGTGTTATCTCCAAATCTGACCATGCCTCCTTTGTATTTGTCCAAATGAACAAATCTATCTTTGTCACCTATCATGTGATGTGAGCAACCATTGTCAATGATCCAATCTATCCTGATGTCTGCTTGTGAAATCAATGCTAACTCTTGTGAATTCTTTTTGCCTTCAAGAGAAATGAATCCAATCTCCTCTTCTTCTAATTCTTCATCTGATACTCCATCTTTAGCATAGTAGCATTCCTTTGTATACTTAGGCTTGTAGTTATTGTTGAAGTTTTTAACTCTTGTAGGACACTTAGATGCAAAGTGACCAATCTTATTACATGAAAAGCATTTTAATGGTAATTGACCTTCATATTTTCCTTTTCCTTTCTTTTCTCTTTTAGAAAACATAGCAATGAAATCATCTAGTGTTTTCTCTTCATCATCATCATCAAAATTACCAGAGGTGTTTGCAGATTTCTTACCATGGACTGATGCTTTGAAGGCTGTTTCACTTTTAGGTTCTGTCTTCAATCTTGAAATCTCAAAAGCTAAAATTTTGTTGATCAAGGTCTCTCTTTTGAAATTTGATGTAAGCTGCATGGTCTCATCAAATATGTTGATTTTTTTTTCATACTCTATCGTGAGAGTGGTCATCAATTTATCCATAATGTCTTCTTTCGAGATCTATCCACCATTGTTCTTGATTCCTACAACTGCTTCATTAATCCTTTAGTTGTAAGCTCTGATGTTCTCTTCAGGTAGCATCTCTAATGCATTGTATATTTTCTTCCAAGTTTTTTTGCGTGCATCCTTTGCTTGTTTATCTCCTTCAAACATGTCTTCTAGGTGCTTCCATATCTTGTAGGCTATGTCTATTTTCTTTATCTCTAAAAACTCACTATCATATAGGGTGCTGATAAGGGATTCTTTTGCTATTGCATTCTGATGGAACAAATCCTTCTGCTTTCTTGTAGCATCATCATTTTTAAGATCTACTAGAGAGGGTATCTCAACTTCCTTGATAGCCACTTCAAAAACTTCAAAAGCAATGCACTAGAAATGTGTCATCATATTGTTCTTCCAATCAAGATAATTCTCTCCATGAAACTTAGGACTATCTTTTCTAAAGAATGCCATCTGATCAACCTCAAGCTATTAAAATTTCTCTCCGAGGCACTTGGCTCTGATACCAATTGTTAGGAATAGTCCCAAGAGATAACTGAGATGGGGGGGGGGGGGTGAATAAGTTATCTACTAGTTTCAATTCTTTATCCAATTAAGTATACTTAAACATAAAACATAAACACAATGAAAGAACACTTGAACACAACACCAATATTTTGGTTACGAGGAAAACCAAATAGGTAAAAACCCCAGTGGGAATTGACACCCACTAATAATCTGCACTAGTGTTTTATGATCCTTGTTAGAAGATCCTTAACCTTGTTAGGAGTTTCTTTACAATATATTTATTACAGTGACTTGGTCAAGGGTCAGACCCTGTTAGGAGTCTTTTATAATTAACCCTATTAGGGGTGAGGATGCACTGTCTGAGAGCACACTGCTCAAAGGGGTGAAGGCTACAACCTTCTGAATAACATATACACACTATATCTAGATCTTGGTAAAATGCGCTTTGACTTGCTATCTGGATCAGTTCCAATGTATAGCACAAACACTTTACCTGGTCACATAGACCTAGTGTTGATGGCTCAACATTCCACACACTTTGCTCTTCTCTTCACAATCAACTCTGAATCATGCTTAGAAATCACAAATGACTACCTATAAATATATTTCCTCCAAATGATATAATCAAGTCAGCCTATTAGAACCACCTTGAAATCATATTAGAGAAACCATAACATACTCCAATAATAATTCTGTTGGCTCTACTAAGCACGCAACACATTCTGGGACCTATCCAATATTAACAATTGTAGACGCATGCTACACATTATCAGTTCTACCAAAGTAACTAAAACTTTCTCAAGCTAAATTACATCATGCACTCTTAACCAAACATTACTAACTATTCTCCAAGCACTAATCCAAGGGTGCATACTGAAATGATAGGTGCAAATCCTGAACCAATATAATATCTGTCGGCTCTTCTGAATAAACATAGGGAACTGCTACTAATGAATAATGACTTTATAAATTTACTTCTACTAATCATCAGACTCTACGTCCATGAATGTAACATCACTAACATGTCTCCATCACATATCCAAATGCACAAGGTTCTATGATAACTGTACAAACAATCATTCACCAAACACTGCCTGTAACTCTTTTAGGAACACTGCTGACACAAGCTGCTATATAACTGTCTGTACTAACAGTTAACCTTTGCGTCCATGATATCATGCTGATAACATGTCCATGCTGTATATACCAGAAGCTTACTGCATAAGACTTCCACGCATGCTACTTACCATATGTTGTCATCAATGACAAACATATAGTCAGCACTGGCTTGCTGGAAAATCTCCAACATTAGGCCCTCACGAAGGACATGCTTCATGGGCTTCTTTATGTGGTCCTTCAGACTTTGAGTGAGAGAGTGATAAAGGAAGTAGGGGAATGAAATAAGGTCCTTGTGCTTGAAATGGTTCAGGAAAACAAAGTGATAGTTGTGCACCCTCTTATACCTCCCATCCAAGGCAATGTACTCCATAACACAGATCAAAACCTTCCACCAAATAGGCTTACTATTATCTATCCTATAAATATCCCCAACTTTAACAATAATTTCCCCCTCTTCTTTTGATTTGGGGAATTTACAGACAACAGGTTTAGTTTTTTTATGATCTTTGAAAAATTCCAGCCCAGTACAAGGTAAGCTCGTAACCTCTGAGATAAGCTCAACACTAAGCGTAATCTTATTACCATTTAAGATAATAAAATTACCCTACCAAAAATAAATTGGTTACCTTTCTATCATAGTCATGGAGTCATTCTAGGAAAGGAGTAATGCCACCCTTCTGAAGCTTTTTCACTAAGAATCTGATGTTATATTCAAAGACTAAACATATATCTCTCAAGTTTCACTTTTTGAGAGAAAAGGTAAATGAGAAGGAAGTCATATTGGAGTATGTTCCTACTAAGGAAAAAATTGCAGATATATTCATGAAGCCTTTGACTAAGGATACTTTTGAGTATCTTAGAGAGAATCTAGAGGTGACTGCCCCTCTTGATTGGAGCTAAGATGCATTGGTATGCATAAGTCCAATGCATTTCATAGACATATCTTGTGAGTCAAATTGATGATTGGTGACTACTACTCATGGGAGTAGTCATTTTTATGTTTGTGAGTCATATATTCAGATATAGTTAGATTTAATTAAAAATATATGTTTTTTTCATTGATGTCAAAGGAGGAGAGAATCATGTGAAAAACTATAGGAAGGAGAGAGAGTCATGTAAATAAGGAGAAGAGTTTTGTGCAAGGTCTAAGGGTGAGTTTTTGATTTCTTTGTTGTTATTTTTTTCACATCATTTGTTGTCATCAATTCCAAGGGGGGAGATTTTTGGAAGAATATGCAAATATGTGATTGAGAGATGTTTAAGAGATGTGTTGTCAACATATTTCTCTATCTGTAATAGTCATGCAGTGAAGTCTAGTGAGTATAATGAAGATTAGAGTTTGCGGATGTTAATAGTTTGTAGAGGTTTGTTTGTAGTTGATTTAGTTCAAGTTTCAGAGGTTCACATGAAGATTTGAGTATGTTAGGAGTATCTGTGTTGTGACTAGTTTTTAGTTTTTTAGTAGTGACAAAGTGACAATATTTTGATCTGCATTTCTCTGCATTGTAATATCTTTCTCTTTGGATTTGTTAATCATATTTGGGGAATTTATGTGTCTCCTCGATTCAAATGGTTTTTGATTTGGAGGTCCACAAGTAATTTTTCAAGATTGATAGTCATTACAATCAGTGTTCTTGAGGTTTACTATGATGATGTTGATGATTACAGTAATTTGTGTTGGTGCAAATGTTGTTGTGGTAATTCATGATGCTTGTGGATGTTTCTAGATCATGTTCCTTTTGTGTTAGTGGTCCACATTGATCATTGTGCTTGAAATTGATGATTAACATCAATATGTTGATGTTCTTCATATTCTTAGCTGACTAGAAGCATGTAGCATGTTGTGGATGTTTGAGGCATAATTATTGGAAGTGTATCATGTTCGTAGAAGACAATTTTGGTTTGTGCTATATATTGGCCAATATTGGTTGGTACACATGTAATATTGTATTGAGTATGGTTATATTTTTTTAATTAGGTGGTGAGTGTTGGGCCGACCTTAATGATCTTTCCAAGGTTGATGTCATGTATAAATAAATGTAATAATTTTGTATTCGAGAATGGTGTGCAATCATGTATGTGCACCGAATGTATACATCTTTTGAAGGAAGAGAAGTAGAGTGGAAAATAAAGTTGTATTGTGCTTCAACAGAACTAATCCAGGCATAGAGGAGATGTTATTACATGGTTCATAATTTGTAGATGTGATCCAAGTTTGTTTGTATAGGCAGTGAGCCTTCCTTGGGCAATGAGCTTTTTTATTTTGAGAAGTGAGCTCTAGGAAGTGTGCCTAAATGCATGTGCATTACCAATGTAATACTTTTAATAGAGTATACTTGTCTTGTAGGCTCATCCCCACCATGGTTTTTCCCTTAACTATGTTTTCTACACAAAAAATTTGGTGCTATGTGTGTTCATGATGTGTTGTTGATTTATGCTTTCATGTTTAATTATCAGATCTAAGAATAAATTTAAGTTGTGAGAGTTTTTGTAAGTTTTTGAGATAACTAATTCAACCCCCTCCCCCCTCCTCTCAGTTGTCTGCTCTATTTCCATCACTTGTAATATTTTTCACTTTTAGTCCTTGTTAATTTGGAAAAACCACCAATTTTTATATTTGGTAATTATAAAATTATCACTCCTAGTAAGAAATTCAATTTCATAAAAAATAATCACATAATAATTTAAATAATCAAAGGAAATGCTCTATGATTTATTTTCTTCAAACAACTTGAGTTCATTATTGAATGAGGATAGCCTTTCATTAGTCATCCTTTCCTCTACAAATTGATCACTCCAATGTGATTGGTCTCTATTAATTGCAAAAGGTGTTAAGAAAATGTGTCTTAACCTTGCATTTACATAGGGTTACTATTTTTAGTAAGTTTTCACTTGAGCATGAATATTCCCTATTCTTTTCATGAATTTTTAGATGGACTAGATAAGCATGCCGATAGATTTTCATTGATATATAACATTTAGTTTTGAAGATATTAAAGTGTTTATTTTTGGAAATTGTAAAAAATATTAAATTCAAGTTTGGAGGCTTTAGAGGTTCCAAAATAGGTTGAAAATGTGGCTAAATGGTGTAGTGATTTGGAAGGTGATAGAGCACATCACAAGATTTTTGACATTTGAAATGACTTGTCAATTGGACACCCGATTTGAAAGTTATAGCCTTTAGAAGTTGGGTCTCTAGGAAAAGAAAATGCAAAAACACGTTGAAAACATAAATGAGATGTAAAGGGTGTTACACGTGTTGATGTGTGTATTGATACATCATTGGGAATATTTGATTGGAGATAAGATGGGTACCATTTTATTAGTGGTTTTTAGCCCATGATTTTTTAATATTGCTTGATAGTTTCTTATATCGTATCTCCTATATATTAAGTGAGTGAGATGGAGGGTATGTCTAAGATTCTTATAGATATTTAGTTACCTTTGGATCTTTGGTTCATGATACTCCTGGGAGAATATTTCTTTGCAAGTGTATTGTAATCTATTATAAATTTATGAATAATAAATTGGGTAACTTTTGGAGTGTGAAGTTTTTCTCTGGAAAGAGTTCTCCCCATGTAAATCATTGTGTTGTGCTATGCATGTTATTTTATGTTATTAACATTAAGTTTATATAACTATTATAAAGATATGATAAAGTTCTTACATTATCATCTCCTTAATAATAGTATAGGAAGTTGTTTTGTTACTTAACTTCCTTACAATAGATTAATGCATACACTTGACAAACTAATAGATCCAACATTAAGAAACCTATTGCCTTGGAGAGGTTCATTTAATAATTGACTAGGGACATTTCTACTTGGATGATGTTCATACTATATGTGAAGTCAAGAACTCTCTAAGGTACATGTTAATTATGTAAAGGGAACTAACTAAATTCATCAATAAACTAAAATAGAAGCAATGCTAGAATGTAAACCTTGTATGAATAGGAACTTATCTCTATTTATGTTCTCTCATTTTCTATAGTTTGTTGGAGTGCATGATCTAACAACATTTTATGAGCTTCATGACCTCATCTACAACTTTGGGGAATTTAGTTTGGAGAAGTTTGAGAATCAAAACACTTAAAAATAAATAGTCCCTTTAGACTTGGTCCAATATCTATTTGAGATCCCTACTATCATTTCTCTCATTCGATCTTGAGAAACTCTTCAACTTCAAATTCTCAACCTAATTTTTTAAAAAATTATCCACCTAAGTCTGCCCTTTCTATGGATTATTAGTCTACTATTAGAGTCCCCTTTGAGAAGATGTAGTCCTTGAAAGAGAACTTAAGGGATTTGAAAAAATTCTTTAATAATGATAGTATACTCACTTAAGCAACCCCCATTATCACTAATTAGAGATATCTACTCATATGACATTGTGAAGGCCTTGGGTTGTTGTGTGCCTTGACTAATATAAATAAGACATACATTCCCTCATACTCATATATTTTGTCTCACCCTTATGATATTCATTTTATCATCAGTGGCCCGTAGTTGAATGTTTCAATGCTTGAGGTGTCAATGTATGTGGTTCATAAAATCCCATCACAACTCCTATATATTTTATCAATAATGAAAAGGTTGTATCTATGAATCCTCTTACACCTATAATTAATGCATGTTGGAATCCTTTGTGGCATCACATTCATCCTTTAGTTACCTCCACAAATCCCACTTTTATGATCAATGCAATTTTTGTTGATGTTTTTATCATAACAGATAATCTGCCTCTACCTCCCCTACTATTTAATCCTATTCTAAACACCCTATTGCAAAACATGGGACAAATGTAGTCTAAAATTTCTAGTTCCTAATTAAGGTTGTTATGAAATTATTGCCTATAACTTACTATCATCATAGTTTTAGTATCATGAATTGTATCCTTGGATAATCTCATACTCACTTAGGCCTCATTTTCGTGTTGTGGCCTTGTGTGTTGTAATCATGTTTGGTTATACTCGCACCGACTTCAAAATTGCAACTTTATTTCTCTTCAGGTTGTTGATCCTGTGTTTATCCTTGATTGGCTAAATAATGGCATTTTAAGGCTCTATTGTCTTGTTTAATGGGGCCTAAATTTAGATCATCCAACATTCGAAACATGCAACCAAAAAATTCCTCCTCCTTGTTAGCATGCTTCAAATATTTAAATATGTTTCATGAGGAGAGGTATTAAAGAAAGTCTTACCCCTTCATTTAAGACAACACACACATCAATTATCAAACATGTTCATATCATATCTCAAATTCATTTCAAATTCAATTGAGAAAGAAATCAAGCATTGAAGGAGAAGTAGATCTCAAACATTCAAGATTGCATCCATGATCGAGCTATTATGAAATCAATTATGCATGTCAACATCAAATTTGTCATGAAGAATTTAACACAGAGGAGGTTCATGAAGGTATAACATTTCATTTCAAAATTTCAATACCATATCTAGCATCTTCCCTTTCAAGAGAAGCTTTCAATTCAATTGCATTTCAATTTTAACTATATGGTTAATTCCAAACCTAGGGTTTGACCTAGGCAAAACCCTATCAATCAAAAAATTATTTTTTTCTCTTTTGTGTGTGCATGTAACACGATCTAAAAACAAAAATTTGGATTCAAGAAGAGAAAAAAAAGACCTACATAACTAGATTTTGTACATGTATTATGTAGGTATTTATTTTCTCTTCTCAAATCCAAATTTGTGTTTTTGGATCTTGTTACATGCACACACAAAAGAGAAAAAAAATTATTGGATTGAATTGAAATCTTATCTTGAAAGGGAAGAGGCCATATATGGTATTGAAATGATGAAATGAAATGTTATACGTTCATGAACCTCCTTTGTGTTGAAGTATTTGTGAAAAGTCTGATGTTGACATGCATAATTGACTTCATAATAACTTGATCGTGGATGCAATATTGAATGTTTGAGATCTAATTGATTTGAACTGACATCATTTGACACTTTTTTAATGAAACTATTGGGCAAGGTTCTAAACGACATCCTGATATGGGAAACATGATTTTTTGTTTGCATATGATACTTTGAGGACAAGATCACCCAAAACTAACATTGTCCACCATTGTTAGGCTCAAATTTTAGACACAAGTTCCTCTATTTATCCTCTCTATATATGTGTTCTCTATATCTACACATCTAATGCAAGATTTTATGTACATGTTAATCATTCTCAATTTTACACCTTTTATCCCTAGATATAGTATTCAAGTCACTTATTTTAATAGCTCATTTTAAATTTTATCAAGGATGATTCACCTTGTTCCTAGTCTTTTTTAATCAAATTTGAGGCTGAGCCAAGTGGATCCACTCTCCTTAATGTAATCATAATGAAATAAGTTTAGTTTCTAGTTTGCATGCACACTATTGTGAACATATTTATCCATATATTACAATGACCCCTTTGTTTTACCCATCTTAAATACTCTAATACCCCAAGGGATCAAGATTTTAAAGTTTGATAAGACAATGGTAAGGGAGATCTATAGATACATGCTAATGCTTTCATTGCACTTTGTAGCAATTTGCACCATTAGGATCACTTGTTAGCTAATTTATTCCATTGTCCCTTAGGAGACATCATTGAAATGGTTATACAAGTATTGCCTAATAACTTTATCTTTGATAAACAAGAGATGTTTTCCACAATAATTTTGAATTGCGATATTGCCATGAGGATTCAACTACGCAGTTTTCAATTCAAACTCATTGATCCATGTTACATGAGTAGTGGTTCAAAAGAACCCATATTTCATAAGGATGAATGGAACACTTAGCACTCATTGTATCTATGTGTTTCTCATAGGGGTGAAGCATTGAGTCTTCCTGGGAGGTCACCCATCCCAGTATTATGCCAACTCAAGCACACTTAACCATGAAGTTTCCTCCAAGGTTAAGCCCACGTATATTACTACTCCATTTTTTACTCCATCTCTCATGAGGATAAATGAAACACTTAGCAATAATTACATCTAGGTGATGCTCACAGTGGTGAAACATCAAGCTTTCTTGGGAGGTCACCCATCCTAATTTTACTCCAACTCAAGCACACTTAACCATGGATTTTCCTCCTAGATTAAGCCCTCTTATCTTTCCACCCTATTTGTTCATAGGGGTGAAGAATCAATCCTTCTTGGTAGGTCACACATCCCAACATTTATCTAACTCAAGCACACATAACCACAAAGGACTTAATGGTTATGCGTGCTTGAGTTGGAGCAATGTTGGGATGGGTGACCTTCTAGGAAGGCCTAATTTTTCACTCCTATGAGCATTGCCTAGATGTAATGAGTGTTAAGTGTTCCATTAATTTTCATGGAAGAGGGGTTCTTGTGAACCACTTCTCATGAACCATGGTTCAATGAGTTTGAATCGAAAACTACACAGTTGAATCTTGATAGCAATATCACAACTCTATTTTTTTTGCTAGCTTGTGAATTATTTCTTCCAATAGTTTTAGACAAACAGGCACTCCAGGGTCACCACTGTTAATATTTTTCATTGTAAACAACAACCTAATGAGTATCTAACCAATTTCATTTGTTTTTATTAGTCTATATCTTCACGAGTTCCTTACACCCTCCTTGACCATGACATTCAGAGAATGTTCATTAGAAATTTATGACTAATATGGAGGGAACAAGTTTCTTTCATAAAATATCATTTGTTTGCAAATATGTGTATTGCACTACATGATTATCAACACATGTTTCCTCTATATGGGGATTCTACCTCATCCTAACATATTTATAATTTTGGAGCTACCTCTTCTCTTGGGGGGTCAAAGAAGAATAAAGCAATAGCCAATGTAATCATAATTCCTTAAGAAATGTAGGGTACACTCAAATTGCAACAAAATCATATCTTTACAAATTTATCTATTAGAGTATTAATTTAATTATGTTAATTAAATTAACTTTACTCCCTTCTTAAGATGTCACTTTATGCTTTTTGCATTAGTTGTTTATATTTAAAACACTCTTACATTGGAAGTGTTATATTTAAAACACTCATGCACTAGTTGTCTTAAATATAAACCTTCATGCATTAGTCATGTAATAATTAAATTGATTATTACATGCACTTCTAATTTTTAGGGTTTTAGATCTCCTTTATAAGGATTGATCTCCTCTGTATTCAAAACATCATTCAACACAATAATATTTCATTGTGATTGCTGCAACTTTTCTTTTTGCACGTCAAGGATGTCTCCTCTCTCATGGATCCATGCATTTAGGCCTCCATAGTTGTTTGCTTCTCTCTCAATCTGTGATAGGTGTTTGCATGCCAGTGTTCTTGGGAGCTATGGGTTTTTTTTTCATCAACTCCAACATGGTATTAGAGCTTCAAACTTGTTTTCCCCTATCCTCTTCTTGAGAGATTCAGCCTTGTTCGTTAGATCTACAATTTTTAGATGATTTTCTATTGGATTTGGGGGACATCTTTTTTTGGTCACTTTGGGCACAAACAAACCTCACCGTTGTGTTCAAATTGTCCAAGAACCCCTATTTCCATATAAAATTTGTCAAATTTGGACAAGTTGGCCTCTGAGGAAATTTTTTTTGCATGCCAGGTCATACGACCCTGACACACAATCCGAGGCAAAAAGAAATTGCTGGCGGTGCCGCTAGTAGCCACCGCTAGCTATTTCCACTATTGTAGCCCCCATTTGGTCACATATAGGGGCCAAGGGCCTATTTTCTAGCCCCTCAACAATAGCCCCCTGGTCACCCATGTGACCAAGGGCCTAGTTTTTTGGCCATGGAGGCCTATTTCTTTTTTGCGGTGACAGTCATTTGGCCATCAAATTTAAGCCCACCATTTAATGACATCAGTATGCATCAGTAAGGTTTTTTTACACCATTTTGGGCCCATCAGTGTACCTGTGGTTTTTTCTCATAATTTGAGCATATAGTGTCAAAATTGGGCAAACAAGATATTGTCAGAAAGATGATTTTGAGCTCTATCTAGATATAGAGGTTAGAATTTCTGATTTTTCTTTTTTGATGGTGTTTTTGATAGGGAGAGGGGATGAACTAATCACTAGTTCATGCTTCTTGTTTACTACTAAGACCTAAGGTGACTTGCAAGTCCACAAAATGGATCTATAGGACCTTCTTCAATCTATGATCCCCTGATCCTAAACCCCACTCTTCTATCTTAAACAAAATCTTTCTCTTTCCAACTACTAGGCTTTCATGCTAGGTGAGGAACACACAAAGTTCTTAAGTTCTCCTAGGGTCTTTCTTCACAAATCTTTGCACACATCTTGTAGGGTCATGGAGATGCTTCAAGACCTCCCAAATTACTTGTTTCAATGCCTAGGTCAACCCTAAACATTGAGCTTCTTTACCAATTCTTCACTTTTCCACCAAAATAGGGCTACTAGAAGGGAGCCCCAATTAGCCCTCCTACTCTGAGAAATCAGGCTATTACTCCAATTTCTTCCATTGACCATCACAAAATTCCTTCAGATACTCTCAATCATTTGGCTAACCCTTAAATATTTTCTAGGTTTTGGGTCTTAGGAAGGCCGTACTGTACCTCTGCACAATGTGAGGGTTTGGAGGGTTTCTAGGCCTTTTCTAGGCCTATCTATTCCTTAACTTTGTTTGATGCTTTGTGGGATTGCCAAAAACCTCTCCTTCTTGTCAAGGGACCTTAACTTACTCCCCTAACTATTCCATTCTTGATTTCTTCATTATCTTCACAACCTTGCAAGTTATAAGCTCTGCAACAACACTCTTCCCTAACCGAGCTTGCTCAGGCTCACCTAGGGAAAGAGTTTAGAAATGCCTCCATATCTTTTGGAGGGAACCCCTCTTGCAATCACAAGGTAAATTGAACCCACTCACTATCCCCAAAAGGCCGTACTGAGTTTATGATGGGATAGTGAGTTACATTGCTTACAAATCCAACTGCCTGGTTCAGGACAACGGACTGGCACAAACAGACTAATTACAAACTTTGTAAAGGAAAACTATATACACCCTAACTAATGAATCAAAAATACTTCAAACAATACAAATTACAATGCCAAGTTGCTACAGTATCAAACTTAGCACACAAAAGCCTTCATTTCATTCACTGTGTTACTTTTCTCATACATAACAGTTTCAACAGTCTCTTGTCTGTACTCTGTCACACATGTACTAGCAATATTAGGGTTTCTTGAGTTAATATATGGTCTCTTAGTTATTTTCCTAACATTTCTAGGGTTCCCATCACACTAGAAGTGAAATCCACCATTATAGGATAGCATGACTAAATGTTGTTGAGCAACATTTTCAAAGTTGCAAAGTCGCACTTTGCAACTTTTACAACTTTTGCAATTTCTTGTCTAATAGGCTAAATCTAGGCCTTATAAAGCTTGTGACTCCTCTTAGTGGAAATCTAAGTTTTGGATCACTGATTCCAATGTAAATTAACTTCAAAAATCCTAAAATGGACCACTGACATCTTCAAATGACCTCACTCTAAGAGGTACCTATTAGCTTCTAAGGCCAACCAAGGAACTCCTAAGACCTTTAGAACCTTAACTAACATTGCCACTTACAAAAGATGGTCCTCAGACCTTTATTTTACTTACAAGGCTCATTAAGAGCACCACACAACAAAATTGCAAGAAATGGTGAGGGCCCTATTCTCTAGGTGCCCCTGCACCATACTCCCCACCAAAGAAGCTAAGTCCTTGCTGGAGACAATAGGTGGAGATCTATGCCCTGAAGGTGAAACTAATTCTTAGGGACCCAAGTTGCTTCTGAATCTGGTTTACCCTACCACTTGATAAGGTGTTCCTTATAGATTCCATG